>JARFIW010001407.1:0-600000 GCA_036346225.1 Platerodrilus igneus
TATCAGGGATCCATCGCCTGATCGTTATCGTAGAACATGAATACCTGACAAAACTTGCGGCGATCCAGATACTGCACACGTAGATGATGATGATGACGAAATTACGTCATCATCATCGTTATTTAAAATACTTGACTGTCGTCACCACTTGTATGATTATTTTCGTCTTGAATATACTTCACCATAATTGCTATTTAATTAAGTGCAAAATTTCACGCACACATACACACCCTGAACGAAGATACCTCCCGGTTAGAACTGAAAATTATTTTGCATGCGTAGGTTTTCGTTCGAGCTCAAACGATGTTGCTCATGCGCGCATAGTTTATTTTTATATTTGTAATAGATGTAGTATGCCCACGCTCCTATTAATTGCATAAGTACGATGTGTTCTAAATACGTCCATACACCATCTGAACTATCAAATTCTCGATCTTTTTTTTCTCGCTCTCTTTCTCTTTCGAAGGCGATTCGTTTATGATTCCATGGCATGACGTACCATTCGGCCTCCGTAAAACTGCTATTATATTTAAATCTTATTTTAAACATCAGAAAAGGATCGATGCCAACTCCGTCTCCGACACAATCGCCCGCGGATCCATTGTTCAACCATTCGGCACCGTCGTCGTCGTCGTCGCCGCCGTCCTCGCCGTCGCCGGATCCATCTACGTTTTCTATTTCTCGTCGTCGTTGAAGGCGTCCTCCTCCTCCTCCTAGATAACTTTTATAAATTAAAAGGTCTCTCGATACCGCGGACGATGACGACGACGACGACGTCTCTGATGATGGCGATAAGGGAACCTCTTCCGAATGGTTCTGTTGCTGCTGCTGCCATTGCTGTTGCAGCTGCATGGTAATTAATTCCATACGTTTCCAATCTTTAGAGCGAGAGCATCTTATTTGTTGTTGTTGTTGTGACGACTCGGACTTCGACAATGCCAAAACGTCTTTATTTTCAACAACCTCGAAACATACGAATGCATTCGGAGGATCTACGGGAACCGGATTTCTTTGCCAGGAGGGCACGCTCGGTTTAAATATGTATAGGTAATTATTACATATTAAAGAGTAGGCGAGATATGCTGCGACGGCTGCGGGCGGTCCTTTAGGAATCATTTCGAACAATGAGCATTTTTAATTGCATTCATAGGTTTTTATTGCAGGGCTGCGATGTGTTGTTGTGCGCGCGTACATATGGGGTAGAACATGCGCATTCAGGACACGATTTTATTTGCAGAGGAGGTCCATCTATCTGATCTGCATGCGACGACGATTGTAAGCCATGCGCTAAACAATAGCGATGCCTCCATAATTGTTTTTGCAAATACTCCGGTAATTTATCGAAATGTTTGGCGACGTCTTTACTTGCATGCCTCTCGATATACTCGAGCGGTAATTTCGTAAGATCCTCGACCGTCAACATTCTTCTATATTACAAACGTATATGATTATTAAAATAAACATATCATCTCGTAGACAATTTTCTTATCCCCCTTCCTTAAGAATGCATACTATAGGTTCCTGCATGATTTATATTGACGCCTAAATTTAATATTCTCGAAAGAGCTAACCCGCTCTGCTTTTCGGTATATTCGTCCAGTTTATTGTTCAATTCCTGAATGGCTTCGGGTTTAACTTGAGTTTGAAAGTCTTCAATTTTAAAATTTTATAATTTTTAGTAGTAAAATGTCTGAGCGATGACGACGATGATGATGATGACGATGTATCCACGGCTTCTGAAGACGATGATGTTGATGCGTTGGGCTTTACGTATTCACCGTTAAACACGAAATTAATTTTAAGAGATCCAAATTTTCTCAAACATTTTCTCAAACGTCGCTCTATTAGGGCGAATGCATCTTCTAAAAATTGCATGGGATCTATGTGATATAAATTGACCACAGCACTCGAACGTATCCTGCGGGCGAAAGCCGATTTCAAATCGACCCACACGATATTGTTCGACGTTCTACGTCTTTTGACATTATTCTTTGATGTTAATCTATCGAAATTTTCAGCAGGATCGTCGACTTCGACTTCGTTCGCATAACCCTCGTCGTCGTCCTTCGCACTAGTATTATCGCCGGATCCATTCTTTTACTAATACCTGCCCCTCTGATCGCCCTATCACGCTTGCTTTTTGCATTAGAAACGATCTGATTACATTTCAGATTTAGCAGCATCGATTCATAGTGACGTTTTCGACCTACGTTGCAAGCACTTTTCAATTGTTTTAAAATTGCACGCGTTGAGGTAGGCGCGTCTGGAATTTTAATTCGTCCGAAGCTTGAGACATTTTTACACTTTCGACACACGATGTTTACCGTTCGAATAATTACACAATAATAAATAGAAAAATATTTTGGATATTCTTTTTACCAAGACGACGAAACTATTATTCGTAGTAGGGGAGAAATTTTTTTTTCAAATACAAACGCAGCACGCAATTTTTTCTTATCGACACCTGTAATAAAAACCTTGCGGTTATTTCCCCCAGCCTTATTCTTCTTATACTTCATCATAATTGCCTACGACACATCGAGCGTAACATTTTCAAATTATTAAAAGATTACTTGAAACGTCTTGCACGTGTCCGATGAGATAATCCCGAAAACACACTCTTAAAACAAAAACACGTTCGCACCACTTGCGCGCCCCTTACGATATTTCGTCTTAGACTAAAACACGCACGCCCCCCCTACACACCTATACACATAACGATACATACCTTTCTTTTCGAAAATAAAACAACAACAACACCGCACCCCCGATCGATATCTACACACACACTTTTATCACGAGGGCGGCACGACTTCCACGTTAACATCACCGACAAACCATACATACCCTACACCCTACACGCACACACCTGCACATACATACCTCTCTTTTATATAATACGCTCACCCTTTACAAGATATTTATGATCCTTTTAAAAAGGGCCGGCTAGCTTCTCCATAGCCATACTATCGTTATCCTCAAACCTAACTAATACTAACACACACACACACCTACACATACATGACCTTCACACATACATACTTCTCTTTTCCATAATACACACACCCTTTACAAGATATTTATGACCCTTTAAAAAGGGCTGTCCCAGCTTCTCCATAGTTATACTACTCATAGAATCTAATAGTTAACGTTCTACTCCACAGATTTAGCAGGGTTGGCTTCTATACCGTAGAACATGCACATGATATAGTCATTTCGGTGGTTTGAACATATGAGCTGGTTCTATGTACGTTACAGACAACACTAAGGCTGGTATGTAAAAGTCTTGGGAATTATTTTGGGTCTTCATCTTGTGGATCTTTATGTGAACGAAATGAATCGAAAAATTACTAAGACTGTGGTTTAGAAGGTTGTGAACTGACAAACGAGGCGGCGGTAGACACAATGAAACTCTAACAGCGCTCCTCTCCTAGAAAAAAGTGACGATCTCACTTGCACCCAAAATGGTATTAAGGACATAATCTAGAACATGTATCGACTATTAAACCACAACCTCTATGATTAATCTTCACAAATCGATGCAAAACAATTAAAGGTACAAGAATCGACATCCCTTCAGGAATGGATGAAAAACAATTAAAGGTACAAGAACCGACATCCCTTCAGGTGACTATACATTTAAGAAAGCTTAACATTGAATACATAGACAACTGTTTTTTAAGTAGAAGTCATAGAGATCGTGAATAATGTCAACATTATATTGGAACAAGGAATTCAAAGTAAAACTATAGGTTTAGCAAGTGATATCAGAATAGCTCGAATGGTTCTAAATAAATAAAAGATCCCTTCGGAGTTCAATTGATGTCGCCGCAAGTTTGAACTTTTTGACACTTGTAACTTCAAGTATGCCTATAGATCAAAGATTATTCATGTGAACGTGGCAATCAGAAGGTTGGCGAACTGGTAAAACACTGGTGGGATAAAAGTTTTCTAGACCTGAACCATTAGTTTACATTCGGCCACCCATACAATTTATCAGAATGAGACCAGAAATCCACCATTGCTAATGCGATCGGTAGGCTTCCGGCTTACGGTCAGAATGAGCGTTACGATCTGGTCCGATTTTATCAAATTCATATGCATTGTCGGATCACAGACTAGTGCATTGAGAGGTAACACAATTGACTCCCCATTGCGTGAGATTTTGACGGTCATTCCATCAAAGATACAAAATACGGATAATGATTAATCACTCTTTAATCTGTAAAAAAGTACATTAACCATTTTGTCTTTTGCGAGGTTTGAGGTCGCCATGAAAGGGTTATTACATACCTTCGAAATAAAACTGAATACTTTCAATGTGTTTAATTTCCTCTTTTGATTTTTTGCAAAACGAGTTTAATCTTATAAAGTTGCAATGCTCTACCGGTGCTTTAGTGCAAAGAGTTTAAAAGCAGATAATATAACATTACTTACACACATGAACAATGTTCCGTAAGATTGTCTATTAAAGAATTATTTCACAGCGTGGGTCCGCTAATAAGACGGCTTTCAGTTTTATCGTTTGATATGGTAGGGTCCTGTCCTGAAAATCGTTGGGTAGTGTAAGTTGTGAATCCCTCTGTTGCGGTAGCGGAACCGAAACGGTGTAATCATGTCTAATACGGGGGAGGTGTCTGAATGTTTTACACCTACTCACAAATGCAGCTAATTGGGCGCCAGCTCGTACCTGTTGCCAAACAGACCTAGTTTATTGCATTTAGGCATCATGAAGGCAACAGGTACGAACTGGCGCTCAATTAGCTGCATTTGTACTCCGACCGAGTAGGGGTTTATGGGCTCACTAAGGAGACCGAGTTAATAGTATAAGCACTATTGGAGTTGTATTAAATATGATTAACCGCTCGACTAAAGGAATGTGGTTAACAGGCGTATTAGATCGCTTTTTGCACTGACCCCTTGTATGGTGCAAGTTAAAGTTACCAAGTAAGTCATTTTTAATTGCACAATATTCTTTTTGTTTGTTTAAAATCAATGCATTTCAAGCGGTTATGTGTCTATCCAATAATACGATTCTGTTGTTGGCCCGAATTAAAAATTCTGGAAGAAATTTAATCGCCATGTTTGACCTATTTTATGATGCATTGTTTCTAAAATGTTGTATTGCGAGTTGCATGCGAGCAGGAAGTTATGTGTGTTATAGCGTCACAACGCTATATGTATTTAATAACTTCAAACAATCAATACAAGTATAGTCGCAAAGCTAACATTGAAATGAAAGATTGTGTTGCAAACTTTCTTTGTAATATTACAACAATTTGAATTATTTTTGGTGAGTTTTAAGTAAAATAGTTCGAACAGTGGTACGGCTTTATGTTTATGGGCAGTATCATACTCTGCCTACAAATCTAATCATCAGGTTAAAGTTTCCTCGAAAAACAGAACGAAAATGAAAAAGGCTAATTGCGCTGGGAGTGCTTAGCTGTCACAATCACTGACCATAGTATAATATAAATGCTGTCCGCCATGACCTATTCCCCTATTCATTTATCAAGCGCCGCATATTGAACGATTGCGGTGAGCAAAATTTCCTATTTGCATTTATATAGCTCGCTCTGGAGTAAGAAATGCTGAATGGAATATTAAAGTACAAAATACTGGCGACATTAAATATATTCTGACATTAAAAGTTTATAAATATGAATCATAAGTAGTTTTAGATTTAAGTGTAACTGCAGTATCGTATCTTGAGACGTAGCCATTATAACCGATAATGTCAGAACCTTAACGATTTTAATTTGACACGATTTTTTTTTTGGGATTTATTAGATTAGCGATGAGAAACCTGCGGTTCGCAGTAACAGGCGACACATCAGTTACTTAAGTGTAATATGTTGAGACTAGCTTTTACATTTAAGTGAAATTCACTCCACAGTCTATTGTTAAAACAAAATTATGTTATAGTTATGAGAGTTGCTGCTAAAACTTTGGAATAAAAGAAGACAAACATATTTATAATTAATAAATCATATGCACAAAGTTGTAAATAAATGATGCATCACTTTTGCTTGTAGTTCTCTGTTTCTTGATGACTGAAATATTTTGGCGTTAGATTTCAGGTTGCCATCCATGACATTGATAGCAAGTTCGGTATGCTCAAAAGGATGTAACCCGCTGCGGTTGTGCAGAATTCACAACATAGCAATTAAACACGAATGAACGCACGCACGCACAAAGGTATGCACGCACGCACGTACGCATACACACCCTTTTACACATACACACGTGTGCAAACGCGCGTGTGCGCGTGCGTGCGTGTATGCGGGCGTGCGTGTGAGTGTGTACGCGATTGTATGTGCGTGTGTTTATATATACAGAGCGTTCCTAAATATCATTTACATATGGAAAAGTGCATTTTTTTGGTTTATTTGACGACTAAAAATTCATACAAACTAAGATACGCAATCACTTCGTTACTGATCTACAGGGTGTTAAAATTTCAAGATTTTTTAGTTTTTCTTTCATAGCTTCTGCAGTATTTGAGATACATAAAATTCGGAATGTAGGTTACGCTGTAAGGTTTATATTACTGAGTGTCAAATAGTTGCGAGAATGTAAAAAGTGATATTATTTTAGGGATCGGGCCCCAATTTCTTCCCCTGAACATTTTTGCGATGCACTGTAAGATTGTAAAAAATACAAAGTGAATTTTATGTTTTGTTTAAAAGCTTTTTGGTCCGATGCAGCTTTTTCGTACTTACGGCCGTTACGGAGGAAGAAAAAACGATTTCCTGTAAATTCCTACATAAATTAAAATTTTTTATATGGTCTAGTAGGCTCTGGTTGTTGTAGACAATCTCTTGCTTTTGTTGATTTTGACAGTTCGCATTTGAAATTGTAACTGTGTCTGCATATGTATATAAAATTAACGGGTTAAGTTGCAAACTCTAAGGTGTAAAAGTGTTTTATTTACTCGTTACAGTCTCTTAACAATGCTAAATTTTACGATTTCTGAAATGGCTGAAGTGCACTTTATGTAGAGTCTTGTGAATGGAAATGTAAGAGAAGCAGACGTCTGTACATAGAACGCTATCCTTCTAGAATAGTGCTTGATCACCGAGTATTTTCGGATATTCATAACCGTCTTGTAGAAACTGGGACTCTCAATAAGAATACCAATGATGCACATAGACCACGTACTGTTAGAACACCACAGATCAAAGAAGCTCTTCTAAATAATATAGAAGGACATCCGGACATAGGCTAGCAGTAAACCCCAGTGTTGGTTGTAAAATTCTTTTTACCGACAAGGCCCATTTTTCAAGGAATTCGATTATAAACTTTCACAATAAACACGAATGGGCTAAAGAAAACCAACATGTAATTGTAGATACGCATTTTCAAGAGTAGTTCTCATTAAATGTATGGGGTGGTATAATTGCGAATCATTTTATTGGTTCTTTCTTTTTGTCTTGCCGACTTACTGGTCACTCATACAGGCATTTTATGCAACAGCAATTGCTGTTCTTACTCGAAGACTTACCTCTTGTGCTGAGACATCAAATGTGATATATGCATGATGAAGCTCTAGCACATTTTTCTATTTTAGCTCGGGAGTATTTAAATGAAGTGTATGAGAACAAGTGGATAACATCAAGTGGGCCTCTGTCATGTCGCCCAAAGAATCTATATTTTCTTTATGGGAGCATTTGAAACCTGTAGTTTATACTACACCAGTGAATACCGTCGGTGAATTACGATATCGAACAGTATATGCATTTGAAATCGTAAGAAATACTACGGGTTATTTGAAGGAGTACGGACATCAATGATGAGAAGAGTGGGCGCATGTATAAGTATTGTATATAAACCATAGTCATAAATAATTTAAGAGATGAAAAAGTACTGTAGAAAATTTGATTAAATATACGATTTGGCAAATCATAAGACAACGTGAACGGAAGTTGAAACACAATACGCATGAACAATGCATTAGCATTACGCTAAGAACCTCAATTGAACAAGTAGGTTTACAAATGTGTAATAGAAAACGCATATAATTTAATACATAAATTATATTAAGAATACGTGACCAGGAAGGTAAAATTCAACACCTGATAAACTACAAATAAACACGGCATGATAATAAAAGCAAAGTTCATCAAATTTATTGTACAAACAATAATTTACGTGAGCTTGAAATGAGAAAATCCAATAGAACCAATGTATTGACTTGAAGTAGTACGTGTTGAAAGTAGCGCATCAGTTTTGTGTAGACGGCAAAAATCCATAGAAATACCCAACACTTGGTATGTAAGAATCGTGTATAATAACGAACTCTGCGCTTGTCAATAGATAGGCGATTCTTTTAAATACGACTGGATTTGTAATCAAATCAGTTCAACATGAATTAAGGCTTAGCTCACATCACTTAAAAGAACATATTTACGTGAAAAATTTAATTTACATACATTTCCGTTCTCAAAATAAAATATCTCCGACTCGCACAGCCCCCAGATTAATTATTACCCAAATAAAGTAACAGGGCTTTACCATCAACTTTACGTTACACGTGGATTAATACGAGCTCATAGTAACCTATAACCACTCGTGCAAATTTCTGCACAATAAATTGCCAAAAAGTCCCTCTTACCTTGTACATAAATATCAAAATTCTATACACATAATTTCCCACATAAATAAAATAATAAATTAATAGATCAAGAGAATTAAATTAATAATTCATAAAAAAATATTGTCCGTGTAGTTCTTAGTTAAAATACTAAAAAATCATCAAAAATCATTACACCAGTTATGCACAAAACAATTTAAAACAACATCCGTAACCTGGAATTTATTATCAGCCATGGATCTGCCATCTCTATCAACAACTGCTGTCTTCCATTAATGACTGCGCCTTCAGGAACGTCACAAATCTGGATTGGACCAGCCATAACTGCACACCGCTTTTGTTTTCTCCCATCAACCAGTATGACGGTACCTACAAACTCTTCCAATTCTGCTACTGATCCCTTTTATCTTTGATACGTAACCAAAATCACTCCGCCACAGATTGAAACTTTATTTTAAAAGCAAGCCTCTCACTCCATGCAACTACATAATCTCAAGCAGCCTGTACTTATTTTTTTCATTATTAACATTTATAAATTGCTTTACTGTTAGCTTGTTACTATACAATACCAACTTGTATTGGTAGTTTATTGTAAAGTTGACTTTTAGCTGTAAGCTAATTCACCACGAAGAACGTAAAATGTAAGAGAGCCACACTATCATCCCCGGTGCTTATATAAACTTTTCAACCCCCCTAAAACGTACCAATTTCTAAAACTTCGTTCAATACAAACACGAACACTCTCAAATGTCTTCAAATTTCTTGAAATTTTGTACGCAAACATCAAATGCCATCGAAATCTAAGAAATTGTACGTTTATCTTCCAACGGTTTCGGTATTCTCTGAAAACTAATCCCTACGGTCGCAAGTTATCGTTAACCACGCCTCAACGGTTCTCTCTATCTGCCTCTAACATAAGCACTCAAACTCCTATCTCTCACTTCGTCTAATCACCAATTGGTTTTCTTTCCACTACTTTGCTTGAACCCCAATCTTAACAAACCTCACAATCAGTCTCTCTTTCTTTCACTGATATTACCTAAAATAATCCCTCTTTATTTTCTTTAACAACTTGTAATTCTCACCATCCAAAATTGCCCTACTAATCTATGTCTAAAATTAATACATGGTATTTCTGTCCTGGACTCGTCCTATTCCATTTTATTCTTGCTTTCCCTCATGTTAAACAAACACTTAATACACGATATCGCTATCTTTCTTCTATCTATACAATAACCGTAATAATCCCTCTTCGATCCGTGTTGACACCTGTATTGTGGCCGTTTACATTATTACTCATTCGTCTCTGACAATCGATACCTGTTAGGTGCACACCTGCTACCCTTCAGAGAACTGCTTTGTTACTTGTGTCTTATTTTTAACGCTCCTCATTAAAAATTGTTAGAAAACTTTCAACGGTCAAATTCGTTTTATTAGGAAACTATTTCTTTCCACAACATTTTATCCCACAATATAACGGCCATTTAGCATGAAGCTAAAAGTATTTGACTATTTGCTAACAAATAATAGATTGTATATGATACACTATTCCTCCTTGCTATATCTGCCTCCTAAAGTTAATTATAAAATCGATAATGCTAGCTTTTTACAGATTCTTTCTATATTTATGAACTACGATATAAATAAATATCCTATTTACAGTCTGACCGTTGAAATGCTATATTACCAATGATATATTTCTCAGACGTTTACATTAAATCGAATTATGCGAAAATAACGTTTGTTTTACTGAAGCTTTTCAGAAAAATTATTAAATTTTACCCTAAAATAAAAAGCGTTTTTAATCACAAATGTTTGTTTCTACATACTGGATCACTACCTAAATATATCAAATGAGTTAATAAAGCTGTTTAGCCTATCAAATCAAAACCCACAGTAATATATGTATTGCTGTGATAAGGGGTTCTTTAGGGGTGTATTGAATAGCAAGGATCGTGTAGTAACCATAAATTGCAATAGGAAGCAGAAATCTGTATTTATTTAGCAAAAAATTAAGTAATTTGGATATTATGTAAATAGTAAGCATTTAACACCCTGTATATAGACCATAATTAGCTTTAAACCATGTGAATAAGCATATCTTACAACAAGGGTACTCGTATTTAGCAGGAAAATAGGTAATTCATACATTATGTAAATAACAAGTATTCAACACTCTGTATATAGACCATAATTAATTTTAAGTAATGCTATGTAAGAATATCTTTGCATAAAAAGTACGCGCATTCAAGAGAAATGATATTACATGTAATTAAACACGCATTAAGAAGTGTTCTAATTAAGTATAAAACAAATACGAAGATAAGAGATAAAATCTCACAAAGTTTTACGCAATTACGCAGAAACAATAAACATTTTGATAAGAAAACGCAGTTTCAAAAATACATAAACGAAAGTGGAATTAAGGTTACATCATTTATTTTCTTCAATTATCCAAAAAGGCGATATCTAAACAAAACAACGTATGGTCGAGATAAAGAGGTATCTATGGCAAATAGGTATTATACGGAAAACCGAATATATTACATCAGAAACCACTTCAAAATGCAGGATATACAAAGACCTTATTGATTAAGATATCTACAAGACTTGTTGTAAACCCAGCCACATGCAAGTGGGAACAGCCTATGTTTAACACCGAGCCAGATAAGGCGAGTTTCAAAACTCAAGCAGGGCAAAACTGCGTCACTGCTAAACAGAAAGTCAGGTGTAATTTAATATTTAATAATATAATAGTGTACGTTATAGTGACAAATAAGTGCAACAATTATGAAGACTTCTTTTGCCGTTTAACGGCTTCAAATTTGAATGTGTGGATATTTTGAATGTGATGACAATAATTCAAATTTTGGTTAATTCAAATTCGAGTGGATAGATATTATAATTCAATTGTGTTGATGATAATTTGAATGCATGGATATTTCGAATGTGGGTATATTTTAAATGGATTGATATAATACTTCCAATTGGGCGATAGAATATTTCAAATGTGTTAATGAGAATAATTAAAATCTGGGTCAATAAAATATTTCAAATCAACTTCGACGATTTTGGTACAAGTCTGGTACAATTTTGAGTTGCAAGAATTAATGCAAATAAAATAAAGAAGCACGAAGTAATTTATGGAAAACAAGGGGTTCAACTAAACAGAGCAGTGATAGACGAATGAGGACAACAAAGGGCTGTTGATCCACAACCCGAACAACCTGTAGCAGGTCAGATCTAAATAGTTTTAAGATATTTTTTTCTATTTAAAATTTCAATACTGAATTTATTCAATTTATATAAAAAGTGTAACAAAGTCAGCAACAAACATTGTATACGTTAAACTCACGTAACATATTATAAAGGGGGCCAGAACGTTCCAGGTCTCTTTGGTAAAAGAGGTAGTTTTTGGTGACTTTAAATTGATTTCAAAGCATATAAATTTTGGGGGTAAATGATACATATGATATTGATTGATTGAGGAGTGTATTTTAATATTTTTCAAAACTTGTAAATAATATTTCTTTTCATTATATGAAATTCATTGACTTCGTTTTATAATTCAATCAAATAGGTAATCATAAAGGGGTGGAGAAGAGAAAAATTGATCATCGTAACGTTGTGCACTCTGTGTAGATTAAAGAGGGCTAGCCGTGGCGTAATAATAAAATTAGTAAGAGTTAATTTGATTTGAAAACGCAGAGCGGCGGAGTTATAGAGAACGTCATAACACCGAGTACGGCGTTATCACATCAATATATATATATATATATATATATATATATATATATATAATATAGATTGCTGTGACAACGCCTCGCTTTGATCCGCCGCTAAAAGCATGCTATGATACAAATATAGCAAATTGTAAAATTTGAAATTGTTGGCTTACCTTCCTTTCTAACTTTACTTTGTCTGGCTAGCTCAGCGCAGATGTTGGAATTTATAAAATGAAATCAAACAGCAGTATCACCAAGCATTTGTACATTATAAAATATTTTCTCTCATACAGAAGCATATAGAACATTTACAACATCGTTTCTTTCAAACATAAACTTATTTACTTAAAAACGATTCTCACCGTATGTTGCTTACAATTTACAGAACTCAAATCTCTTACCTTATGGATAATTTACCTGGTTTTGATTCCCCGCTTGTAAGGTTTGTTTGGCCAAAAAATCCTTGATAGGTAATCTATTAAAAGCTCAGAGTGTGTCGAACTCTGATCATAAATTTCCTGGTAAATACCCTTACAAAAAAAATTATTGAATAATTATGATCTATTTTACTGTAAAATTAAATGACAAATACTCAATTATTAGATACAAACAACGTTCTAAGAGTAATACCGGCAAAAATCCATGAAGCGCTTTTCCAATTTGTAATAAACGGTATTAAAGATCTTCAGCTTCTGTTCTTTAATTGACGTCAAATCCCAGTTTACAAAGTCTTCATATTATTTATATTTCTATTTAGAAACCAATGTGCATCCTCGGCTTAATTATTCAACAAAATTTTAAATAGTTTTTTATAGCTAAGCATTTTCCATCTTCACTGTATATTACAAGATCAAATAATGCATTTACCAATTTTCACATTTATGCAGGTTACGAATTATGAATGAATTTTTTTAATAAACGTTTCTATTTATATACAAAAATTATTTATTTTCTAGAGTGTACTAGTGTTTACGTGGTTTGATTCCAAATAATACAAACCTGTCTGACGTCCTTTCCTGGGAATTTCTTATTAGCGTTCAAAATGTCGCTTTTTATTACCTCGTTTGCGCGTTCCACTTATTAGTGACATGCGCTGCTCGTCTTTGTTTAATACCCAAGGTTATTTTATTTATTAATCAGATATTTACGTAGTTTTAAGTATGGGCGACTTATCCATTTTTTATTTCTAATATTCTAGAGAGTTCTTTATTTAACATGAATTTATGTTATCTAACAGTCAATTTGTATAATTAGTATAAAGCATTTTAATGCAAATGAAGTGCTATTCTATAAAAATATTTGCTGTTACGGTAAAACGTGTTCTAATACACATAATTAAGATTAAAATTAGGGTTTTAAAAACACTAAATTATTTATTTTTATGCACACAAAATGCATTTTTTTAATACAAACGAATAGCTTTTGTATTTATCTTAAAATGACCAATTTGCATTCGCATTTAATGCGTTTTATGATATCTTAAAGGTATCTTTTGCATTAAACACCAATTAAAGTTTAAATTAATTACCCTGTAGATATTGCAATTTATTTTAAAAATAGAATTCTCTAAAATATAAAAAGATGAGTCATCGAGATTCAGGAATACGTCAAATTCGTATAAACTCATTAAATAAACATTTCTATTCCAAGAAGCAGCCTGAACATTGAATATAAATCGTAAAATTCCTGGAACAACTGATAGGAAATAATTTATGATCTTCGCATTCACTACTGGAGAGAAGCCATATGCAACAATAATAGCATATGATAAAGAAGGACAAAAGCGAACGTGTCACGGATACCTAGAACAGATAAGAAGGTAATAAAATGTTGGAATTTTAAACGCTAATTGGATATTCCAGGAAACCTTGCATCATAATGTTCAAGATTATTGTGGTATATTCTAGAAATAGATAAATTGGTATATATAGGATAGCTTATCGTTTCGAGGGATTTCATACATTAAATTTTATCCGATGCAATATGGTAAAAAAAAATTCCAATATGAGCTATTCAGGAGCAAATGCAGAAATACCTTCTGAATCTATTAGTTGAGGTTTTTCTTTATTAAGTAGTTACACTTTTACTACGTGTTGATTCCTGCTTCAGTAAAATTGTCGAGAGATCTCAGACGATTATTATCATTTTCGGATAGAATTAATGAGTTAGCACAGACTAGGAAAATATTTAAAATTGCTTTGTTTAGCTTTGCCAGTAAAAAAGGGAAATGTCTTAGTTTAGTTTGGCAACATTAAAAATTTTTTGAAACATTGGAGTGCTTCGATCTGTAGATTGAAAAAGATCTTGTTACCAGCTCATTCAGAGAATGTCATTTAAGACACGAAAGTCCCGTCGTAGCATTATACAGAGTTTTTTTTTTATCATGTAATGATAAAATTAAACTTAAATAATCATGTTTAACAATAAGAAGTATAGATATCTTAAGCAAACCGTACTAATAAGTTAAATTGTCTGCAACAAAATTAACATGTGTTAACGTCCTAGTATAGCACAAGTTGACTAATCCGACTGTAGTTGAGCAGATTTTGAATAACTCACCCACAACCTCTTTCCATGCACTTCTATTTACACTTGCCGAATGCACTTTGCATAGACATATGTGTACTTAATTGTGTCCTACATATTTATTGTCAGGGCGTTACTGATTAAACAGCTCGTCTTATACTGCATTCCCAGTATCATGCTCGTCATATACTAAATTCAAGATCATTCAATTTTTATTTAAGGTTTCATTATAATGGTTCTGGAATGGCAATAACTTAAATTCATATTACTAATTTTATACATGTGATAATAAGGTAGATGATAGCCTTTACAATAAAAATCTGTAAGTTATGCACAAACATTTAAAAAATTCATTAGGGTATATAGCATACACTTAGTTCATAATTACAAATCGCCACCGTTCGCGTTCCAAGCATCACTTGCTATGCCGACAGGTACAAACTTTTTGGATAAAACTTACTAATTCGTATTCAGCAAAATTTCATTCCATTAAATATCTCTTTATTTCTTACAACGCAAAGATTTAATTAAAGAAATTTAGCAGGTCATTATCCAAATTAATACGTATCCTAAGGTTTGTTTGTATATTAAGTCCTTTTCGTTAGGTGCTTTAGAGTATGAAATAGGAAGTACGTAATAATTTTAGAACGAAGTACTTGTTCCGATGCATTGAAAACAGGCGTATATTTCGAGTTAAACAATAATTGGTTTCGTTATAAGTGTATTTGAAATACCAACGTGCAAATGCTTACAGAGCTGCTGTTAAGTATTCACAATGTAGGGATTTCCTAAGTTAATGATTATGTTGCGAAACCTGATGTTCAAACCAATAATGAAGATACTTACTGTATGTTTGTTGTGGTTTGTTTTGTATTCTTCTTAATTCTTCTTGGGTATTAAACCACTCAGAGTTTTTAAAATTGTCTTTATTTACGTTTCGATCTTGGGTCATGGATCAAAACGTAAATAAAGACAATTTTAAAAACTCTGAGCGGTTTAATACCCAAGTTAAGTAATGGTAAATTAAGTGAATGAGAAACAATAAAGATATAGAGCGACATCTCTAATATATTCAAAAGAAACTAATTTGTTGAAAACGTTCTTGTAAGGTTTTGTAATGCTATTGCGTTATTTTATGTAGACATTTGTGTAGGGTTGAAAGTTTAAACCTTGTTGATCAAAAGCTTGTGGAATAATTAATGGTTAGATAGTAATGGGGTAGCTCATTCTTGCCTTAACTTAAAAATGGTTTTATATAATTACATGGTACTTAGGGAAATCTTCCTATACATTCCATTCATCATCATTAGGTCTTCAGTCCTGGAACTGGTTAGACGCGTACTATCATTGTTTTCTATTCTGAACTAACCTACAGATTTCCCTGAAATTTGCACAGTCTGCATCTTTCACTATCTGATCTAGGCCTACATATACCTCCTTTTTCCTATCTCTGCTTGTAATATATCTCATACTATTCCCCAAAAATGCCTTAGAACGTATTCTGCCTTTCTATGTCTCCTATTTTTTTCCCACAGATATCCTTCCTCCGCTATTATTTCTATAACCTATTGGTAATTAACTTTGTCTGTCCATGCTATCATCTTCATACATCTGACGCACAGCTTTCCAAAAGGCTGCTACCGTTTTTCTGACTGCTTTTCCTACTGCCCGTATTTCATAGGCATACTGTGCTGTGTTCCATGAATGGTTACTATCCACCTCTTGGTATTGATCAGAGTCTATTGTTATCTATGTTTGATATGGAATCCCTTGAAACTCGTAGAATAATGATTAGTCTAGTTGCATAAGTTAATGCATAACAAAATTGATTCCATACATTTGCTGTCGTTAATCAATTTTCACATACCCCGATTATCTACCAGAAACTCTTTAACATTTTATTGTAACGCAGCGCGAACTAATACATTACTAAAGTCTCCTGTTCACATAATGTGTAATAACTTTAATGTAATCGCAGGTTTTTGTGACATGAACCACTGTAGACCATTTGACTTAAAAAACGCTATGAGAGACTACTTATACTTATTCTTAGCTCATTATTGAGTTTGTAGTGATTTATGGTAGTGCGACACATGTAGTTAGTTATGTATTGATAGAATATCCTTATCTACTTACTTTTATCTTTAGTTCTTTAGTGTATTTAGCTATAGCGAGTTTTGTTTGCTTATTTGTTTGATTACTATAGTGTATGTTACCTTATTTCTAATTTTTTTTGGCATTGTCCTGTAATTGGATGTAAAAATCTGTTGGACAATAAAGATTAATAATATGCTTTCAACAAATTCCTTTTTGTTTCTATGTTTGTTGTCTTTCATCATAGGCTCCGTTCGATCTTGTTAGATGCAGTTCGATTCCCTTCTATTGTTTTACAATTATATACCCTATTTCTTCGACATTCAGTGGTTGTAAAGGGGGTAAGCAGCCTGAACTGCCAAGTTTCCCCAGCATATATCTTTTCGCACAGTCAACATTAGTTGCAGATATTTCACAACCAACAGCTGTAGTTGTTTATAATAATCATCAGATTTATCTGCGCTTATTTTTTCGTCATTAGATTTTCCGTCTCAAAACTGGTTGGACACGTACCTGCACTAATTTATATTCTGAGCTAGCCTACACAGTTGCCTTAAATTATCACATAGTCTATATACAGCTCGGTTTCCCTTGTATTGTTTTTTAATTTTACGCCCTATTTCACAGAGATTCGGTGAAGGGGGTTAAGCAGCCTGTGGTTGCCAAGATCCCCCAACACTTAGACATTTACCGAATTAATAGTTGCCCAGTAAATCCTTTCACACAATTAACATTATTCATGAATATTGCTCAACCAATACTTGTAGTTGCTTATAATAATCATCACGTTTAAGTACAGTTACTTTTTTCGTCATTAATTTATCCATCTTGGGACTGGTTGGATGCGTACCTCCATTGATTTCGATTCTGAGCTAGCCTACACATTTTCCTGAAATTCCTACAGCCTACATCTTTCACCATCTGTGTGCAGTAGTCTACTTTCCTTTTTTCCTATCTCTGCTTCTAATATATTTTGCACTATTCCCTCATGCCTACTATCCTATCTCTCCTATTTTTTACCGTTTTCCACATATTTCTTTCTTCCCCTACCATTTTTAGTACCACCTTATTCTTATCTTTGTCTGTCTATGATATCTTCATCATACGTCTGCAGCACCACATTTCAAAGGCTTCTATCTTTTTTTTTGTTCGTTTCTTCTACTGTGTACGTTCCACAGCCGTACAGTGCTGTGCTTCACACATATATATTTTCCCTGTTTTTATGTTTGTTGTCTTTGAACACAGTAGTTGCTTTTTCTTGTTAAATGTAGCACGACCTTGTGTTAATCTTTGTTTTATATTTTTTGTGCTTTTCCCATCTTGCGTTATTTGGCTTCCTAGGTATCAGAAATCCTTAACCTCCTTAAGTTCGTGTTAGACATTTGTATTATTACTTTTGATTTATTTTCCTCTGCTTTGCATACTAGTACTTTAGTTATAATTTTCTTAATTTTCACACCGTATCTCTCTGTTAGAACCGTTTCCATTTCATTAAGAGCAGCTTCTAGCTCTTCCTTGCTAGATGCTAATACCGCTATATCATCTGCAAATCTAAGCATATCATTTTTTTGTCCCTGCATAGTAATTCCAAAAGTCTTCCTGCATTGGAAATTATTAATTGCCTCATCAATGTACAAGTTAAAAATTAATGGGTATACAGCACTTCCCTGCCTCATCCCTTTCCTAATGTTTACTTCTCTACGTTCCTGCTCTAATTCTATTACTGCTGTTTGCTCCTTGTATAAGTTATGTACTATTCGTCTATCCCTATAACTCATTCCAATTTTTTTGAATATTTCAAACATTTTTTTCCATTTTACATTGTCGAATGCTTTTTCCAGATCTACAAACCCTATATACACGCTTTCCCCTTTTTCTATTGTTTTCTCCATTACCACTTTCTTTTTTGATTTAGTTACTATGATGTTACGATTGAAATCTTTGGGTATCTCGCCTGTCTCATACATATAGCTTACGAGTTGGAAGAGACGTTTTGTTACTACTTGTCCAGCAGCGTTTAGAGTTTCTGCTTGCACCTTATCTGTATTCGGCGCCTTACCATTTTTCAGACCCTTTAATGCTAATTCAAACTCATATCTAAGTATAGGATATCCCAAGTCATCATTTTCAAGGTTTGATTCCTGTTCTAATGGAGTTAGTTCCTCTTCTGCATTTAAATTCCCTATATATTCTTGCCATCTATACACTTTCTCTACATTTTCTATAATATTCCTCCCGCGTCCCTTATATTTTTGCTATACTGTTTTATGTACCTAAAATTGATTCTAATTAGTTTGTATGCTTGATCTGTCTTTCCTACTCCCATCTTATTTTGTACCTCTTTGCACTTTTCATCAATTTATTGTTCTTTAGCTTTCCTGTATTTGCGAATAATTTCCCATTCTATGGCTTTGTATCTCTGTTTTCATGTTTCGTCTGATTGATTTTTGTATCTACGTCTTTCTTCTATTAAATTCAAGATATCCTTTGTTATACATGATTTCTTATTTTCTTTTTGTGTATACCCCAGAATATCTCTGGGCACCATGTCCAGGCTGGATTTAATGTTACTCCATTCTGTTTGTACTTCCTTAGTATCAGATATTTTCCCGATATCTTTCAGCAATTCATTTGACTTTTTTTCGAGTCTTTCTTGAATATCTTTATCTTTTAGTTTCTCAAAGTCAAAGTGCCTTTTCCGTGTCTTTTTTGCAAATTTTTAAATTCAAGGGTGGCTTTCATAATTACGATGTTGTGGTCAGTGTCTATATCTGCTTCGGGGTAGCTTATACAGTCTTTTACTTAATTCCTATCTCCTGGCATCCTCCACGTATATCGTCTTCTAGCATGATGTTGAAATAATGTGTTTGTGATGAATAAATTGTTCTTGTCGCAAAATTCTACCAGCCTATTTACCATGCCGTTTCTCGTGCCTAAACCAAGTAAACCTACTACCACTCTCTCTCTATCCTCACCTACCACTGCATTAAAATCCCCGTAATTATTAAATTTGCATGTCCTTTTACGTATCTTAATATGTCTTCGATATCTTTGTAGATTGTTTCTACCTATTCGTCACTGTAGCTAGAGGTGGGCATGTATACTTGTATTATTACTGTGTTTACCGGTTTACATTCTAATCTAACCATGAGTACTCTTTCATTCTTTTGTGAGTAATTTTCTACACAGTATCTTATCTATTTTCGCATAACCATCCGCACGTCCAAATTTCCTTCCTCTGCTCCTGTATGAATTATCCTGAAGTCTCCACTCCAAAAATCTTCCGCCTCTGGCCACCGAACTTCGCTGCTCCCTACTATGTCTAGCGCTAACCTATTCATTTCGATTTTTAGGTTCTCTAGCTTACGTACTTGCTTCTTGCTTCTAACATTCCACGTTCTGACTCGCAAAATGTTCCTGACTCTTATTCTGAACTTTCTGATCGCGTCCTCCGAAGTAGTCTCCTCCCGGGGATCCGAATGGGGACTATTTTAACTCCGGAATATTTTACCCCAGAGAATGCCATCATTTTATTATAACTTAGGTACGCTGTGTACTTGGGAGGCGTCGCCGTGGATCAATGTAGTAAGCGTAAGACTACGGATTCCAAGGTCTTGGGTTCGAATCTCGACACGGCCGACTGCTTGAAAAATGACAGGTGAGCATTTTTCACAAAAATTACGCCCTCGTTCGGATGAGAGGTTAAATGGAGGTCCCGTGTGTGAGTGTTGTCACGCACGTTAAAGATTCCTACCTTGCCTGGAACGGCAAGGGTTCGGCAAAATTCTAAATTTCCAGACAACAAAAAACTCGCCTCCTGGCCAATGTAGTACCTTTGGGTGGAGCATTGGAAATGTAAACGCACTGTGTACTTGGGAGGTATTGTGGTGGTTTCCCGTTGTCTTCCACATCGCGGTAGCGTATCTTAGACCGTCATACCGACCCCTATGGTCTCTGCGAATCTAAGTACCGAAAGAGCCGCTTCCCTCTTTCGGTGACCTGTCTAGTCTGGTTTTTCACTAAAGACCCTACTACTTTGGTTGGACCTGTAGTTTGACTCTTTAGCTCATTAGACCACGCAAGCCATTTCACCTGTTCTAGTAATCTAAAACTTCGCCAAGGTGCAGGTCCATTCGAAACGGGCATTCCAATAACGATATTTAATTTTAAAATTACATCGAGACAAAGAAAGGTATTTGTTTAAATTGTGACCGGTCGAAATAAAATTAAGTTTGCTACAATGTATTTAAAACACGTATAAACCGCAGGTGCGGGCAACCAAGTAAAGTTAATGTAGATAAGATAACGTTATAAAGCACCGTAGCTAAGGAATACAACAATGTAAATAATAATGTTACAATGTAGCGATGTTGAAGCCATGAGTAAATGATAGATAATATCATATTTACGTGCTTGTAATACATAAGAGCAAAAGGCAGGCGCGCGTTCGAAACGTGATTAATGTAAAGCTCGATACAGTACGATCGTGAAATGATGTATCTGTTGGATATGTGGGGGGAGGTACAAAAAAATTTGACAGACAGTGGTTGTGACACATCGGTAGCGTGAACAATAGGCATGTGGTAGTAATCAATTCAAAAGAATGGTCCCGGCAAATACCTCCGCTGGGTGGTAGACCGAGTGTGTAATCGCATGAGTAAGCACAGAATTGGAATCAATCGACACCCTTCTCGAAGAACACACAAAAAAAGAGAGAATCCCAACAGCCAAGAAGGATGTAATTTGATTTACCGGAAACAAAGGTGAAGTACACCCGATCCGTTAGAGGAGCGAGTCTGTGAATTAGATAGATTCGCGTATGACTGCTGACTCCAAGGTCCCGAGTTTGAAACTCGTCGCGGACTGTTTGAAAAATGTTAGGCGAACATTTTTCACAAGAATACGCCCTAGTTCGGATGAGAAGTAAAATGTAGGTACTGTGTGTGTTGTCACACACGTTAAAGACCAATACCTTGCTTAGAATAGCAAGAGTTCGGCAAAATTCAAAATTTCCAGATAAAAGAAGACTCGACTTCTGACAAATCCAGTACCTTTGAGTGAAGCATTACAAAATTAAATGTAGGGGTCGGCTGGAGGTCCTTCTGGGAAATAAACAAGAAATGAC
The DNA here is from genome assembly GCA_036346225.1 of Platerodrilus igneus. Lineage (NCBI taxonomy): Eukaryota > Metazoa > Arthropoda > Insecta > Coleoptera > Lycidae > Platerodrilus > Platerodrilus igneus. The sequence goes on from JARFIW010001407.1 coordinate 22,064, forward strand.
ACTGTAAGTCAACTTATTACATATCGCACGTTATCGTTACATTTTGAGCTGGTAGTGATAATATTGACAATACGGTCATAAACAAAGACCGCTATATTTTTTAAAGCTTTTTAAGTACGTATGCGAAAAGGGACAATTGAAATTGAATTTGAATTACCAGTACCGTATGTAATTACCTGCAGATTGGTAGTATTGGCGTAATTATGTATTTAAGTAAGATTTTTTTATGAAAAGCGCATACTTGGCCACTCAGAACAGGATAGCTGCGTAATTTTGTTTTGGTATAAATTTTGTACATATTTACAGTTATCATGTTGTGAGGTATTATTTTGTATTAGATGAAGTGGTAATAGGTATGTTTTTCTGCATTTAAAATACAGATGAGATTGCTTTGCTTATGAAAGTGATTTATTTTCACTAGTAAGTCAAATTAACTTAGGTATCCAATAGATGCACTCGTCCTCCAGCGGATCATAACCTATATGATACACGAGTTATCACACATCAACAATTTTTACATAAAATCAAGTAACCTTCGATAAGCTTTTCAGGTAGGTGAAGCTGAATTCGGGTAACTATTTAGAAAGTTTGCAATGTGTATACCGTTTAGAATTATATTACTTTCTGTTAGCACTCACCCCGCACACCAAAGAGAGCCGGTGCACTAGAACTGTTACGCTAGTCCGCCCCTATAGAGAGAAGTAATTAATGTAAAGTCCATTGAACATGTATCAATTAGTTACTAAATAAGTCTTTTGAAAGAATTCTACAATCATTTGATTCTATTAATTTCTTATACTCAAATGCTTTTTGTTTCGATGATTGACAGAGGCTCTGATATTTACGAACCTTTCAGTGTCAAGTCATCTCAAGTCTGATAGTCAGGAGCAGCGTGGAGCATAAGCAGGCATTTGTTTAGAGTTTGAACCACAGCTTTCCGAGCACTTTGCACCATACAAGTTCTATTTGATTTATTCAATATTTTGACAGAATATAATAGTGGTGGAATAAGCACATTTTACGAAAATTTTTGCAAAAAATTTCTCAGTCCGTAAAATGTACTACTAAAGGCATGAGAACAAGTAGTTTTCCTATCCAACGCGAATTCCGATTTCCAATGCCATGATAAGAGAATTGTGATTCTAGTAAGTAATTATCACAAGAAAATTTTTTTTGAAGAAGTTGAAATTGCTTGTACTAATTCCACAATAAAAAGAAAGGCTACTTTCACTTTACGTCACATAATTGTAAAGCAATTAGTTTGTCCTCGTCTACGTATTTTCCAACTATTTAGCATTGAGCATATCTATTGTATTTTTAAATCATATAGCCGCTAATTAATAAAAAAAAGGCTACTTTTACTATACGTCACATACTTGTAAAGCAATTAGTTTGTAAAATGAATGTATTTTCCAAAGTAAATATTTAGCATTGAGCATGTAATTATGTTAAAACCAGAAAAATTTTAAAAGTCATGGGTTTTTGCGATATTCTGAAAACAGCACATTACTGTTTGAAAAAATAGTTTTAAATATTAAACACTTATGATTTATAAAGAACTCATTTCTAAAATCCTTGCGGTTTTAGATTTTCTCGAATAATGGGTGTTTAAAGCATATGTTATAGATAAGAAAACAATTTAAAGAGGTTTGAGGCTTTAAAAGTGTAACTTTGTAAGGGGTAGTTGGATTTTAAATCTGTTTGCAGATTCAAATTCTGCGTAAAATTCTAGACTAACAAAATGCGTCACATGGTTAAAAAATTTATAAGGACGGTCAGAAAATCGTTATCGGCAAAAAATCTTAAAATTGGGGTAGCTCGCTGGGGGATGATGCAATCTAAGAAATTCCTAGAGATTTGGGTAGCTGAGAAAATTCTAATATTAATTAATACCAAACAAGATAGGTTTATCTCGAAAGATGCTATCTCGAAAGATAAAAATGGCTAATCGAAGAAAACTATTTGGTTCAGATGTGGGAGCAAATGTGGATTGTGTGTGGAAATGTGGAGATGAATCTCCGCATTTCCCTCCTTATGAGAATTTATATGTAAATGAGGGAGCAAATGAGGGAGCAAGGCGGTCCACAAGGTGGGAGCCCCACCTCCACCTCCACCTCCTCATTTCCACCTTATGGGAATTTACATGTAAATCGGGTGGAAAAGAGGGCCCAGAACGTCACTAAATACCCTACTTACCTCTACTTCGTTTTTCCTATCTCTGCTTGCAACATATCTCGTACTATTTCGCAAAAATGCCGTAGAACTTATCCTGCCCTTCTATTTCTCCAATTCTTTATCGTTTTCCACAGATATTTTTATTCCTCTAATATTTCTATAACCTATTTGTTATTAACCTTATCTGTCCATACTTTCATCCTTATACATCTGAAGCACAACATTCCAGAAGGCTTGCATCTCTTTCTGTCTGCTGTACTTACTGCCCCTATTCCATAAACGTACTGTACTGTGCTCCACACGCATATCCTTTGAACAATTTTTTTCTTGTCCCGATGTTTGTTGTCTTTGAACATATACGCTGTTCTTTCTCGTTAAATGCAATTCGGTCACTTTCTATTGTTTTAAATACTTCTAAACGTTCAATATTGGCTGAAGTTTTATTACTCAGATTTAGTCACCTATACTAAAGTTCAACTAACTTTTATTCCTATATAGTAGAATTTAGTTGATTTTTCATATCAATCACTTCTTCCTGAGTATCTTCTGAATAAGTTTTAATGGTATGGAAGGGTCATAATTTGATAACAATAAAAGTTCCGCGAACTCGATTATAAATTGAATATTCGAGTAGACATGCGTTCGGTCCCACTATTTTGCATACTTTATATAGGTCTTCATATAAAAGCAAAATTTTTTTAATCTCCTCTGCAACAAAAAAAGACTTGTAAATGAGTTTTAACAAAAACTAAATCAACCATTCTGCGTTTGGTTTATCACACCTTTTCTTACGAGCCTGAGCTTTTTCTCTAATCGTTCCTTTACTATGAATATTAGTATATCGTGTGAAAATTGAGTTTGAAGAGGGAATTCCAATAGATTATTAATGATATTACTGGGGCGTTTACCATACTCTATTTCATGCGGTATAAATCCCCTCGAGTCACTAACCGTACAATTCGACCGAGTTTTAAGTTTTCCTAAGTAATTAGCCCACATGCTATGTTTATCATAGCAACTGCACCTCAAAATACACCCAATTTCTCTATTGGCTCTTCCTTTAGTATTCGATTGTAGATGAAAAGCAGCCAAGTATTTTATTTTTATTCTCGTTTCCTCCACGGGATTCCGTCATTCTCTACTAATAAACTGAGGACAATGATAAGATACAACGGTTTCCGGATTTAAACTTATTTTTGGTATATAATTGTGTATAATTTTCTTGGCTAGGGCTTTTGCAGTGGTTTATTAACCGTGTATAATTTGACACACTTACTAAAAACATCTAACACATCGAACAACACATTTACTTCGGGCCTTATCACTGGTAACTGTTCCATCAAGTCCACGTTTACTAAATCCAGTGGTTTATCCACCAAAACATTTTTCATCTCCCCTCCGTGCTTTGATTATAGCATTTTAACTTTTGATATATATCGCAGACTTTTAAATACTTCCCCACTCTCTTTTGGCCATCTGTAACTCGTTTGTAAATAAAATCTTCAGTACAACTTGTTTTTTATCGGATTAATCAGTTTTGTAAAAACTAACTTTGACTGCCGAAAATGTAGAATAACAGTTTATTTTAAATTTTTGCATAAGCTTTTTAAATGGTGTTTTATAATTCCTTAACGATAATTTCTTTACCCATTTGCGTTCGATACTTAACTATTCTAAGAGATTGTGGTGAAAATATTAGGTGCCTTAATCTGTCTTTGTTTCAGCGCAAATTCCGTAAGGCCAACAAAATTCTCTAGAGTCAACAAAATGCTTTAGAGTCGACAAAATCCAGTAAGTAACGAAATTCGTTAAAGTCAATAAATACCCTCGAGCCCCAAATACCTCCTAACCTACATGTACCCTCGAGCGCACTAGTATCGTTGATATCCAAGCATCTTTGAGTCGACCATCATCCTCAAGCTCACTCATCACGTACTATGACATCAGTCTTGGGTCATTGCCTTTGTCATCGCAAGCCACCTGCTGGAACCTGGGATCAACCAATGTAGGAGTAGAAGTCAGCGGGCAGAGGTTAAGAGTGAATTATTTTTGCTGAATCCCACTACGGATTTACTTCTGTTCGCTCCGCTCGCACTCATATCCGCGGAGTTATCTGATCATATCGGTCGGTTAGTATAGTCATTAGTTAGCAAGAAGTTCGCGACGACACTAGAAACTAGTTATATCATTGCATATCCAACTTATATTCCCCTTACTCCTCCCCTATCCACCCCTGTGGATTTCGGGTTAGTGCTATTCATAGGCACAGGTTAGTGCTACTCATAAACAGTTCCGTATGCGTTCCGGTGGTGCATCACAATAGATCGAACTTCAGTGCAGCAGTTTTGGTGAGTGATTTGATTACTTAATATTTTTTACTACGAACATATGTTTGCTATAACTTTGTTATATTTCAAACTCTCACTATTTTACAATTACTTAAATTGCTGTTTTATTTAAATTTGTACGTGTTTACTAGATCTGATGCTCATCTAAATACTAGGTAACGAAATTTTTTTCAACTAATAATTTTTTATAGGATTAAAATCTATGAAATTATTTATTTCTTTTTATTTCGTTATTGGATACAAATTATTTATTATAGAATAAAGATATTCTGATTTTAGTATGTTCTATTTTCTAAAAGGTTAAATTAGAAATTTTAAATTTATCTATCCCGATAGGGTTTTTGTCTCTACCCTAATATTATAATTTTTTAATACTTGCTAAATACAGTGACGTTCAACTTCAATCTATTTTATTTTCTGTTCAGCAAAAAGTATTTTAATCCTGCCCTTCTCATACTCTCCTTTGGGGTAATGGCCATGATAGCTGTCGGCACGACAGTTTTTATAGCTCCATCTCGTACGCGTAAAGTTTTAAGTTCCTCTGAAGTTCCGAATTACCGTGTCTCACGTGTACTATTATTCCGGAGGTGTTAATTAAAAATTTAGAACCGTTACAACCGTTTCAATTTTGAAAATTTAATTTTTTGGAAAACTGTTTCAGTTGCGCTCGCATCGTGTACCCCGAATTGTTGTTCAAACTTCTGCCTTAGGGCAAGATCCAAAATCGTCTTTTCTACAAAATAAAACTGCTACAGCATTAATAGCACTTACTTGAATTACATCAAGAAAGCTTTTTTTCCAATATCATGTGACAACGTCCTAGTTGAAGCTATATAGATACAATTAAACTTGAGCGGCTCTTGAACAGATCACCAATACGCACGTTTTGTTATATTAGCAAAATTTGCTTAGCATCTAAATATACATACCTATACCTTACATATTTATCGTGAAGGCGTTTATGTCAAGTGGCTTGCTTGTCACATTCTGTACTTCAAGTTCATTTAATGTTCATGCAAAGTTCTATGATAATGGTCCCTGAATGGTAAAATTTTACATTTATATTATTACTTATTTACATCCGACATGACTGTTTTTACAGTACAAACTCTTAAGCTTTGCATAAACGTTTATAAAGTACTTAGGATGTGGGGAGCACGCCTGCCATATAAACAAATATAACCACAGTTACCAACGATCAAAGCTTGCTATACCGATAGGTAGACGTTTCTGGCTGGAGCTTTCATATTCGTATTCTACAACAAATCAATTTAGGAGATTTTACTCATTTAAATATCTCGTTATTTTCTATAAGCTTAACGTTCCAATTAAAGAAATTTATCAGGCCATTATCCAAATTAATACATACCCTGAAGGTTTGTTTGTAACTTGAGCCCTTTTCGTTAGACGCTTTGTAGTAGGAAACACGAAGTACATAATAATTTTAGAACGAGCTATTTGTTCCGATGTACAGAAAACAGCAGTTCAGTTTGCGTTAAGCTGTAATTAGTTTCATTATGAATGTATTTGAACTGCCAACATACAAGTACCTACAAAGTTGTGGTTAAACATCTGCAATATAGAGGTATTTTAAGTTAACAATTATATTGCAAAACACAAGATTTTTAACCATAATGAAGGATATACTATGCGATAAAGAACAATTTAAAATTAACAGCAACATCTCTAACATACAAAACTAATTTATTCAAAATAATTTTGAAGGAATTGCTTGCTGCTGAATTAGTTTAATATATGATATCTAAAACTATTTGTTACCATTAATTTGTTATACTCGAATAGCAAAAAAAGAAACGAAAAAGGCACTTACACTTAGAGAAACTAAAAGATAAAGATATTCACCAGAGGTTTGAAAAAAGTCAAATGAATTGCTGAAAGATATCGGCAAAATTTATGATACCAAGGAAGTAGAAACAGAATGGAATAACATTAAATCCAGCTTAGACATGGCGGCCAGAAATATTCTGGGGTATACACAAAAAGAAAATAAGAAACCATGGATAACAAAGGATATCCTAAATTTAATAGAAGAAAAAGGAAAATACAAAAATAGATCAGACGAAACAGAAAAACAGAGATACTAAGTCATAAAGTGGGAAATTATTTGCAAATGCAGGAAAGCTAAACAACAATGGATTGACAAATAGTACAAAAAGGTACAAACTAAGATGAAAATAGGAAAGACAAACGAAGCATACAAACTAATTAGAATGAATTTTAAGGATATATAACCGTATAGTAAAAATATAAAGGACGCGAGTTATATATCCCCCAATCTATGTATGTATGATAAAATAGAAGTAATTAGGAATTATTAGAAATTGTTAAGGAAATCATTAAGTGAAGTGCAACAATGTAGTACAAGGACAATTAATAAAGTTTATTAACAGTTCATGAGAACGGATGCAATACTTTGTATCTCAGATGATAGTGACACTGCAGGTGACAGGTCACAGACGGTTAAGATACCGTGATTACCTAGAAATTAGGATTGTAACAATGTAATTATGAATAGTATTAAGAAATAAGCAGACATGAGCTCTGCAAGTTCCTACAGAATTGTGAGGGGCAGGGACATTATAAATAGCCCGGGAGCCCCAAGACCCGGCAGTCGGTCAAAGTATTCAGCTTTAATATTGGAGTTGCTTAGGCTACTCGAAATAGTACAATTAATTCTTTTTTCGATTTAGTTAATTTAATCAAGTTAGTAAAATTCCACATTCAATTCTGTATTAATCAAATAAACTTCCTACCACGTTTTCTTTTAGTATTCTTCTTTATTTGACTACATCCGATACAAGAATGAATCAAGTACATCGGGCAGACGCCTTGAACCCCACGCGCATGACGGCGCGGATCGATAAACAAGTCGACTACATATTCACGCCTGGATCGCGGCAATCCATCAAACATATAGCAATTTGGTAATTGCCTATATGTGAAACGTTACAAACTAACAGCATTAGAACAAGAATCAGACATTGAAAAAAAATGACTTGGGATATCCTATACTTCTAGGTGAGTTTGAATTAGCATTAAAAGGTCTGAAAAATGGTAAGGCACCTGGTACAGATAAGGTGCAAGCAGAAACTCTAAAAGTCGATGGACAAGCAGTAACAGAACGTCTCTTCCAATTTGTAAGCTATATGTATGAGACAGGTCAGATACCCAAAGATTTCAAACGTAACATCCTAGTCACTATACCAAAAAAGAGAGGCTTGGATAGATGTGAAAATTTTTGACCAAGTTTGACAACGATAAAAACAGAAGTTGTTAAAACAAATACGGTGGAACGATACTGAAAGAAATATGATCTATGATAGTTTGATGAGAGAGTACGTTTATAGTTGTGTACTACCTATTATTACTTTTACGGGGACAATTTTGTCTTACATATGGAACGATTTAGTGTTATATGAAGCAATTTCGACCTGTTCGACTTGTTTCTTGGCTACTAAAATATAATATGAACGTTCGAGACGCTGACGTATTTCAAATTTCATTATATCAAGCTGGAAAATAATGAAAAGGGGCATTCAAAATTTGAATTCGACATTTGATCATTGATTAGATAACTACTGAATAGCTATTTATGGAGTGCAACGACGACATATTTATTGCTCCAATATAAACGCTAATTGAACTTGGTGTAAGATCACCTACTATTCTAATCTATTAAAATAAAAGTAACTTTTAATAACTAGATAAAGTAAACTTTGAAATATGAAGATTTATAAAGATCGAAATCTAAAAAGAATGGAACCAGAAAATTTTCTATGCAGTTAATTATAAATTGAAACGATCTCTAGATAGCAATTATAATAAAAAACAGGTGGTAATGGAGATATGAATACTAGCAAAAATTTGACGATATAAAACGAAAGTATAACTTTGTTTTAAACCCTTAAGAGAGGAAATTTGTGTATTATTAAGTAGATAAAGCCAGTATAAGTTTTTGCGTATAGAAAATTATGTGCGAGAGGATAATTTTCTTAGTAATGTTGAGGTCAGATCTCGAAGTGATTTGACTTTTACAAAAAAAAATTCTTCAAGGCTGCTAATTAACCAACCCATGGCGGGTAATAGAAGAATCTTTAAATTGTGCATCTTGTGATTTACGTATAAATTGTTTTGGAGTTTTCTAATTATTAACAAGGATTAGATGACGATTGTATTGATGTAAAGTAGTAATGAAATGTTGTTTCATTTTAAACTTAAGTTGTAAATTGAATTTATAAGCTTTCTTTATAACTGTGTGTATATAAAAAATTTCTTAGATAATGTATGTAGAAAAAATAATTTCTGAATGTATCGAGAACAGTTCAAAAAAATTTCTTTTTATAACAATACCTGTAATATTGAGATTTCCTTCATTTCATTTTCGTAAAGTCCACAATACATTTATCGCTGAGCTGGCAAGAGATAACAGGCATATTTAAGTAAAAATTCATATCGATGGAAGCAAACATCTCTAGCATTATTTCTTTGCTCCCAACATTTGAGCACTCTATAGAAGCAGCGATAGCAAACTTCTTAGCTTCTAAGCAGTCTATCTACGATATCGTCAAAACTGTACGTCTAATTAATCTAGAATAATTTTGAAATCCACACAATAAAATTTATGCCTCGACTAGTTCAGTTTTACCCTCACAGAGTGAACGACGATATGATAACAAAGAATTTTGCCCCTTTCCCTCAATTGTTTTTATAATGAACTGACAAATATGTACAATTTACAACTCTACAACCTTCGTAATGTCATTTGCTATTTTAAAACCTTTGAATCAAATTTAAAGTAAATCTGTTTATCACAAAATTATAACCCTAATTGAGTAGTCAAAACCATCAAAAATAACTATTTATTACCTCGAATGCTTCCTTGAACGTTCAATGAACCCTTCCTCCTTATTACGTATTTTCTAAGTAACAACCAAATTTTTGATGACCCTTTACACAGATATTAAAGTACATGTAAGTTTCAAATATTCAAAATACAGATTTATGCTGTTAGTTAAATATAATTGCGAACTTGATGTTTTTCCGATTGATTGCCTACGGGAGCCTCCTGTTTTGAATCAGTTGCTAGATTAGTGGATTCTAATTAGTGAACGCGTAGCGCTGCGTGCACCCCAATACTTTGAACTGCCGCAGCGTGTTGTTAACCAATGACTTTGAGCACTGGTTAATTTAATCAGGCTCAGATGATACGCATTTCAAATACTTTAGAAATGTTCTTTTGACAAGTGATATCCAAATATTTTAATCGATTTATATATCGTTTCCTAAACTGGGTTCAATTTTATTCTGCATTTCGCCCTGACATGTATTTTCTAGGTTATTGATTTTATTATTTCAAAAGCGATGCACACCTCCGAGAAATTTACATTTTCTGTGTATTGGTAAGTTTCTTACGTGGTTATTAATGATTATAAACAATTTCTCTTTAGCTCTTTTGCGTAGGCTCACTGGTTTAGTTATGTTTGCAACCTTTCTTGTTACTTTAGTGATGATTCGTCATTGGGCGAGATCAGGAATGTTTAGATGTTTCACATCACTTTGTTAGGTGAAAGATAAGTATTTCGACACATGGAAGAGAATCTTGTTTATCAACATTTGATGTTTGTGCATAACAAATAAACCACAAATAAACTTAAGTTACATTACTCCGAAGGACGGAGCAAGTTTACAAAGCCCGTTTCGGAATTAGCTACTTTAGGCGCTTTTTTTAAATTTTTAAAATTCCTACTAGAGATTGTCATAAATTTAATATTAACTTACAACGCATGTTTATAAGAAAGTATAGCATTACATTTTTTTACCTACTGATCAGTTTTACATGTTGCAAAACAAGATGCGCCTTTGTATATAAATTATTCAAAAATGTCAGTGGAATATAATTTTTTTAAGTAGATTTTTTTTTTGTTTATTGTAAGTGCAAATTCAATGGGGATGTCCTTTCTTTGTCTTTGGACCCCCTCCCCTCCGCCTTTGTAGTTATCATGGCATTTTTAGGTTTCTTTCTATTTTTTTATACGGTATCGTGATTCGTACTGGTCCTTATTTTACTTATCTTTCGGGTTCAGTCTGACCCGTGCGTTCTACGGTAACACATCTTTGGAGCGTCCACCACGACGCCATCTTCGGGGCGTCCACCACGTCGCCATCTCACTTTGTGTATACTAATTTTGCTGTAAATTTCATGAATTTAATACTTTTGTGCGTATAATTATTATTGTGCATTGTGGCGATATCTCTACGAACGATATAATTTGTCTCGCAATGAAAATTTACACTAATAAATAAAGTTTTATATTTGTTGCGTGTTCAAGAATTTGATCCAAACCCGACCACCGGTTTCTAACAATTTGGATCTGCTTATCTATAGGAATCTTTCTAAAACACAGTATTACCTGAACTTTATGACGTTATTTACACAATTACTTATGTTCTGAATTTCTACGCAACATATTACCTATTTTTTATATAACGTAATACAACTTCCAATTAGCAAATAAATATTTACGTTGTTACATAATAACACTGAGAAAATTTAATTAAATTTATGTATTCTAAAAGACAGAATTTTGAATAAAATATAAAGAGGTTTAAATTAAGAATTATAAAGCGCAGGAGAAGAGACAAATTAAATTTCATTTCAGTAGCTTCTGACTAGAAGTTTCCCAAGCAGTCTAATTTCACTTTTTGCTTATTTCAGTTACATCGCCGACAATTAAAATGGTCTGCATAATTTTACTTCACTTGGATGACTCTGACACAGCATAAGTGAGCAAATGTTTCGACGATCTTATTTAAACAAATTTTAAACAGTCACCAGGTGTTAACATAAAGTGGATTAGAATTACAGGCTTATACGCAATCTACTTCTAAATAATGTGGTTTAGTAAAGTTATTTGAAGGATCTCGCTTAAACTTAAAATCTGATTCAGTTTCTAAGGCATGCCTGAATACAGGATAATCGAATGAAGTGTTTGTGAGACCGATTTGGTACATCTGTGGCTAGTATGAGCTTTTCACCAATCACTTGAAACTATTATTAACGAATAAAAAATGTTTCGACTAGTCGATTTATAACATATAAATTTTCCAGTAAATTTATTCATTGACTTTACCGCGGTGCATCTATACTTACTATACATTTAAATGAATATCAACACCAAGCAGATTTTGACAACGCGAAAATATTAGATACAGAAAGTATATACAAAAACAGATTATTTTAGAAAGCTACCATATCCAAAACAAATCAACACAATTAATTTTAAAATGACATAGATAACCTGCACAAAAGTTATGCATTTTTATTTTCGCTAAATGAAAAGTATTAAACACCATTTAAATTGATTAAAGCAGTCTAAAATATACACGACACACACACACACACACAACGCATGCAGGCATACACACACACCCACATTATAATTTATTTTACATATTATATAAATAACACACACACGCTCTTACAACCACACACCACACACACAACACACACACACACACACACACGCTCACATACAAACACATTAGAACGTAATATAGAACTGTATATAAATGATAATATTTTATTAATTATAATGTTTCAGTAGATTATCATAATTTTATATAATTTATAAGTAACAACATCTTTAATTTTTAAAATTTAATTTTTTATTGTTAATTAGCACTTGTGTAATTTCTAGTATTAAAAACGTAGTTAGTAAAACAAAACAAAACCAATACAAATTACATTCAACACAAAATTTCATAAAACCAACAGTTTAATAATGTAAGTATAGTTTTAAGAAATTCTCCAAAGATGTTAACCATTTAATTATAGAACTAAGTGTAAGGAAACATATTTTCCGAAACGTCAGTTATTAATAAATGACTTTGGCATTTTGAAAAATTTATGACATTTGGACGAAGTAAAACCCAAAATCTAATCTTAATTGAATATTAATAACGTCCAGAAACAAAGAATTTATATATATATATATATATATATATATATATATATATATATACAAACTTGTTAGCGTGTTCCTACATCTTGAAGTATCTAAGGTTTTCAAGTTGTTCCGACAATTGGCGATTGATTGTCACTTTTCGTTTCTTAGTTGAACTGGAAGGCCGCTTGGTGTTGAAAAACACTCAAGATGTTCAGGAAAGTCAAGTTTTCCTTGGGAAGGCGTCGTAATAGACGGACAGTATTCTAAAAGTTGTCCGTGACAACTAAAGTAGAAATGTACTGTACAAATCCTCTTGGCGAACGGTTTGTTTAAAAGTGTAAGCATATAAAATTAATTATTTTACTACAGTGCAGCTTCGATAGCTTTGATAGCTTCGATAGCTTTGATAGCTTCGATAACTTCGATAACTCTGGAAATGTAGATAATTTCGTAATGATTTTGATGTAATTTCACGTAATTTCGATGCAGGCTTAGATCATCAGAAAATATTTTATTTGGTTTGGTTCAATTAAATTTTATGGAACTCGTTTAGAAGGCAAATGAGTAAGCAACTTTGTTCGACACATGGCCGCTGTGCAGCCGACTTGTTCATCTGATGTACATATCGTTTGAAGGTTATAGGTCATTGCCGCTATCGGTAAGAACTTTTTTAATTTATTTATAGATAGAGTTATTTTAGTAATTAATTTTAAAATTAATTGCCTTGAAAGCACTTTTAAAAAATTTTAATTAAAAGTATTTAAAAAAAACAAAACAATACAAATTACATTAAAAAAATTTATAAACCAACGTTAATAATGTATAATTTTAAGAAATTTCAAAGGTTCTTTATAACACTAAGTTTAAGGAACAATCCGGAAATAATTTAAAGGATTTGCAGTGCCAAGAGACCACTTCAACAGAGGAAAATTTGTGTCTTTGATCAATACTAATGTGTTTAACTTTACGTTTTGGCAATCTTTTTGCCATTTACTACGGGTTTGGAGCTCACACATGCACTCCAGTGACCAACGTTACCAAATTAATTGACGTATTTGCTCTAACTTTTGATACGGATTTAACCGATTTTCACTTATCGTTACAATGTCTGGTTCTGGGGGTTGCAATCGAAGATCGCCCAATTAAAAAATGAGCCAAAGTGATAAGTTCTAAATCTGTTGGATTAGACGATAATTGGCTGAGAGGACGTGCGTTTAATATTGCTTCCACCTGTATTAAAATGGTAATGAATTCTTCGTATGTAAAGTGATTGTACCCTACTGTTCTTTTTAAATGAACTTTTAAACTTTTCACCCCCGCCTCCCACATCCCACCAAAATAAGGAGAATGTGATGGAATGAAACTCCACTTGATCATAACTAGAGAGCAGGTATTGCCGATTACAGTTTGATCAGAGTTGAGAATTTTGAATATTTTCTTCATTTCGTTATTAGCCCCCACAAAATTGGAGCCATTACCAGAATACAATTTTGAAGGCTTGCCCCTGCGTGAAATGAATCGTTTTAATGCCTGTAGAAATGCAGTTGTCGTCATATCATGCACCAGTTCGATATGTATAGCTTTTGTTGCGAGGCAAATAAATAGTGATACATAAGCTTTAGTAATCTTACAGCCCCTACCTTGCCGGTCTTTTATATAAAATGGACCGCAATAATCCAAACCTGTGGTGTTGAATGGAAAAGATTGAGCTACGCCAGGCTATGGTAAATTCCCCCTTATGTGATTAGCTGCGACAGGACTTATTTTGAAACATCTAACGCAGTTTCTATGAGTTTGTCTTGCAAGATGCTTTCCGTGAATTGGCCAATATTTTCCCCGAATAATTGCTAGTAAATGTTGTGGCCCTACACGAAAATGTTTATTATGCTCAGTTTCAAAAAGTATTTTTGTGAAGTGATGATTGGATGGCAACAAAATAGGATGTTTCTTGTCATATGAAACATTTGCATTACTAATACGTCCACCCACTCGAATTAACTCTCGTTCATCAATGAATGGATTCAACGAAATTATTTTACTTTTGGAACTAAGCGGTTCCTGGTTTTACAAACATTTTACTTCGATTGAAAATTGTTCTGATTGAACTTGTAGCAATATGAAACACAATGAGATTTGAAGTTCATTGTTCATTAACTCACCTATCCTGCGAACTTTTTTTGTTCCGCGGCAACTTGCAATAAATCTAAAACAATATGCATAACAGCGAATTAACCGGTTTACTTTGGAAAACCGTTATTATAGTGAACCGATCTTGTGCGACAAAAGTATGTTTAATGTTTTTGAGTTCGGGTAAACTTGATTGACTGTTGAGCATTGCCTTGCTGATTGGCCATGCTTCTTTTTCTTTAGACAACCACGGCGGTTCGTGCCACGAAAGATTTGAAATTTTTAATGCCATTGGGCTTATTCCCCTGGATAGTAAAACGGTGGGGTTCTCACCGGACCTGACATGATTCCAACAATTGACGGCAGTTTTTTCCTAAATTTCGGATACCCGATTTGCTATAAACGTTCTAAGTATGTTTGGTTGGGTGTTTATGCATGCCAAAACAATGGTGGAATCTGTCCACAAGTATACCTCGTCACATTTATTTTCCATGATATCAAAAACTCTATGTGCTAGTTGTGCGAGTAAGAGAGCTCCACATAATTCTAATCGTGGAATGCTGATGGTTTTTAACGGAGCTACTTTTGAATTTGAACATAATAGATTTACTGCTATATCACCTGTACTATTTGCGCTTCTAATATAAATACAAGCGCCGTACGCGGTTTCACTAGAATCTGAAAATCCGTGGTACTGAACTGTAAGTTGGCATACCAATCTAACATGCCTTGTGAAAATTATTAAGCTCATTAAGTTCTGTTTTGAACGTTGTCCATATCGTTTGAAGGTTATAGGTCATTGCCGCTATCGGTAAGAAAGTAATAGTTCTAAAATAATGCTAACGTAACAAAGTTCATTACGTAAATTTTGCATGTAATGATTTCCTTTTGAAGCTTGTTTCTACTTCAGGTTGCTGTATGCAATTTATTATGACTTGTATGAATAATTTTGTTAATTAATTTCCCAAAAGCTCATTTTGTTAAAGTATTAAGTACAATGAGTACTACAATTTTTGTAATTAATAGTGTGTTCAACCTATGATAGTATACCTCAATGGTTGTACAGATGTAGACATACTATCGTCACAGTTATCTTATTTATCACAAATTAAAATACTAATATGTTAATTTATAGGACCTGAGTCCTGTATGATGAAATTTGAACTTAGAGTATTTTATCAACTTATAATATTTGCTAAAAGTTAAGTAAAAATTTTTTTAAACATTGTGAGGTTGTAGTAGCGCCACCGTGACTATTTAATATGAAAACTAATGTCTATAATTAAATATCTGATTCAAAAATTACATTTATAAGAATTAAATTTTATTAAGTACACTTACAATTTATAATGTTATTTACTTTTCTTAAAAGAGAATATAAAGTTATTTTTTTGGACTTCAGTTCATTTCTCAGTAATCATTAAATTTTCCAAATTTTGTTAGGTATATACAAGGTAAACTTACTCGAAAGTGTACCACGATATAGTGGAAACAAATTGAACTTAATCCAAAGATTACATGTTCATACTGGTCCGTAAAATATATAGGGTGTCTATGTTGGTAAAAATTATGTTTCAGAATCGCCCTACTCATCGTTAGACCCTTGAAGAAGACGATCAGATGTAAGTGTCATATTTGTGACAATCAAACTTTGTATTTAAAGTGGTTAGCGATAACTTAGGTTTCCAAATTTTCCTTTAAGCAAATTCATCTACTCAGTTGCTTTATAAAAAATTTAGGTGGCGTCCTTTATTTTGTTTCTTTCAACTTAAATATACCCACTGACACAACCAATGTCATGCGACCGTGGGCCAAAAAATCAGTTAGCTAAAAGTCTTAAGAGTGTTCTTTTACTATAGCCTAGTTTTCATCCAAACCTTACCCTGGGCTTGTTACACTTACATAAGAATTCTCGATAGGTAATATTAAATCTACCACGATTTTATTGTGGAATAGATTAATAAAAAAAATATATATAACAGATTGAGCAATATATTGGCAATATTTTTCAATGTTGGTTGATGATGCGAGAGTGACATAAGCTACAGCTGATAGCATCTGAAGAATTAAATTGAATACGCAATTGGAAACAATTCACAAAATTCTTGTGTATTGACTCCTTTAGGGTACTAGCTTAAAAGCATTGTATAAAAACAGGAGTGGAGGGAAGATAGAACGAAAAAGACTAAAGGAGAAATCTGAACCGTAAACTGACGGTTAGCAGACCGTGTGTTCAGCTGTAGGCGTGCTGTCATGCGGATAATAGAAGTAAGTCAAAATGACTACTAACAATCGGCTGCTAGAAATTACCCTAGAAATTCTTACTTTGCATTACAAAAGCAAACCGAAACCAAAGATACCGGATCTCTGATCAGTACAGAAAAAATGGGTAGGAATACAACGTTAGAAGAAAAAGGTTTAGAAATAACTAATCTTAGTTACTTTTAAACTTCTTACCAAAAATTAGCAATTTAAGAAGGAAATGCAAAAACAAATAAAATAGTATACATAAACTATATTGACTCGCCTGACACTGTTTTTGTATGAATATGCGCACTTATTTAAAATCATGATAATGAATGAGGATAAACTTAAATTCAATTTTATTTAAGAAATGTACATCGTGTTTACAACGCATTAACATCGAAAGTATGGGTCTAGACCGTTTCTAGTCAAGCCCGTAACACTAACATAACTCTACTCCTCGTCTATCAACCCTAACCTATTGGAATTCTTACATTTGAAAGAGAGATGGGGGGTTGATGTTCTAGCTATATTATTTTAAACTTGAACATGCCGGCCACCTTGAAAGGCTCAGCTTTTCAAAAACAAGTTTTTTAAATAAACAATGTAAATCTTAAATGCAATAAATAAAACACCATACACTGTATTATATGCCCTTTGTTTTTTCATCACCGGCACTACTGTCTTGCACTGGTAATGGACAAATTGTTTTAACGGCTCTTCTGATGACACCACTGAGAGTTCTAATGGAGACAACTCTGGTAAATGAATCTTCGCCAGGATGTGTGTCCACGACTAGTCCAAGAGACCACTTCAACAGAGGAAAATTTGTGTCTTTGATCAATACTAATGTGTTTAACTTTATGTTTTGGCAATCTTTTTGCCATTTACTACGAGTTTGGAGCTCACTCATGCACTCCAGTGACCAACGTTGCCAAATTAATTGACGTATTTGCTCTAACTTTTGATACCGATTTAACCGATTTTCACTTATGGTTTCACTTATGGTTCTGGGGGTTGCAATCGAAGATCGCCCAATTAAAAAATGAGCTGGAGTGATAGGTTCTAAATCTGTTGAATTAGACGATAATTGGCCGAAAGCACGTGAGTTTAATATTGCTTCCACCTGTATTAAAATGGTAATGAATTCTTCGTAATTAAAGTGATTGTACCCTACCGTTCTTCTTAAATGAACTTTTAAACTTTTCACCCCCGCCTCCCACATCCCACCAAAATGAGGAGAATGTGATGGAATGAAACTCCACTGGATCATAACTAGAGAGCAGGTATTGCCGATTACAGTTTGATCAGAGTTGAGAATTTTGAATATTTTCTTCATTTCGTTATTAGCCCCCACAAAATTGGAGCCATTATCAGAATACAATTTTGAAGGCTTGCCCCTGCGTGAAATGAATCGTTTTAATGCCTGTAGAAATGCAGTTGTCGTCATATCATGCACCAGTTCGATATGTATAGCTTTTGTTGCGAGGCAAATAAATAGTGATACATAAGCTTTAGTAATCTTACAGCCCCTACCTTGCCGGTCTTTTATATAAAATGGACCGCAATAATCCAAACCTGTGGTGTTGAATGGAAAAGATTGAGCTACGCGAGGTTAAGGTAAATTCCCCCTTATGTGATTAGCTGCGATAGGACTTATTTTGAAACATCTAACGCAGTTTCTATGAGTTTGTCTTGCAAGATGCTTTCCGCGAATTGGCCAATATTTTCCCCGAATAATTGCTAGCAAATGTTGTGGCCCTACATGAAAATGTTTATTATGCTCAGTTTCAAAAAGTATTTTTGTGAAGTGATGATTGGATGGCAACAAAATAGGATGTTTCTTGTCATATGAAACATTTGCATTACTAATACGTCCACCCACTCGAATTAACTCTCGTTCATCAATGAATGGATTCAACGAAATCATTTTACTTTTGGAACTAAGCGGTTCCTGGTTTTACAAACATTTTACTTCGATTGAAAATTGTTCTGATTGAACTTGTAGCAATATGAAACACAATGAGATTTGAAGTTCATTGTTCATTAACTCACCTATCCTGCGAACTTTTTTTGTTCCGCGGCAACTTGCAATAAATCTAAAACAATATGCATAACAGCGAATTAACCGGTTTACTTTGGAAAACCGTTATTATAGTGAACCGATCTTGTGCGACAAAAGTATGTTTAATGTTTTTGAGTTCAGGTAAACTTGATTGACTGTTGAGCATTGCCTTGCTGATTGGCCATGCTTCTTTTTCTTTAGACAACCACGGCGGTTCGTGCCACGAAAGATTTGAAATTTTTAATGCCATTGAGCTTATTCCCCTGGATAGTAAAACGGTGGGGTTCTCACTGGACCTGACATGATTCCAACAATTGACGGCAGTTTTTTCCTAAATTTCGGATACCCGATAAACGTTCTAAGTATGTTTGGTTGGGTGTTTATGCATCCCAAAACAATGGTGGAATCTGTCCACAAGTATACCTCGTCACATTTATTTTCCATGATATCAAAAACTCTATGTGCTAGTTGTGCGAGTAAGAGAGCTTCACATAATTCTAATCGTGGAATGCTGATGGTTTTTAACGGAGCTACTTTTGAATTTGAACATAATAGATTTACTGCTATATCACCTGTACTATTTGCGCTTCTAATATAAATACAAGCGCCGTACGCGGTTTCACTAGAATCTGAAAATCCGTGGTACTGAACTGTAAGTTGGCATACCAATCTAACATGCCTTGTGAAAATTATTAAGCTCATTAAGTTCTGTTTTGAACGTTGTCCAAAGTGTATGTATTTGTGCTGGTACTGCCTCATCCCAACTTAACCTTTCCAGTCACAATTTCTGTAGAATTATTTTTGCATTTATAACGCATGCGCTAATTAAACCTAGTGGATCGTATATTTGAGCAATGTCGGCTAAAATGTTTCGCTTTGTGATATGCTTTGACTTTGTTGAAATGTTTATATTTATAATTAGCGAATCTGACCGAAAAGAATACGAAACCCCAAGGGTTTTTGTGTTGTTGTCTTGGCCCAAGTGTAAAATGCTTCTTGAACCCGACGTTCTTTGAAATTCACGAACAAACTCTGTGTTGTTCGAGTTCCATTTACGTAACTCAAAACGTCCTTGATTTAAAATGCTTGTCACTTGCAAACAAAGTTTTAAAAGTCTCTCTTTATTATCATTACCTGTGAGCAAATCATCTACATAAAAGTTTATCAAAATTATTTTACATGCTTCAGAATACCGATCTTGATTTTCGTAAGCTAATTGAGACAACGCTCGAATTGCTAGAAATGATGCTGAAGCTGTTCCGTAAGTAACTGTATTGAGTTGATAAACTTTCAACGGATCGCGCGGATTTTCACGCCATACAATTTGTTGCAAGGATCACTGTTCTGGATGTATCCAAACTGCCCTGTACATTTTTGCAACATCTGCTGATGCAATGAATGTATGTTGACGAAAACTTAAAAGAATGTCAAATAATTCGCTTTGTATGGTAGGTCCTACCATTTGACAATCGTTTAAAGATAATTCTGTAGATGTGGGGGTAGAAGCGTTAAAAATCACTCGCAACTTTGTTGTTAAGCTTTCTTCCGGTAAGACACCAAAATGTGGTATGAAATATTCAACCGGTGTAGTTGATGTGACTTGTTGAGGCATAGATACAGTTTCAATTTCAGTTATATGACCCAATTCTTCGTACTCCGGCATAAATGAGAATACCGTTGGAAAAGTTCAGCATTATTGTGTAACTTGCGTTCCAGATTGTGGAACCGTTTTACAGCAACTTCTTTGGAATCGCTTAATTCTGTCACTGCTAGTTTTAATGGAATTGTCACTATAAATTTGCCATCAAAGTCTCTTTTGAACGTTGACATGAAATGCGTCCCGCAATCTTGTTCCTCCTTTTAAAAGGTAGGTGTATTACTAAGACACTCCTCGATTTCCCAGAATCTAGCGAGTTGGTCTTCTTCTTGGATGCACTTTTTGGTTGAAAAATTACACACTGTATGATTGTTCGCAAACCAACTACTGTTGTTATTTAACATGCCAGAGACAATCCACCCAAATTTTGTTTTTTGCAATATTGGCTTTTCTGGGCCCAATGATATTTGTTCGGTGCATAGTAATTCCCAAAATAAACCTGCGCCTATAAGTAAGTCTACTTTGGAGGCCTATAAAATTCTGGGCCTGCTAATTCAATATTACTTGGAATAGTTAGTCGCGTTATATCAATGTTTGCACCAGGTAAAAACTCGCAAATTTCAGGAATAACTAAGCACGCAATTGACACTGAAAATGAATTGTGACATAAGCGTGTTTTAGTTGAGCACTTGTGTTTAATACATGAAGTAATATTTCCAATACCTAGTATTGTCATATTTACAGGCTGTTCCTCAAGCTTTAATATTTGACAAAGATTTAGTGTGATATAATTACTTTGTGATCCGCTATCTAAAATGGCTTTACAATTTTGTACAAGCCCATTTTTGCTTTTGATTTGAACTACAACCGTCGATAGTAATGTTCGGCATTGGCTACTAGCATTGGTAGTAAGAGCAAGTGAATTTTCTGCTTGCTGAGGATGTGTATTTTGGTCTGAATTTGTTTTTGTAGTCTGTAGTGAATTCGCATTGTTTTGCTTATCCAATTGAAGCAATGTATTATGCTTCATATTGCTTTTTTTGCCATTACCAAAACGGCAATCGTTTGGCTTGTGTCCCGTGTTAAGACAGTTTAAACACAGTTGCAGCTTTTTTGCCTGCTCCATGCGAGCGTTGGCCGTTAAGTTTAAGAATTCTGAGCAATTGTAAATTTTATGTTACTTTTTGCAATAAACACATGATGTGGCTGTATGGGAACTCAGGCGTCGCCGTGGATTAATGTAGTAAGCGTAAGACTACGGATCCCAAGGTCCCAGGTTCATATCCCGACACGGCCGACTGCTTGAAAAATGACAGGTGAGCATTTTTCACAAAAATTACGCACTCGTTCGGATGTGAGGTTAAATGGAGGTCCTGTGTGTGAGTGTTGTCACGCACGTTAACGATCCCTACCTTGCCTGGAACGGCAAGGGTTCGGCAAAATTCTAAATTTCCGGGCAACAAAAAAACTCGCCTCCTGGCCAATGTAGTACCTACAGGTGGAGCATTGGAAATGTAAATGAACTGTATGGGAACTCAAAAATGATTGGTGCACGCGGTTGTTTGCATTATGAAATTGGTCTGCCTTTTTATGAAAAGCCTTATTGACCTGCGGTTGTTTGCCCTCAATTTTTTCTAAAATATCAGCTTTATTTTTTAGAAAATGGATTAGTTCCTGAAAGGTTGGTAATTCGCCCTCGCTCTTATGCGCCTCCCATTCGCGTTCCGTAGAGGCATCGAGTTTGCTAGTTACCAAATATATTAATAACGTATCCCAAGAGTTAACAGGTTGGTTTAATGATTCCAACGCCCTTAAATAACTTGAAACACTGTCGATTAAATTACGTAAATGCTTGGACTTTTCTTTTGTTAAATTTGGTGAATTGAACAAACCTTTTGTAGGATTGTAAACTAACAATTTTTTGTTTGCAAATCTTTCACATATTAACAACCATGCCATTTGATAATTGTTATAGCACATGCCTAGTGACTCAATGACCTTCGGAACATCATCAGTTAATGATGATTTTAAATAGTGGAATTTTTCTATGTTGCTAATGCTTGGATTGTTGTGTATTAATGATTCAAAAGTATCATGATATGACAACCATCTGGAATAGTTTCCGTTACAAACAGGCAATTTTATTAATGGAATTTTGACATTATTTGTTTGAATTTTATTTGTATCACAATGATCATTGACCACAGATCCAGTTGGAATTAATTCTGACAATAATTTTTTTGCATCTGAAATGCATTCGTAAAATTTGACAGTGAAAGCTTCTCGTTCGTCATCCTTTAACTCTGGATCGGTGTTCAATAGCTCTATTTCAATCTGTACACTTTCAAATTTTTGCTCTAAATATTCAACATTTGATAACCTTGTCTGTAATTCGGTTACCTGCTTTCCAATATTTTGATCGACAAAATCGCCCTGGCTTGCATGAAATCTTTCAAGAAACTTTGCAACTAATCTTAACTTTTGTTTGATACTCCCACGTTTAAGGTGTAACTTCTTCATTTCTAATTCAGCGGTCGTCATTGTGTTATGAATTACTAAAATTAAATGCAAATTTTATGAAATAATGAATGTACAGGTTGAAACAATAACAAACTGCTAATAAGGAATAAAATAAAATGGAATGAACTCACTTTTGCTGGTCCGCTGTATTAGCTGGACGATTGTATTCTTCAAAATGTAACTACAGTTACAAAGCTCTCATGTTTGGATTTTGTACCCTGATGTTTTGTAATTTTTGGATGATTGTCTGTTGAAAGCTTTAAAACTCGATATGCAATTTGACTTGTATGAAACTGCCTTCAAATGAAATGTTTTGGTTGCTTAATTTTACTTAAATGCACGAATCACTACTTTTTTGCTACTGCTTGTATTTCGCCCCGCTCGCGTTAACTATGTAATTAATCGATTTCACGTTTCAAACACGTTGCAATGAATAAACAAAATGTGTAATGCTTTTACTTTTAGTTGGTCAACTGTAGTACTGAACGACACACTTGTCGTCACTCTGCACCTCGATTTCCCGAAATTCTGCTTGACGACAACAGCATGCGCTGAAAGCTGTGTAGCTTGCTTTTAATGCTTTGTAATTTGAATTGAATAAAACTGTATTGTATAAACCTGCACTCAAACGAAATGTTTTTGTTGCTAAATTTAAACTGAATGCACGAATTATTTGCGTATACTATTAGTTGTTGCTCGTAGTACGCCGTGATCACGTAACCTTATATTAATCGCGATGTACACACGTTGCAATTGCAATAAAATGAATGAACTATAAAGTTATAGGAATGCACTGATCCGGCTCGAAGGACGATGTTTTATGTATAAATATGCGCACTTTTTTAAAGTCATGATAATGAAACAGGATAAACTTAAATTTAATTTTATTTAAAAAACGTATAACGTGTTTACAACGCATTAACATCGAAACTATGGGACTAGGCCGTGTCTAATTAAGTCCGTAACACTAACAACTCTACTGCTCGTCTATCAACCCTAATGCTTACATTTGAAAAAGAGAGAAGGGGTTGATTTTTTAGCTATATTATTTTAAACTTAAACAGACACTGTTAATTAGTCATGTAACATTATAACCATAGTGCAAGGTTTATTGTTTTAATGCTTTAATTGGCGCCGTATTTCCTGACATTCATTGACTTTTAGATCCTGTATTATTCCCATCGTGGCATTTTTATATACATTTTCTATGGTTTCCAGTAGAACAGTATGTTGCCAAGCACGTGATGTTAACGACTATTAGCTAGCATGAGAAGTGTATCCAATAGAATAAGTTATAGTTAACTTATGCACCAAAATGGATGTGTCTTGCAGATATGAGATAAGTAAAAATAAATTTAACACATACATTGCCGTATTTTAAAATTGTAATTGCTTGCAGTATATATTACATTTACTTCATAATAATAAAGAATCAATTTTGAGAGGGTAAATAATTAGTAAATATCTATAAAGCATCAATAAATTGCATGTAAGCGTAGGGATAGACTGCTTGAAATGCCCATATTCTAAATTTTGTTTGCAATGTATCCTTTAAGTTACAATGCCCGGAATGCAGGTGCTTTAATTTTAATTTAAAATTGTATCTCTTAAGACACACTGCTAAGTGCCCGTTGGATAATGAATTCTGAAAGAAAGTTTTAAAAATTTATGTAATATTTTATATATTGAAAATTAATATATTTATTTTAACAATCTTTACATTTATTTCAGAAATTTAGCAGCAGACCCAACTAACTAATGATCAAGAAAGTTCTATTTTCTAGTTAACCATCGCGCAACGATACAAATACAAATCGTCTCTTCCGTCAAGTTACAATCATTTATATAGTACTAACCCAACTCAAATTAATCTATCTGTCGAAGATCAAAGAAGATAAGTAACTCTTCAGTTATAAGATTTTGATGAAAATATTGAGCCTTTATCTGATCCAGTTCTTGTGAAGGTAGATTCTGCCGATGAGATTAAGACCCATTAATCCTTTCCTAACCAGCAACTCTCTAATTGTAACGAAAAATATTTAACACCTTCACACATGCGATATAAAAACGCAAAATAATTCAGAAATAACTCAGATTGATGATTCTAAACTTCCTGAAGTACAAGAAATATTTATAGTAACGTCGCTGTGAAGAAAATGTCTTCAACGCAAGAATGTCCAGTTTCTTAAAATCTACACTGCATTTGATTATTCAATGCTTTACACGAATATACTACATGGGCTAGAAAGCGAATTTCTTTTTTACCTGTAAATTTTGAATTTTGTCGCTTCCTTGCTGTAAAACAAGGTAAGGATTTTTAACGTGCGCTACGACACACACACGGGACCAACATTTTACCTCACATCCAAATGAGAGTGTATTTTTGTGAAAAATTCTTGTCTAACGTTTTTCAAGAGGACCGTATCGGGATTCAAAACCAGGGTCTTCAGTAAAGGAGTAACACGCATATTAACTACGCTACGGAACCGCCTCTTAAAATCTACAGTATTGTTAGCGCTCAACTCTGTTGATGTAGAAAATACCGATAAGGCCGCTAATGAAGCAACGCACGCAACGCCACCCAAGGTCGCTTCCTGTCTGGTGGGACTACAAGTACGCTGAGGCATTCGTGCAGTCGTAGCTATGAGGTCCGCTAGCCTGGCTCGCAAAGCTACCTTAATTGTATTTTACGAGTTTTGAGTTATTTTCATTATAAAGGTATTACTACTAAATGTTCGGTTCTGATACGATTATTAATAAAAGTCAGAAATAGTGGTTACTTTTAAAACGGAATTACTTTATAGCCCAGCGCTAACAGTATAATGTTAGTAAAGGTCGCTACACTTGCGCCAACGTCCCCAATGCTCCTACCAAAGGTAGTACATTGGGTCCTAAAATCTACAGCACAAAATATAATAAGAAATTTAAAAAAAGAATAACGAATCAAGAAAAAATACTAAGACTATCTAAAAGGTATAAATCGTTTGACCTGGAAGCACTACCTGTAGTACCTAATTCCAGAACATCGGCAAAAGATGAAAGAAAACAGTATTCTAAAAATAATATAAGTAAAAGGAAGGCAATTGAAACACAATCAAGTAAATAACAAAAAAAAATGCAATAGATTTTTACTGAGAAGATGTAGCTTGTTCTTGTAAAGTATAAAATGACGATTCGGAACTTTTCTCTGCCTGATCAAACAATAACTCCGTTATTTTGAAGATGACTTTTCGATAGATATTTTAAAGTTAGACCTCTGTTAGATTGCCTTAGACAAAAAACGTTCAGAAACTGAAAATGAAAGAATACAATCAATTGATGAAATGATGGTGTTATATAAGGGAACCATAGCGGGTTCCAGCAATCAATATATTAATAAAAACCTAGAAAATGGCGCTATAAAAATTTTGTTATATTTGGACGTTATGGAACCGTAAATAATTTTATTTTGTGTTGTGGTAAAAAAACTTTTACGCAAGAAAGATTTACAGAATTTGAAAATATTTTGGGGTTTGAAGCTAAAACGTTTGCCAAATTTTCTTCTTACGAAAGTCCACTTTGAGAATTTCTTTGCGTCATTATTTAAGAGGAATTTGAAATTTTGAACCTTTTGATCATGCGTTCAAACAGACATAGAAATTGCGTTTGTTATCAGATAAACTTTTAAAAAAGAAAGGCACAGGAGCATCTGCACAAAAAGTAGTTAGTATAAATAATATGTGTTGTGAAATGGTTGGACAATAAGTTTATTACTTTGGCAAGTTCATATGCCTCTGACTACCCAGTTGCCACGACGAAAAGGTATTGTCGAGATTTGAAGGAAAAGTTGACATTGATTGATTGTTCTAAAATTGACAAGTAATATAATTCAGATATTGGAGGTGTTGATTTGTCTGATACGTTAAAGCACTTTCCAGAATAAGATTCAAAACTCATAGATGGTACATGGCTATATTCTGCCAGCTGATTAACATCACCGTAAATAATGATTGGTTTTTGAGTCGTCGTGACCAGAAGTTACTCTCACTGAGTCGCAACTAGAAGATGGTCTTAAAGAGGAACATGTGAACTACATAGCACTAAAAAATTTAGAATCTTGATTGCATTTGCACTATTGAAAAAAAATAAACAGAGATGTCCAAACTCTCAACAAAAGCCCACAAAAATTATGAGAAGCCTAAAAATTAGACCTTCGGATGAAATTAGATACAACTAAACTTCGATTAATTTAATATTTTCTTTTAAAGGTCGTTGTAAATTTTGTACTACTGGTCAAACCTTTCCAAGTGCCAAAAGTGTGTTATTCGGTAGTGTGTTTTGAAGAAATGAAGTTGTTTCTACCATCTTCGTAGTAAATAGCTATACTCTTTTAATGTTCCTTCATTATATTTCATATGTTGTCTTATAGTGTTGCCAAAATATAAAAATATTGTTAGTATTTGATTGTATTGTTATTATTTTTAAACGTATAGACATTTTTATGTTTCAAAGCTGAACAGGGTCATGGACCAAGTGTGTCACTGGGTTTAAGTAGGCCACTTTGCTACGTACCTGACCGTAGCCGGAAGAAAAGTAAACACTAGGCTAACTATCAATCACGGAAAGTGGGAGGATTTGCCTACATACCAAACAGAAACAAAAAAACATCGCCCACGACTATCTATTAAAAATGAAAATAAATTAAAATTTCTTGATTCACAGGTGCAAAGAAAAGTATTAAATTTACGTTATATTTTAAAGAACAAATTTTATAAAGGATCCACGAAGTGCGCATTTCGTAGCTATCAAGTAATCAAAATCATTAAAAAAAGTAATGATTAGATTTTCTCAATAGCAAGTGTGTTAAATTAAAGTATTAAAGGTAGGTTTTCTCCATAGCAAGTGGGTTAAATTAAAGTATTAAAGGTAGACCAAGGTGTAGTAAGAATTAAAGAAAGATAACCAGAAGCACTATCGAAGCTAGCCTCTAAACATGGATGGGGAACTGGTTTCACAACATCAACCTTACATGTGATTTTCCAATGCTCCACCCGAAGGTACTACATTGGCCAGGAAGCGAGTTTTTTTTACCTGAAAAATTTGGAATTTTGCCGAACCCTTGCTGTTCCAAGCAAGGTAGGGATCTTTAACGTGCGTGACAACACTCACACACACACAGGACCTCCATTTTATCTCGCATCCGAACAAATGTGTATTTTTGTGAAAAATGCTCGCCAAATGTTTTTCAAGCGGACCGTGTCGGCATTCGAACCCGGGACCTTGGGCGTAGTAGTTACACACATACCACTACGCCACGGAACCGCCCTCACAACATCAACCGCTGATAAATAAGAATACTCGATGTACGTAAAAGAAAACGAGTCACATATCTGTATGCGTCGGGATGTGTATTTTGCAAACTGCCGGGAGTGAGTCAGCATAGCAACGCCATGGTCGTTAGGTTTCATTCGCCCTGCCATTGTATTTATAGCGGCATTCTAAAGACAAAAGGCAGCTGGTGCACAGCAGCAAACAGGTGGCCTACACAAAGAAAGAACCCATTTGGCCTCCAGCTAAAAAAAGCTAAAAAGAGAATCTCATTCAAATGGTTACGCGCGGGGAAATCACCGAATGAATACACGCAAGACACCTACTAGTTCAGAAAAACGTGCATCGCTTTTAAAATACGATGGCGAATAATGTAGAGAACACTTTCGACGTACAAGCTGTAGAATCAAATTCAGCAATGGTTCAAACAACACGGAAACGTACTACAAATCCTAGCTTATCGAAGCGCGGTAAAACTGGAAAACCCGGCTTATATCGGATAGTGCGCGACCTTATTTCAACAATTCGTTACATTGGAACAATAGGGAAAACCATCATACGGCGGTCGTAGGGTATACCAAGATAGCGGGTACCTAAAAACGGAATATAACTATTTACTTGTAGCATAAACTTGTCTAAGTCTACGTATTATGTTCATATCAGCAATGAAGAATAATCTTTTGCTCAACACCCTCCATAAATTTTTGTCTGGTGGCCACAAGTTTTCATAAAATTGATTCTGTGTAAAGAACTTGTTTTTTGTTGGATTCAAATTAATTTTGATTTAAAATTTTTTTACAGAAGAAAGTAAAGCTAGATCCTTTCGCAACTTTCCGTACTCCTGGAGAACTGTTCGGATGCATGTCTTCCACACCTCCACCTACTGTAGAATTTAAACAGCAGATTGAAGACGAACTGCAAAATTTTATAAGCAATGAAGAATGCAGTTATAAAAGTTTGATTGATCCCTGTAATAGTAATAAGGATAACGATTGAGCAAAATTTGATTCGTTAAAATAATTGAGTGTTAATAAAGAGAAATGCCCACTTCTAAGCAAAATTGCTAAGAAAATTGTGGTAATTCCAGCTTCGTCTGCTAAGTCAGAGAAACATTTTTTTGGTGCTGAAAAAATAACACGCAAAGATAGAACAAGTCTTAGGACTGATGCTGTAGAAGGTTCACTAATCATATTAGAACTTTTAGAAAACGGACTTTTAAAAATATAGGTTAGTCATAAGTGATGTCACATTTATTTTTATTACGTAGGTTTCTAAGATAATTTGTATTTGTATATACATATCATCATCATCATTAGGTTTTCAGTCCTGGAACTGGTTAGACGCGTACCACAATATTCCAAAAGGCTTCTACTCTTTTTCTGTCTGCTTCTACTACTGTTCCTATTTCATAGACGTACTATGCTGTGCTCTACACATATGCTTTCATCAATCTTCTCTTTGTTTCTATGTTTGTTGTCTTGAAACATACCCGCTACACTTTTTTGTTAGATGCAGTTCGGTTCCTCTTCTATTGTTTTACAAATATATACCCTATTTTCCCGATATTCAGTGGCATGTGAAGAAGACTTGAACATTTGCCAAAAAGCAGCAAATCATAATAATAGTTCAAGCAATCATAATAATAATAAAACTTATAGAATTTCAGTGACTATTGTAATTATTGACAAGTCTCCATTCTTAGTGTTGGCTCCGAGCCGACTTGCTCCAGAGCAGTGGATGATCTAGGGTTTCATACCAACTAACTAACTAACTCAATAACCGACAAATGGTCTGGTACTTAGCCTTTTACACCTGCTGATAACAAGATATGGGTATTCTGCTGAAAGCTGTGGCAAGCGATAAAAATGTATGTTTAATAGTGGTAAGCCAAAACTTCCCTAAGTTCTACGACATTTGCAGGAGACCTAATTGTGCTCACTACAAAGTACAGTCTTGACCAAAAGATTAAATGGTGAGATAATTTCAAGAACGCGACATATGATAGGCATGTTGCAAGGTTTCCTAGAACAAAGGATGTGCGGCTTACTGATTATGTTACAATTCAATATTTTGAAATAAATTTATAATCAAAATATATATGAACATATGTAGAACATATGTATAAACACCAATATTGCAAAACCAATACACAATTTATATTAATAGAAAAACCTTTACACGTTTGGGTATGAAACTATGCTACAACTTTAAGATCGTTTCTCAGGAAACTTTTATACATTTAAAATTTAGAAATTTATTGAATTTTCTCAAAACAAATCATTTAGAAAATTATCTATCCTCCAAGTAAGTTTAATTCTGGTTCGGGTCAGTGTTTGATATAACAAATTATAATGTACTCACCAAAGAAAGAGTTCAAACACTACCCCTGCAGATTACAGGCACGTACAACACAACCACCATACAAAGGAATACATCATGTTGAAAGTTTATTGACTTCCACACGAATTAAAGATGAAGTTTATAGCTGGAAATACATGTAGGACTATATGCGGTACTGCTTGCTGTAAATTCAAAGGAATTATTACCTACAAAGACGCCATATTGATATGCTTACGAACCGTTTTATTTCGACCTTCTTGCTGCGGATTGTCTTCAATTCATTCAACTTCCCTGCAACCATACTTCAGGCGACATGCCTCTCCCACGAATCCAACTTTGGATCCTTCATCTTGGTAGGGATCTTCCTACTACTTTCAAATTATATTATCCGGACTACATCTGCTACAATAATGGTCGATCAAGTACGTCGGGCAGCTGCTTCCAAGCTCACGCGCACGACAGCACGGATCGATAAACGGGTCGACTACATATTCGCGCCTGAATCACGGCAATCCTTCGAACATATAGGAGTTTAATAATTGCTTATATATTCATAAAACAATTATTGCCTATATATGAGATGTTACACTGTTTGTTGACTTTGAACGCAGTAGTTACTTTGTCTTGTTAAATATAACACGATCTTGTGCTAATCTTTGTTTTATATCTTTTGTGCTTTTCCCATCTTGCGTTATTTGGCTTCCTAGGGTGCAGAAATCCTAAACCTCTTGTAAGTTCTCGTTACCTATTTGTATTCTAGTTTTTGATTTATTTTTCCCCCTTTTGCATGCTAGTACTTTAGTTTTATTTTTGTTAATTGTTCACTGTTAGAACTGTTTCTATTTCATTAAGATCTGTTTTTAACTTTTTTTGCTAGATGCTAATACCGCTATATCGTCTGCAAATCTAAGTATATCAATCTTTTGTCCCTGCATAATAATTCCAAAGGTCTTCCTGAATTTGACAGTTTTCATCGCCTCTTCGAGGTACAAGTTAAAAATTAATGGGGATAGGACACATCCCCGTCTCTCGCCTTTCTTAATCTTTACTTCTCTATGTTTCTGCTCTAATTCTATTACCGCTATTTGACTCTTTGTAAAGTTATGTACTATCCGTCTATCCCTAAAATTAATTTCCATCTTTTTGAGTATTTCGAACATTTTCATCATTTTACATTGCCGAATGATTTTTGCAGGTCTGCAAACCCTATATACACGCTTTCCCTTTTTCTATTGTTTTCTCCATTATTACCCTCAGAGCTGAAATAGCTTCCCGTGTTCCCCTGTTTTGCCTAAACCTAAATTGATCTTCTGCTAGTTTTTATTCAGCCCGCTTTTCCATCCGCCTTTGTATAATTCTAGTTCAAAAATTTTCACATTTGTTTGCGCCTTTCTTTTTGGGTATAGTGACTATGATGTTACGGTTAAAATCTTTGAGTATCTCACCTGTCTCATACTTATTACTTACAAGTTGGAAAAGACGCTCTGTTACTACTTGTCCAGTGGCTTTTATAGTTCCTGCTTGCACATTATCTGTACTCGGGGACTTACCATTTTTCAGACACTTTAATGCTAATTCAAACTCATCTCTAAGTATAGGATATCCCAAGTCATTTTTTTTAATGTCTGATTCCTGTTCTAATGGTGTTAGTTCGTCTCTTGCATATAAATTCCCCATATATACTTGCCCTCTAACCACTTTTTCTGCATTTTCTATAATGATGTTTTTTCTTGCTATACGGTTTTATATCACTACAATTCATTCTAATTAGTTTACATGCTTTGTCTGTTTTTCCTATTTCCATCTGAGTTTGTATCTCTTTGCGCTTTTCATCAATCCATTCTTCTTTAGCTTTTATGCAGTTGTGAATAATTTCCCATTCTATGCCTTTGCATCTCTGTTTTCCTGTTTCGTCCGCCCTACTTTTGTATTTTCGTCTTTCTTGTATTAAATTCGGGATATCCTTTGTTATCCATGGTTTCTTATTTTCTTTTTGTGTATACCCTAGAATATCTCTGGCCGCCATGTGTAACTGAATTGAATGTTATTCCATTCTGTTTCTACTTCCTTAGTATAATAAATTTTGTGGATATCTTTATCTTTTAGTCAAAGTGCCTTTTTCCGTTTCAATTTTTCAAATTTTTAAATTTAAGAGCGGGCGGCTACATAGTTACGATGTTGTAGTCAGTGTCAATATCTGCTGCCAGGTAGCTTCTACAGTTTTTTACTTGATTCCTAAACCGTTGAATGTAATCTATTTGATCTTTTCCTATATTTCCTGGCATCTTCCATTTGTTTAGTCTTCTATCATGATGTTGAAATAATGTGTTTGTGATGGTTAAGTTGTTTTTGTCGCAAAATTCTACCAGCCCATTTCCGTCGTTTCTAAACCAAATAATCCTACTACCGCTCCTTCCCTACTACTGGATTAAAATCCCCCCGTAATTATTAAATTTTCATGTCTTTTTACGTATCTTAGTACGTCTCAGATATCCTATATACATATATTCATTTTTATTTTTAGTGTATTTGATTACATTTTTATGTGATTGCTTAAAATAAATAAAGTATTTCGTTGATAACGATGCTTAATAAGCATGAACAAAAATTATCTATCATAGGCACCGTTAGTTAATTAATATTATACAAGTATGGTCTGATAAGCAAAAAACATAGGAGGAGGGTCTGCTTGAGAAATGAATGCCACCCTGTAGACGCGTTCTTTTTAATACATCACATGGCGAAAAGGTGATTTTTTATTATAATTTTTATATTATATTAATAAAGAAATATGTAATATATTTTAACTCATTTTATTTTGTCTGTGTTATTTTGAGGAAGCAACCACCCACCGTTGAACACAATTTTTTTAACTAACATTAAAAATGTATTTTCAATTTAGATCCAAAATAAAAAATGTTCAATTTGTTGCCTGTTTTAAATTTAGTGTTTAAGACATGCTTAAGAGGAGCACATTTACAATACCACCGTTTTGCGCTGGTTAAAAGAAAACTATAGTGAACGGAGCTATTGTTAGCTAGAACCACCCAACTTACTTTTCAATTTACACATTCTCACGATTCTCACATTTTTAAAAATGAGCACAACAAAGTTAGAAGAAAGTGCACAGGGCAGTAATAGGGTTTTAGTTGAACATGCAGTGGATGTAGTTATAGACCACATTTGGTTGTTATTCTTTTCGGTCCATTTAGAGAGTGTTTCTAAAGTAATGAATAATCATAGATTTACATGTTTTTATTTTGTCAAGCATATCTAATTTTATTGTAATATGTAATTTTTTTTTAAATAATTAACTAAAGGAATGCTTAAAATGAAGTAAAGAAATATGCCAGTTTCAACTCCGATATTATAAAACCGCAACTATTGAATTTACTGTCATTGATAAATATTTGTTAAAAAGTAATAATCAAATTTGTTGTGATTGATATTTTTAATTTGCCAGATTACAAATATTTCATAATTGGTTATTCGATAAAACTCGCCCACTAATTGAAGGCATCACAAAGAGCCAATATGGTTTGGGGTAGTTCGAAAATTTTGGTTACTGGGTCAATTTGTGTCACTGACTCATTTTCTGTTACTGGGTCAGTTTGGGTCACCGGGCCATATTGGACCACCGAGTGAATTAGTAGCATCGGGTCAATTTGGGCCAGTGTATCGGGAATCACA
Source organism: Platerodrilus igneus (assembly GCA_036346225.1). Classification (NCBI taxonomy): domain Eukaryota; kingdom Metazoa; phylum Arthropoda; class Insecta; order Coleoptera; family Lycidae; genus Platerodrilus; species Platerodrilus igneus. The sequence continues at coordinate 56,444 of JARFIW010001407.1, forward strand.
TTCCAATTTGGGTCACTGAGTGATGATTCACTTTTTAGGAACCCATGTCATCTTTGCCATATTCCATGCAATGCATATCATCAGATACATCTGCAAATAATAAAAAATCCTAGTATTTGGAGCAGGGTATCTGAAAGGATACATGGTCAAAACGATAGAATAAATATGTTTTAAAATTTGTTTACTTTCCTGAGTTTGAGGCTTAGTAGATGACTAACCGGTCCAATTAAATCCTTAATATTTTCACTAGCATTAGATGTATGAATAAATAAATCGGTAGAACCAACACTTCACGTTTGATCAAATCTTTCATAAACCTCCTAATGCCGGATGTAATCGAACAGACCTGCTTAAAGGGAAAGTTTGGTTAAATAAAGTTATTTAGAAAGGACATTGCGTGTTAACCTGTATAACTAATCCTCTTTTACAACTACTTAGTCCCCCTTTGAATTCTCTGTAAAAAAGGTTTTCTCTAACACTTATTAAAGGTTGCAAAAGCTTATCCTGTTAATTAAAGTTAAATTACTCAAACCTATGAAGTGTTTAGTTTTGTAGCTTAAATAAGCAAAAGATGAAATTAGTTTACTCGCAAAACTTCTGGTCTGGATGTAAGAGTTTCAGACATAAAATTCAATTTACCTTTTCTGCTTGTGCTATAAAGTTCTTGATTGAACTTAATTATATTTTCTTCAAACTCCTGTCCTCTACGCTGAATAAATTTAATTAGAATATCTTCATGTAATTACATACCAAAGTAAATATTTTATTGCCAATTTGAAGTTGTATCTATTTTCAGAGAAAATATGGGGAAAGTTGTATTTATAATTGAATTATCCAGCGATGAACAACAGATACAATCGTTAGTATTGTGTGTTTATAGAAAACATCCAAAATGAAAACTAATATACGTATTAGTATTTTGTTAATGTAGTAATCACATTATATGCCAATTTTTAAATAAATAAAAACCCCCCTTGATTAATTAATAAATAGGAACACTGTGAGTAGATAGAGTATGGGAATACGAGCACAAAAAAGTTCAATTTTTACACGTATTTTCTTTTGGAAAAATTTAAGGTTTGTTTTGCAAATTTTTGTAGTCGTGGGAAAATTTTAATGACCATGGCAAAATTTGTTTAGATATTAAGATGAGAAGATTAAAGCGTTGGCGGCTGAGGAAGTTGGTTCTAGATTCACGAACACCACACACCACCCCCACCACACACCACCACTACCAACACTAACCACCACTACCACACACCACCACCACCACACACCAACACTACCAACACATACCACCATCACACACCATCACCATCACCACCACCACCATCACCACCACCACCACCACCACCACCACACCACCACCACCACCACCACCACCACCACCACCACACCTTGCAAAGAAAATCATAAAAATCTGCACAATAGTTCCTTTCAACTAGTCATTTCTAGCCCTCCGGCATGGATCGTACTCTCGACCGTCAGACCCTGCCATACTTCCACAGAACCACCGGATCTGCAAATTGTTCCGTTAGTTTATGGCAATATTTACATAAATTTGTTAGATTAATCCATTAAACCTAATGCAATCGTAATCAAGTATTCGATGTCTGCAGAAATCCGGGGATTACTCGAACCATCAAGGGAAATAATGCCCGATTGGTAATGTTGAATATGAACCTGGAATCAAGTAGCGCTTGTCATCATGCGAACTTAATGCGAGCTTCTCATGAACGATGGAGTGAACTTGATGCTTAGACGAATGAATTAATTTCTGTGTAACAAACATCTCCTTAAAATCGTGTACGCAGACAACATTATCATCAACGGTAATTGTATTTTTATTATGGACCTAATTCCTTTTATTTTCTTGGTAAGTCAGAATTTTGAAGTGCATCTGATTGTAAAAATGAATCATCTTTTAATAATCGTGAAAGTTTAGCCTTTTTTTTTCATTTGTTTTGAAAACCTTAGTACGTACATCTTTAATCTTAGTCCGATAAAATTGGTCATAATCCGCCCATTGTTCTCATCTTTCATCATCCCCAATGCTTTCTTGTTAACTGAAGGAATTCCGTAGATGTTGTTGGAAGGATAGTCCGATGTGTCAAAGTGTCTGATGTAGTCTCATTTCATGGTTTCTTAAGGATCTTGAATCATAATTTTGTAGATTAGACTATCTGTATCCGTGTAGAGAATATGGCGTTCATCTCCAAAAACAGCATTCATATATTCATAGTGAAAATCGTAGGTACATCTCGCATTGATATTTTGTCAAAAATTCAGGGCAATCCGATGCGTAGAAGTGGAGTCCGTTGTAAGTGACGGGGTGTTTGTTGCATTAATGCAAAAATATATATCAGAAAAGAATTCAACATTAGGTTTTGCTTTGAATTAGCTAAAACCTTTACTGAAACAATTCAATTGATGAAACAAGTATATGGCAATGAGTGTTTATCCCGTAAGAGAGTCCACGGGTAGTATACACACTTTAAGGATGACCGTGAAAACGTATATTATGACCAACATGTTTGAGTTAACTTAAACGGCTATCAAACCATTTGAGAATTTATCAAAGATCATTCACGATCATCATTGAAATTAATGGAAATGGAATTCAATATAAAAAAACACCAATAAAGGAGTTTTTCAAAAAAAGTTTTTGTTTTCATTTTGCCAAAGTTCTGTTTAGTTTGGAACACACCTTGAAATTGGATCCAATAGCAACAGGTCAGGAATTAAGTTAGATAGTGTTAGGTTAGGTTAGGATAGGTTAGGTTAGTTGCGCTTGTGCAGACTTAGGTTAGATAGCAGGATCAAATCAAATTTTCTTGCTATTGAACCTAAGTTCACACAAGCAAGCAGAAGTAAACAGAACTTTTGCAAAATGAAAACAAAAATTATTTTTGCAAAACTCCTTTATTGGTGTTTTAAATATATTTAATTCCATTTCCATTAATTTCAATGAAGATCGTTAATGATCTCTGATAAATTCTCAAATAAGTTTGATAGTAGTTTAAGTTATCACAAACATATTGGTCATTATATACGTCTTTACGATCATCTTTAAAGCGTGTATACTATCCGTGGACTCTCTTGCGGGATAAACATTCATTGCCATACACTTGTCTCATCAATTGAATTGTTTCAGTAAAAGTTTTAGCTAATTCCAAGCAAAACCTAATGTTGGATTCTTTTCTGATATTTATTATGGGACTAATGCAACCAACACCCCGTCACTTACAACGGACTCGACTTCTACGCATCCGATTGCCCTGCGCTTTTGACAAAATGTCAATGTGAGATGTACCTACGATTTTCACTATGAATATATGAATGCTTGTTACGTGCCAAATTTACAGAACAATGGAGGGGGGATTGACACGAACAAACACGGTGAATCAACCTGAAAGGTAAGTCCAGCCGTGGCTCGCTAGCTACAGTCGCGACGGGGTGGGGTCGAATCGGGGGAATACTGTGACGGTATTGTCGTAAATTAAGGTTGTGGGCACCACCCTTATTTTTAATTAGGTTTCGTCTTAAAAGGACGCGGATTCCTTGCCTTGATGGGGGTACGACCAAATAAGGGAAACTTTGCACCTTGCGGGCAAGAACCCGTGTGACTAAATATTAGGACAATTATGTATAAGTTCTCTGACCAAGCTGATATGTGTCCCCTGATTTCTGAAAATAATGTATAATTATCAGGTAATGTTAGCACTTCTATTTAGGTTATACAAACTTTTCTGAATTCCTGCTAACAATGATCGGTGATTCTTAAACTTCTACCTTTAGTTAACTCCAGTTGTCTAGGTATCTTAAAATAAGACCTTGTCTCGTGACAGTTACCTAGTATTAATTGCACCTTGAAATTATACGCCACTACAATAATAATGTTCTATATTAATTACGGCAAATCAGATATAACCAACAAAATATATTTACACAAAGTCGTTTTATAACTCGCCCTAAGGATTCCTCCTACCATTATGTTTAAAGTGACTCACTAGCTACGTAAATTAGAATAATTACTTTGATCAGTCATAAAATATACAAAGATGTAAGCAAAAATGTAAACAGTAAAAGCTCATAAAGGATAACATTGACTTAAGTACTGATGTTTACTTTCCCAGGTATTCAGCATACTTAGTAACCCTGCGCTGCATTTTTCACTCATTTCGTCTTCTATTATAATGTTGAAATAATGTGTTTGTGATGGTTTAATTATTTTTGTCGCAAAATTCTATCAGCCTATTTTCCCTGTTGCTTATCGTTCCTAAATCAAATAAACCTACTCCCGCTTCTTCCCTACCTTCACCTACCACTGGATTAAAAATCCCCGTAGTTATTAAATTCTTAAGTTCTTGCCTTTTACTTTATTTTTAAATTATTGTCTAACAAGAATGTAATTTATTTGATATTTCCTCACGTGTATCGTCTTCTAGCACGATCTTGAAATAATATGTTTGTGATGGTTAAATTGTTCTTGTCGCAAACCTATTTCCCCTGTCATTTCTCGTGTCTAAGTCAAATAAACCTACTAACACTCCTTCCTTATCCTCCCCTACCACAGCATTAAAATTATTAAATTTTCATGCCCTTTTATGTATCTTAGTATGTCTTCGATATCTTTGTAAATCGCTTCCACCTCTTCCTCACTGTAGCTAGAGATGGGGCATGTATACTTGCATTATTATTGTATGTACCGATTTAGAATATAATCTAACCATAAGTACTCTTTTATTCTTTTGTAAGTAGTTTTCTACACAGTGCCCTATCTTTTTCGCATAACTTCCTCTGATCCTGTGTATGAATTACCTTAAAGTCTCCACTGTAAAAATTCCCCGCTTCTGGCCAACGAACTTCGCTGATTCCTATTATGTCTATTGCTAACCTATCCATTTCGATTTTCAAGATCTCTAGCTTACCTACTTGCTTTATACTTCTGATATTCCACGCTCCGACTCTCAGAATGTTCACGACTCTTTTTTTGTACTTTCGGATCACATTCACGAAGTAGTCCCCTTTCGGAGATCCGAATGGTGAACTATTTTAACTCCGGAATTTTTTACCTCAGAGGATGCTATCATCTTTAATAACAATTTATGTACGCTGTGTACTTGGAAGGTAATGTGGTGGTTTCACGTTGCCTTCCACATCGCAGTAGTGTGTCTCAGAATATCATACCGACCCCGATGGTTTCTGCCACTCTAAATACCGCAAAAGCTGCTGTCCTCTGTTTGGGACCTGTCGTAGTTTAGTTCCTAACGAAAGACCCCACTAATTTGGTTAATCTCATAGGTCGCCTCTTTAGCTCACTGGCACACGCAAGCTGTTCTACCCGTTCAAGTATTTTAGAACTTCTTCAAGGTGCAGGTCCGTTCAGAATGGACCTATAGAACGTAGGTAGAGTATTGTCACCCGGTATATTGCAGAAGATTCCATAACTGAATCAATTGTAATAATAATTATAATTATACGCGTATTTTGTATTGTAATTTATTGAAAAGTACGCTAAGTTTTGGTGTTCAAGAAAACGTGTTTGCGCTAGTTGTTACTAATAACTGATATAGTCAAATGTGTTCAGTTTAATGCAACTAGTATGGGTGTCGAGGAACATAGCGATCTAAATTATAAAGTCTAGTCACATTACACTATGACAGATGCCCCTCCCAAAATGACGAGGTCGTTATGCGTACCCGATTAAGTTTAGAGCGCAATTTGTGTTTTAAACCTCGCTCAACTTAGCTCATAAAATATCGAATTAAAAGTGAATATGACATACATCGTATGCTAGAATAAAATTTGGTGCTTCATCAATTTTCATAAATATATAGATATTTGAACTTTGGTTATTTCGTATAAGAGGAAGTAGTGTAAATACGCCTTAATTTGCACAACAAAATGCGATTTATTCACTGCAAAAAGCGTTTTTAACCGTCCAAGCACAACTTCATAATAATAACTTGGAACCAACTAATTACAGACATACGACTATTGAATAAATTGTACTTATATTTTCTGAGGGCCAGGTTTCAACAGCAACCTGATTTACGTAAAATTTCTTCGAGATATTTTGATTCACCCTAGCAGCTATACGACAACGATTCGAATTTATTCTGATGCCGTTTTGTCCTCTAAGGACATTTGCGGAAAGCCTATATATTGTACAAAAACCACTCTGGGACTGCAGTGAATTCTCTGAAGATTATCCTTTGTGTATATTTGTTGTTCAAGCTTGTATTCTTTCATTGTCGTATAAGCTTGTATTATTGAGCCAGACCATTTATTTATATAAAAATGCTGGTTGGACGTTTGCCAACCATTTTGTGTAGACTTTATTTATTTGATAAGGTCGCCATTAATTATTTTAGTTTCTATTAACAACAGTATGAAAAATGATTCAAAATTTCATTTTGTATTGGTATAGAACTACGTTGTATACTCAAATAAGCCTTATCTTAGCTGAAATGCAAAAGCTTCATGGATTATGAGCTTCGTAAAATTTACTGGATAGAATATTGGTATCATTACCACCACATATGGTGTACTATTTATGTTTCACTATAATCTACACCTCCAGCACTGTTATAGCAGCTATTAGCTAAATATCTTTATATGTTAAAATACTGACTATAGTTTGTTAATTAATTTGAAAAGAAGGCTTTGCAATTCATCAGATCTAAAAAATTTCTCTCTTCATAAAACCCAACAAAAATTTTGGAATCTAAACATAAAATGAAGTACTGCCGATTACTCGCTGTACATCATTTAAACAAAACTACCATTTATGAAATTCCGATGGAAAAATAAGTCGTGTGTAAATTTCATTCCTTTGTAAAATTTTAAGTTTAGAAGTTCTACTTAAAACACAAAAGTGGGAATGGAAAAGTCATCTGAATTTATCATATTAGCAGACTCTAAAATAAAAGCATTCTAAGAAGACATAGTTAATAATCTATACGAACACTGTGGCACAATTTGAATAAAATGAAAAACCCTTACCACAAAAAATATTTAAAATACTAGATACGTATTTCGACCACTATGTGGTCATCATCAGTAGGAAATCTGTAATTAAATAATAATTAGCTGTTGTTCTGGAACACTTCAGAGGATATTCTCCTCACCACTAAGGCTGAAGTGAACCTTCCCAACATACAATTTACTATATTGTTGCTTTAAACACTATCGAGGATATTTTCCTCACCCGCAGGCTGGTGTTCTCAACAACAAACAAGTGAATTGTGACATTATAACTTAAATCTACTTAATTTATACTAATTCTAAATCTACTGAAGCGGAACCAATTTAATCTTGCTTTCTCATTGGTTGTTGACCAATAGGAAAGCAAAGCAGATAACTCTATTGGCCCTTTATCGGTGTTTAAGAGGGGTCCTTTATGTTTAACAATTTTAATTGATTCATAGGCATTTAAGGAGGAAAACGTTGGTACCGCTTTTAACAATTTAACATTTTCTAGTTTAACTGGGTGGCTGGTTTCAAATATATGTTTGGCGGCCTAAGACCTTTCATATTTACCTTATTTGAAGTGAGCAATGTGTTCTCTAAATCTTGTTGTTATATTCCTCTTGGTCTGACCAATATATTTTTGAAAACACCCTGGCCCTGCACAACTAATTTCATAAATCCCCGACTTTTGCAATTTTTCCATCTTGTCTTTTGGATTACCTAGCAAATCTTTAATTTTATTAGTATTAGTGAAAGCAATTTTGAAATTACACTGTTTGAATATTTTATCAAGACCCTTTGTGGTTTTGTGAAACGAAAGTTTAACATATTTAACATTATCGTTAGAGGTGGTTAATTGCAAAGTCGTTGATTTACGGATGTTGACCCTATTTTTACACTTTCTAAAAATATTATTTATAATATCAGAAGAGAAACCATTGTAATTCGCTATTTGTTTAATAAGAGCAAATTCCTTATTAAATCTGTTTTTATTTAAAGGGAAATTCAATAATCTATTAATTAAAAAGTTAAATGAAGCCAACTTATGTTGTATGCTATGATTAGAGGAAGACCAAATAAAGCGATTTACATTGGTTTCTTTTCTATAAATGTCAAATTCTAATTTATTACCATTTCTAATTACTAATGTATCTAAAAAGGGTAATTGTCCATTATTCTCTAGTTCATACGTAAATTTTATGCTTTGAAATTTTGAATTCATTTCTTTAAGAAAATCATCAACATTTGATTTAGAAGTGTCAAAAACTGCAAAAATAACATCCACGTACCTAAACCATATTCTTGGGAAGTATTTGGAGTTTTCTTTTAACTCGGTCTCAAAGCGAGACATAAATAAATTTGCTATGAAAGCTGATAGGCTATTTCCCATTGCTGTGCCTTCATGTTGTTCGTACAACTTGTTGTTGAATTGAAAACAGTTCTGGGACACACAATGCAAAACAAGCTTAATATAGTCCTCAACTTTATCATTATCAATATCACTATCTATAAGAACATCCTTTAAATATGTTAAAGTACGTGGTATTGGAACACTAGAGAATAATGAACTGACATCAATTGAAATTAAGATTTCGTTCTCTTCTAATGTGATATTTTTTATTTTATTAATGAACTCTAAAGAGTTTTGTACTGATATAGCATACAACATAAGTTGGCTTCATTTAACTTTTTAATTAATAGATTATTGAATTTCCCTCTAAATAAAAACAGATTTAATAAGGAATTTGCTCTTATTAAACAAATAGCGAATTACAATGGTTTCTCTTCTGATATTATAGATAATATTTTTAGAAAGTGTAAAAATAGGATCAACATCCGTAAATCAACGACTTTGCAATTAATCACCTCTAACGATAATGTTAAATATGTTAAACTTCCGTTTCACAAAACCACAAAGGGTCTTGATAAAATATTCAAACAGTGTAATTTCAAAATTGCTTTCACTAATACTAATAAAATTAAAGATTTGCTAGGTAATCCAAAAGACAAGGTGGAAAAATTGCAAAAGTCGGGGATTTATGAAATTAGTTGTGCAGGGCCAGGGTGTTTTCAAAAATATATTGGTCAGACCAAGAAGAATATAACAACAAGATTTAAAGACCACATTGCTCACTTCAAATATGGTAAATATGAAAGGTCTCAGGTCGCCAAACATATATTTGAAACCAGCCACCCCGTTAAACTAAAAAATGTTAAATTGTTAAAAGCGGTACCAATGTTTTCCTCCTTAAATGCCTATGAATCAATTAAAATTGTTAAACATAAAGGATCCCTCTTAAACACCGATAAAGGGCCAATAGAGCCATCTGCTTTGCTTTCTCTATTGGTCAACAACCAATGAGGAAGCAAATTTAAATTGGTTCCGCTTCAGTAGATTTAGAATTAGTATAAATTAAGTAGATTTAAGTTATAATGTCACAATTCACTTGTTTGTTGTTGAGAACACCAGCCTGTGACGAGAATATCCTCGATAGTGTTTAAAGCAACAATATAGTAAATTGTATGTTGGGAAGGTTCACTTCAGCCTTAGTGGTGAGGACAATATCCTCTGAAGTGTTCCAGAACAACAACTAATTATTATTTAATTACAGATTTCCTACTGATGATGACCACATAGTGGTCGAAATACGTATCTAGTATTTTAAATATTTTTTATGGTAAGGGTTTTTTCATTTTATTCTAAGAAGAAATTAATTGATTATTTTACACTTTCAATTAAAGTCTCCAGTAAAATTGTAGAACCAGAAATAACATTCCAGGAATTAATTAATTTAAAAATGCACGTGTAAAAATTAAGACAGGCAGTTAGGGAATACAACGAATGCTTGTTTGTGGCAACGGGTCTTTTTAAATATAAATTAAAGCGGGATTCAAGTTTCGACCACCTTTTTTTAAATAGGCTTTTGAAGTTCATATTAATTTTTCATGCGCGGAGTTAATTTTTGAGTTTGGAGTTCAATTAATCTTGTTAGATTTTGCCACAAGTACAAGTTGAAAGTAAAAATTTTTAGCATCCCAGTTTACTGTAAAATGAAATCCCGTTAGTATAAGCAGCTTATTGTATAACGGAAAGCAGATTTGAAACATCGATTGCATGGATTTGCGTTCTTACTAATGAATAAAATTTCAACATATGACTACGAGATAAAACCTAGAAATTTATAATACTAAATTAAATTGAGACCAACTGGACTATAGCGGACCAATAGCATTACAATAAGGTCGTTTGAAACTATTACACGGACACTTCGTTGATAGAACGCTTCACGCTAATTTGTTTGTACAGTAATGTTCTTTAAGCTTTGATTTTTGTTTTACATAGTTAAATTTTTTTGCATAGTAGAGACGTTTTATTCTCAGATGTGACAAAGATAAATTATTATTTGCTTCTGGGGATTTTTGATTATGGTGAGAGTTTATGAAAAGCCACAGGTGTTTCATGATTAGTGATCCACGACGACTGTCAACCTCTGCAGTTGCGAACCGAATAATAGAATGACAAAGATATAAGCATTATTCTGAGCTAGAAAGTCAGAGGAGAACGCCCATTTTGGCAGAATATTAGTCGTACTGGATACAATGGGATTTCTTGAAGGTAATGGATGGAATCTAGGTGCGATCTTTGGGGAATGGAAATGAATTTCGTGAGTTCAAGAAAGAAAACGAAGAACCGAAATTAGTATAAGGAATTGACGGAACGCGAACAAAGTTGACCTGGACAGATTCTATCCCGGATATGGTCGTCCATGTCGGGCAGTTAAAATCTGTCTTGTTGGTCTCACTACAGTGTTCAACGACGACTGGCAACCTCTACAGCTGCAAACTGAATAAGAGAATGATGAAAATATAAACATTATCCTGAGTTAGATAACCAGGAAAGAACTCCCATCTTGGCAGAATATTAGTCGTACTGGACACAATGGAATTTCTTGAAGGTAAAGATTGGAATGTAGGTGCGATCTTTGGAGAACGGAAATGAATCTATGAGGACAGCTCAAAAAAGAAACGAAACAAAAGTAATAAAGGGAGGTCGACGGAACGGGACGAAAGTCGACTTGTACAGGTTTTACCCCAAATATCGTCGTCCGTGTCGCGCAGGTCAAATATGATCTTGTTGGCGAGACTAAAGTAATTAACGACTACTGGCAACCTCTACAGCTGCAAACCGAATAAAAGAATAATACAGATATAGGCGTTATTCTGAATTGGAAAGTCAGCAGAAAACGGTCATCTTGGCAGAATATTAGTCGCACAGGACTAAAAGTAAGATCTTGGTGCGATTATTGAAGAATGGAAATGGATCTGTGAGTACGCGTCAGGCGGTGGTTCCTAGAAGGCCGGCGTCTGAGATTTAAGACATCTATACAATGAGAGCTCGGGAGGACATTTTGGCGTTAAGAAAACTATAGAGAAGCTTTTTAGCAAGATTTTACTTTAAGAACTGCAATCGATATTACCGGTCCATCTGTTAAAACCGACTCCAGGAATAAGTACGTTTTGGTGGCTATGAGTCGTTTTATGAAGTGGACTGAAGAGTATAGTATAGACATACTATACTACAACCGTCGCTGAGGTACTAGTGAAGAAACTATTTATCCGATTTGGAGTTCCTAAGGAGTTGCACGTCGATCAAGGCATACTTTCTGAGTCAGCGTAATATCTTGCCGGTTATTTATGATGAAAAATACTTGAACAACCTCATAGCATCCCGTGGATTTATATTTCCAATGCTCCACCAGAAGGTACTACATTGGCCAGGAGGCGAGTTTTTGTTGCCTGGAAATTTAGAATTTTGCCGAACCCTTGCCGTTGCAGGCAAGGTAGGAATCTTTAATGTGCGTGACAACACTCACACACGGGACCTCCATTTAACCTCTCATCCGAACAAGGGCGTAATTTTTGTGAAAAATGCTCACCTGTCATTTTTCAAGCAGTCGGCCGTGTCGGGATTTGAACCCAGGACCTTGGGATCCGTACTCATAGCATCCCCCAAAATAGGATGATTCTGTAAAGCGTATGCGCCATATCTTGGGCGATACCTTTTCAAGTGATATCCCAACATGAGAGGCACTGGGACAAATATATACATGTATTTTTATACGAGCGTCTCGCGGCAGTAATGCATTGGCTGCAATGACAGGTTAGGTTACTGTTAGAAGTAGATATTATTATTAAAAAACACAAATTAGATATTATTAGTAAAAAACACAAAACACTAATCACTTAACACGCATATCAGAACAGTCTGAAATAGTTTTAGCAACAACTGTTCTGATATGTGTGTTAAGTGATTTGTGTTTTTTAATAATAATATCTATTTCTAACAGTAACCTAACCTATCACTGCAGCCACGGCATTACTGCCGTGAGACGCTCGTTTTATTGGCTCATTGGGCTTCCGTTCATGAGAGCACTTGACAAACACCTGTATGTGCTATGCTGGGACGCGAGATACGTCACCCATGTGATCTTGAGTTTGGGTGTAAGGCCATTAAAACATCCAGATCGCAAACGCTCGGATGAAGACCAGGTGTGATATCAAGGTACAGGAATCTGGTTTTCAAGAGGGTAATCGGGTATGGCTATATAATCAAGATGGAAACGTACACTGTAGCCAAAGCTTCGAAGACATAGTGAAGGTTTATATAAAGTTGCAACAAGGACCAACGACAAGGTATATCGGACTCGTACGCTCCCAATAGGTAGAACAATAGTTGTTCACATTAAGCGACTATCATACTACCATAATGACGACGTCAGCAATGCCGAAAAACGGCAAGCCGTGAGACAAACAAACAGTTCCACTCGTACTGATGAGCAAAATCTGAACCGAGTTATGAGTAGTTTGTGTCTTTGTACAAAGCGAGATTTGGAGTGACGGAAGAGCTTCAAGGCGATCTATTTAATGTACCGTTGGAACACTCCCTGGCACATTGCGTAGCGACGAATTTTAATATGTCTCGAAGACTTGCTAGGGTGTTCAAAATTAATTTTAGTGGTCTGAAATTCAAAAGGCCATACGGTCAAACGGCCGACATTGTGGCTTCTACAGCCTGGTGCCTAAGCACTAAGAATTTTTGGAGGAGGTTAGTGGACTATAAGAGCCAGATGATCAAGTTTAGAGACAGGAAGTCGGCCGTATCTAAGATCAATTGTGGAGTCGTTGGATTGGATTAGAGGGTGGTACGAAATATGCTAGAGGTACTCTTCCGGAAAACCCGAGTCCAAATTTTGCTATGTGATTACAATCCAAACGGTACGACGTCTGCTATGTTGGTTGCTACTATATGAATATGGAATTCTTACAGATAGTTTAGACTGTCCTTACTGTCACAGAGACTTTTAACGTCCGGCTCATAGGGTGTTCTGGAACAGAGCAGCTTTAAGATGGGACAGTGTAGCATCTATTAGTCTGCCTCTGACCAGAATAATTACATCAAAACGCCAACAAAGCTTTTGGACTCAAAAGATAATTGATGGGTCCTTCGGCACCACATCTTGCAGGCGAATTTGATTCACAAGTACAAGGGTTTTACATTTATTTAGATTAGGATAGAGGTGCCGTTCCAGAACAGTGTTGATTGTTACTTGCATCAACATGAGAACTGCAGAAATGGGATTTCCAACGTCCAAGTGCTAGAGTGTTCTTGGACTGAATAGTTGGGGGAAGGGGGTACGGGGCGTCACATGGTCTAGCAGAACAATGCATTCAGCATCACGGGTCGTTAAACATGATTAACAGAGTACAAGAGAATGCTCTTATACCATTATAAAGCTGACAATAATGAATTTTCTAGAATTTATTTGTATAATTCTGCAACTTTCTTAGAATAATCTAGAACATTTGATAAATACATAATTCTTCCGTTCATGGGTATTAGTTAGTTCTAATTTGAGCTTTGATTGTAATAACAGCTTTTTTGCGAGTGTTGGTTCACACAGTCATTTCCTGCGTAATTTTATTTCAGTAGCATTATGCTTCTTCTATTGATTTAACTGGTTTTATTATATTCTTTTTTGGCAGCGTGTTGTGACGAGTGTGTGTAGAGTTCATTCTCTGGAGTGTAGAAAGATCTGGCTACTTCAAATCGCTTTCATTTTTTGGCGACCGTTAAAATTTTTTAGGAGGTGGATGAATTTCTTGCTAGATCAGCGCATTTTCTTGGTCCAGTGCAGTATATTAGAACCCCATCCTGAGTAGCTCATGTTGATTATACTGCCGCAGTACTTGACTGCATCGCGTACCTGATGACTTCCAATATCTGCATCAAACTTCCTTTTTCTGTGATCAATACTTCTTTCATATAAACAATAAATAGTTTCAAAGGTTTCGTTTATTCTTAAATTAGATTTCCTCTAAACAAAATAAGAAAAATGAATAGAGACTAATTAGCAATTTAACATAATACAACAATCTTTGTATAGTTAACGCAGATATGCTATAATAATAAATCAGTTTCTTAAAATTTGATTTCGCATCTGACAAACCTTTGTGTATTACTCCGAAAAGTTCATTTTGACAGTAACTTCGTTTGACCCCTTACTAGTTATGTATATGTGTTTGACATGACCAATGGTTTTTCTTAATCCTTATAATCTTCTTTATTTGCTTCAAGATATTCAAAATATCGTATAGGTAAAATATTTTTGAACCTTTTTGCTATCACTATCGTTCTGTCTCGAAATTTTGCTTTGATGGTTGCCACTTTCAGAACTACGAATCTATTACTTAATATATTTTAAAATTATAAACGGTTTGCTATAAGTGGTTTTATGATGATCGAAATCTGTATTTTTTATAACTATTGTTATCTTATCTAGCACACGAAACTAACTGTTGCCTAATTTATGTACGTATGTTTATTATTACCAGGAACTGCTTAAATAAGATCCCCTGGATCCCTACTACAGCTTTTTCTAATTTATCATCGAATTACAAGTGTGAACACGCTTTGACTTGAAACTAACTTTGATAGCTTTGAAGCCTTTAAGATTTTGTTGGAGTTGACCTTCTATAAGTTTAAAATAGCTCAACCTTTATGCTCGTGAACTACTTTGTCAGGGTATCAAAGGTACAGCATTTTGAGTTGAAACTAACCCTACCTTTTAGCGACTGCATCATATAGCGTGCAGCACTTTGAGTCGAAACTGGTCTTTATATATTTTGTTTTTTAGCAGTTTGAGTAGAAAACGGCCGTACGCCACTACTAACATTTATCAACCAGTTTGCACGAGTTCGGGACCTTAGAATTAGTAGTCACGCAAACCCATGTACAACTAAGCCACGGCACTGCCCTGCAAGATAACCTTATCTGCTGCCGAAGTTACCACTAAATATATTCAAATTACATTAACGTGGTGACACATTCCCACCACTAGTGAAAATAGATTTTCAGCGGATTGCGATGTGTATTTCCAAACACTCATGCGAGATATACTTTAAGGAGCCCGACAAAGGACATTTTTCATAGACATACCGGAGAATATAAACTACATAAGTCAACCTTGTCCACAAGCCTTGTTCAGTGCTGATTGTTGAATACCTCACATTGCCATAATCATTTTGTTAACTGTTCTATTATCATCTCAATTCATATGTTAATTGTTATTTTAACTAAACTTTATATGCACATATTTCACTGTATGAATCTTACCACCACACTGGTGACACCGACGTGATTGTAGGTGTTAGTCAAACATTTATGAAAGACAGCCGTTCATGAGTTTAAAGAATAGTTCGTAAATGCACAAAAATGACAGCCATTGTAGAATTAAATGGTGTACAAATACAAGTTCAGTCACTCTGTGTAGTGAATTCGGAGAAGCGACATTACTCAAAATACAAGTAACTCTGCATATGCAGTATCGGTTCTAGAGGCCAGGCTTGCTGAAGCGTCATCATCCGGTTTTCCGAACGCTTATTCTGTGTATTGAATAATACGTCTCCTAATAGTCTACTCATGCAATTAGTTGGATTTAAAGTTGACTAGAATCAGTTCAACCTAAAACTATTTAAAATCAATGGATTGGGCGGCAAAAATTAATCTGCACGCGGGCGGTAAATGAACCAGTGATACAAGATGAACGACGTTGTATGCAAATATTTTGTAATTCTGCGATATAATAGTCGCGGCTATTTGCTCTTGTACTTTAAGTTTACTTCAGCAAAGATTTTCTTAGTTTTCTAAACCTTGTTGGTTTGATTTCTATATAAACTTAGAAAACATAATAACCCCAACGTTAAGCAATGAATTTAACAAATCACTATTTAATGCACATGAATTGAAAACGTTGTAAGGAATTGGATTCGTTGCAAAGAAACATAAATTAAAGAAGTTCTAAGACGCATTTTATGTAAGAAATGAGATATATATTTACTGAAATAAGAACTGAAAAAGCATTTCTCATTCGAGTCAATTTGCTTTTCAAATTAGAGTATCCCTCATGATTTGGAGAGATTTTTATATATTTCTTTTCCTTGATTCTAAATGAAATCAGCGATGACGAATACCATTACTCAATCTAGAAAGTTATACATTGAAATGAATTCAATTTAATATAGGCTTTGAAACGCTTTAAGGTTTTAAATGTAGTAGATTCATTTTATGTTAGCAATCTGTGTTGAAGGGATTATTAACAATTACGGATTTTCAAATCGCTTCTAGCTATTTAATTATATATTTTTCTATTGTTCAGTAATTTAAACAAAGTCATGTATAATAATTACGCTAAATGATAGCCTAAGAGCAATTTATAGTTAGTGCAGTGGTGTAAGATTTAAGTGGGGCACCAATATGCTATATTAGGAAAAATCATGTCAAACCAGTAAAAATGAAAATAAACAAAACTATTCAGACACATGAAATTGCATTTTTTTGCTAGAAATTTGGAATATAGCTTATTCCGTCAATATATATATATAGATATATATATATATATATATTTTTTGCAAAACTTTTCTTGGAACTGGTCATTAATAATTAATTTGAATGTTTTCTACATGTAAAATAAACACTTTTTTCTTGCTTTTTAATTTTTATTATTCATATGACGCGTTTCGGTTAAGCAACCATTTTCAAATATGAAACCTATAAATTATCTCTAATTAAATAATGATTTTTTAAAATTAAAATGCATACATACCATTTAATGTAAAGTCAAACTATTAAAACTTACAAACTAAATAAATTATTTCTAACATTGTAGGATAAGCAACAATACATCCTAATAATACTCTTTTGGGTATGTTTTTAATTTAAAACTTGCTTTCCTTGTCAATTTACAACTAACATTTAGATTAATAAAACTTTACAAAACTAATACCTTATCAGTGATAATGCTATTAAATTAAACATATGAATTTTACATGCTTATGCTGATATACAGTGTGAGAGGATATTAATGTACGTGGTATTCAGATTTTTCTGTTGTATTAAATTGTGGTAAATATTTATAAACCCGTCTTGGTCTATTTTTGTGTTTATAGCTTTAGGGTTTTTGAATTTCTATTGTTTCAAGTATGTTTCTTTTGTTATCATTTATCTCCGTTCCTAAAATTTTAACATTACTAAAATCGAACTGGTGGACTTTTCAATTGCGTGCGTGCTACGCCGTACTTTTTATTATTAGTTTTTATAGTATATTTGTGTTCATAAACTCGTTTTATATTTTTGACCTAGTAAATTGTGTGCTAATTGACTGTTCCACCAGGTTATTACTACATTTTTATTGCTTTGGTACACATGATAAGAAATTTAAATATCTGCCACTCCATGTATTTTCTATACCAATTTGTGGATATTTCCTTTTGGTTATATGAAATAAGCGTATCTAGAAATGGTATAGATTTATTTATTTCCTTCATACGTAAATTGAAGTTCTTGGATGATAACTGTTAAAGGCCTTTACCGTTTCATCACTTTATTTTCTGGCAGACATAATAATACTATCATCAACAAACCTTTTATAAAACACAGGTTTGTAGCTTATTCAATAGATGCTTTTCTAGTTCTTCGAGTACTAGGTTTGCAATTGTTGATGATAATGGGGAACTCTTGCCGTCAAATATTTTGAATAAATTTTTGTCAAATGTAAACATATGTGGCTTCTAATACATGATTGTTAACTCATTTTATATTCCTCCATGGGTAATGTTGTTAAAGCTATTTGCCATTTATTTTAATAATATTTATACAGTTGTGTTGGGATATTAGTAAATAACGATTTTACATCTAATGAAATTAATACATGGTTATTTGGTATAATTTGTTTAACGATAAATTTTGAAAATCCAACTGTCTTTAATTGCATATTCAGTTGTTCCGATAATTGTTTTAATTGTTTCGATTAAGTATTTCGATAGATTATATGAGGTGCGTTTTTGTACACAATGGGCCGGAGGATATTAGTTTTGTATCTTAGTACTCCATACATGTATGGTTAGTCCATGTATTAAATTGGTTTTGACCTTTACGTGTTATATAGTTGTTTTATACCATTTATTTAAAAGTGTGTTTATTGTGCTTTGTAGTTATAGTCGGGTCAATTTTTAATCAAGTATGTAGTATTATCTTTTAACATTTCGTTCATTTAGACTTATATTCTTCACTGTTCATTAATACAGTTGTTCTACACTTATCTGCTTGCAACGTATATGTCATCATTATTTTTCGAAATTCTTTTGTCTTCTTTAGGCAGTAATTTTCATAGTTGTTATAAATTTTATTATTGTACAGATTAGCTTGTACGATGATTAGTTAAAATATTACAAATTTTAATTAAATTTCGTGTTTTCTAATCCATTGTTTTCGTTTTATACCTATTTCTACATATTGTTATAATACTTTCATAATTAGTCTTGGTGTGTTTTATGACAATATTAATACCTGAAGCTTATAGTAATTGACTTCTTTGGGATTGTTTTATTTGTTAAGTTCCAATAAGCCATTTGTATGTGATTAATTAAACTATTCCTGCGATAAGTAAACATGAAACATTTTATATATGTGTATATTTGACTATCATTGTAAATACATAATGCTATAACGATTTTCATATATGGTGGCTAGATTCACAATTTGAATGAAATCTCCAACTAATGTAAACTACCTATTTCTATAGTTGTCTGAAATAGATCTCGAATCTTAACATCACTAAACACTATATTATTGAAAAATATTTAACAGATTAAATGGTTATCTATAACCAAAGTAAATATACCAAATTTCGAATAAATTCTGATATATTTAACTAATATCGTCATAGAAAATCTATAACTATAATATTTTCAACATTACCTTTGAAATTTACTTATGAGAAAGAATTGAAAAATCATCTATTATCCCTGTTAGAGGAAGTCACTAATAATCCATCAGAACAACTAGTATAATAACTAGAAAATATAATGTCCTAAAATGCTACAACTGTGTTAAAATTGTAAAACATACATGTTGATGTAAAAATTGCTATTCCCGAAATTGTACAATAGTTAAGCATCAAAAATTCAACTTTAAAGTAAATTTATTCACACAACTGGATTTATTAAAGGCCATAAAACTCATTAGTTTAGTTTACAAATCATAATTATGTCCATATTTCAAAACTTATCGTCCGCTTCATTAGATAAAAGCACTTCATTAACTACCATATAAAATCACTTTTATATCACAATTAAACAAACTCAGATCACAGAGCTGCAATATGCAATTAAGATGTTTTATATATTCTAACATTTACGTTAAACAAAATATTCCAATATCCTTTGAGTCAATCTTATTAAATTACAAATTGATTATTAAACGTTCAGTATCACCAACACAACTTCTATGAACATTAAGAAAAAACCAATATTACTATGATTGGTACAATAAACTCAGATTTATAACTCGTCTCATTTACAAAATCCAATTTTGTTTTAAACATAATATGGAAAACAATTTCTAATCATAGATAACTATGATGTAACAGGACAGAGTTATCATGAAAAATTGCAAACTTCATTAACTTGACAGTTCAAAAGAGTTATTGAACACAAATATGTATATAAATCTTCATAATAAAAAATTATGCTTCACATGAATTAAGTCTTGTTTCTGTATGAAAATTTTAGTTAGAGGTAAGTCACTGAAATAAACCCCTAACTAACATATTCAGAATATCAAAATTTAAATCTAATAGCGTATAAACAAGCATAACTAGTCCAATAGTTAAAATATTGTCCACTAGTAATATCATATAGAACTATAATCATTAATATCCTAAGAATTTGTCACGTATGAGTGCCAGTAACAATTCTTGTTGTAATTATTTAGTTTATCACTGAGTGCAATAATACAGTTCTCTGTAAAGCTATTTCTAAATTTAGTTGAACATGAAAGATTCTAGTTTTACATAAAAAACTAAACGAGTTTATTAAATTCTACCACAATTTAAAATAATTTATGTTAACTAAAAAGTCTTACTAGATAGCATATATTTGTAAAAAGTCATATTTGATTAGAGTAATGTATAAGTGTGTGTAATGTCTGAAAATTTTGTTTAACAAAGCCAAAGTTTAAACTTAAAAAATAGCGGCACCAGACGGTTTATTAATTACATAATTGAAACACAGTTCAAGGAATCTGAATACCAAGTCAAAATATCGCTTCAAGTATAACATAAATGCATGTAAATTCAAAATTTAATGCATTATCACTGTAAGGTATTAGTTTGTAAATGATTAAGATCAAATGGTATTGAAACAAGAAACACATTGTGTCTATAAAATTGATAAAAAATTCCAAATTATGGTATTCATATAAGTATTTGTTGCATCTAAATGTATAGAAAAATTTATTTAGTATGAAAGTTTTAATAGTTTGACTTTACATTAAATGGTATGTATGCATTTTAATTTTAAAAATCATTATTTAATTAGAGATAATTTATAGGTTTCATATTTGAAAATGGTTGCTTAACCGAAACGCGTCATATGAATAATAAAAATTAAAAAGCAAGAAAAAAGTGTTTATTTTACATGTAGAAAACATTCAAATTAATTATTAATGACCAGTTCCAAAAAAAGTTTTGCAAAAAATAATATAAATGGTCATGAAAATATAAAAATTATTATATATATATATATATGTGTGTGTGTGTGTGTGTGTGTATATATTGACGTGATAAGGAGTCACGATGGGTCATTGAAACCCAACTAAAATATAAAGAAATTTGGAATAATAGAAATTTCCGTAAATTTATGGTTACGCTCTGTATAATACAAGCGTACTTTTGTTCATTAAAGTATAAGCAAAAAATGCAATTGCGCATGTATAAATAATCATCATGTATGATATAAGCGTATTAATAAATAGAAAATTTTGTAAGCTGTATATGTAAAAATAATTAATTTTAGATATCCTAAAAACGTATTCAATGCGAACGCAAATCTATCATTTTAAGATAAATACAAAGCACTTTATTTTCACTTATTGATAATCAATACATTTTCGATGTTTAAAAAATGCTTTTCATTTATTGTAAATAACATAGAATAGTGCTAGCTTTACGCATTTGGCATAAAAACTACAATCGACGTGTATTAAAACCCCAATTTTAATAATAATTTTGTGTACTAAAACACGTTTGCTGTAAGAGTAAATATTTCTATAAAATGCAACCCTTTTTGCATTAAAAACCAATTAAAGTTTAAATTAATTATCGTGTGGATTACAAAGATTTATTTTAAATAAAGAATTTTCTAGAATATTAGGAATATAAAACGACGAGTCATCCGTATTTCGAACTACGTAAATACTTAACTAATAAATGAAGCATTTATTCCAAGAAGCGGCCGGAACACAAAAATGCCCGTAAAATCCCTGGAATAACTGATAAAAGTTATGTAGCACCTTTCGCATTCACTGTTGGAGAGAAGTGATGCGACACAATAACTTGAACGTTAAACAAAGACGAGATTACGAGATAATAAACGCCGCGAATTTAGACGCTAATGAGTTTTTGTGGGAAACCTTGCATGATAATGTTCCATACTATTCTACTATCTTTTGGAAATAGATAAATTGGATATACAAAGAAGCGTTTATTGAAAAACGAGATTTATTCATTCGATTCTTAAATTCGATCGCGAAATGTTATTTTGATTTAAGTAGCGAGCTGTTGCTTTTCAAAGATAATATTTGAATATTGCAGTAAACATACTGTAATTTAATAATTGCATTGTTACAATGAATATGTAAGTGATGTTTTAAACGCAAATTACATAAAAAAATGGAAATTATAAATTACAATGAAGAGGAAAAATTGTTATAAAAGATTCATAACTGCAAGACCCCATCAAACTTTTACCACAGTCTACGATAAAGAAATCTACAATTACAAAAGGCTAAACGCTAAACCTAACCTTTATCCTGCAATTAGTTCAGATAACCCCGATTAGAAATGGAATCTGAGTTTGGACATCGGCGTTATAAAAAGATCGGTTACCTGAGATTTATTCTCTACATATCTAAGTATTATAAATTCTTTGTTATACATGTCTCAAATATAGTGATATCTCACATCTACAAGTTTGGTGCGTTTATGAAACTTGGGGTAATTAATGAGCTTCAATGCACTCATATTATCGATTTGAAGCACTGGTTTAACTATTACACCCATTTCACGTAGAATACACACGAGCCATACTATTTCCTTCGTTGCTTTTGATGCCGCTAATACTCCGCTTCCGTTTTTGATAATACAACACACCATTGTGTCTTACACTCTTCCACGAAATGGCAGCGCTATTCAGCTTGCAAATCACCACCACCACTTGTTAATTTTCATTTTTCATAATCGCTAGCAAAATCTGCATCACTGTATACTTCAAAACCGCCCTTTGAGTAGCACAAATTAATACCTGAAGTTCCTTTTAGATAACGCATTATTTTTTTCATTAAATTCCAATGAGCTTCTGTAGGTTAATTCAAAGCTCCTGCGGCTAAGTGCACTGCGAAAGCAATATCAGGTCTACTGACCATTTGTAGATACATCAGACTACTAACGGCTTCTCTATATGGTGGGCTAGATTCACATTTGGTGGAACCAACTACTGTCTACCTATTTCTATAGGTGCTGACATAGATCTCGAATCTTGCATCCCATATTTATTGAGAATTTTACGGATACAATTTTCTTGACCCAAAGAAATCATACCATTTCGATTTCGATATATTTTTATGTCTAGAAAATTATTAACTTTATTGTTCACATTACCTTTAAATTTACTTTGGAAATGATTGAAAAAATCATCTATTTTCCCTTTAGAGGAAGTCACTAATAATCCATCATGGACATATATCAATAATACAAAAATATTTCCTTCATCATTTTAAAGAAAAAAACATGGGTTATGTTTGCTTTCCCGAAGTCAATATTAAGCTCAAAAATTCATAAAGTATTTATTCCAGCAACGTGGAGCTTGTTTCAGGCCATACAAACTCTTGTTTAGTTTACAGAATCTATTTGTTCCATTTTCAAAACTTTTTGGTCGCTTCATATAGATCTCTTCATCTAGACTACCATATAAAAATGCAGCTTTTATATCAAATTGATACAAACTCAGATCACAGGCTGCTGATATGCTTAAGATTGTTCTTATGGTTTCATACTTTACTACAGGACAAAATGATTCCACTTCATCCTTTTGAGCACATCCTTTTATTACTAATCTTGTTTTAAAGCGTTCAGTATCACCACACCCCTTCTTGAACTTGAAAACCCATCGATTGGTAATAACTCGTTTTCACTCTGCTCATTCTACCAAAATCCAAGTTTTGTTTTCACAGTGCGATTGCATTTCTTCTTGCATCACTTGATGCTACTGTTGCGAGTTATCTGAAGAAATTGCACCTTCATAACTTGACAGTTCGGCTGCTACAGTTGCCCAAAAATGTTTATCTTCATAACAAAAATCATCTTGCTTCACTGATTTAAGTCTTGTTCTGTCATGCAATTTTATGTTGTAGGGTGATAGTCACTGAAATAATACCTCTTCTATCTAAGTTTCCTTCGATTCTTTTTCAGAATTACTTTTCTCACCATCAGCGTGAACAAGCTCACCTCCAATTTTATTGTCACTAGGTATATTTATAGATACATTCATTAAAGTCCGAAGAAGTTGCCACGTTGGGTGCCAGTGAACCGATTTTTGTTGTTATTTATTTGTTTTTTTTTGGGGCCCTAAACGTTGCGGCGTCACTGTAACTAATTTTGCTAGACTCACGTTGGATGGGCGCCACTGAAACGACTTCTGTTTTACAAAAGACTGAAACGTCTTTTTTCTACATTAAGGCACTAGTGAACAAAAATCTTCCGACATAGCTAGGGGTCTATTCCTGGGTAGAGCAATGAGAAGTGGGGGGGGTAAGTCGAATTTTGTTTGCAAACCAAAGTTAAGCTAAATCAAATAGGCGGCACCATGTCCTGAGATAATTACTATAATTGCAAAGCACAGTTCTAAGGGCGGACGTGGAAACCCAAAGATAAAATGATCGCCTTCGTTAACAAAAACCTGTCTTAACAAAATAAGTCGCAGCTCCTGTAAGAAATTGCAAAGATTAAATAAAATAAAAAAGTAGAACACCATTTGTGTCCTATAAAAGTATATAAAAATAAAAAATGTATATCCAATATAATATTGGCATCAAATTACTACTCAGAAAAATTTTATCTTTATGAAATTAGATTTGATCGCATTTGACCAAAATAAAAGCCTTAAATTTTGAACTAATTGTTTACTAAAAAAACTCTTTTAAAATATCGGAACTTGTAACAAAAAAATTGTCATAATCAACTACATCAAAGTTAAAGTTTTGACTTTTTTTTTCTTTCATTAAACAACCAACTGTATTTTAAATATGAACTTGTTATACATATTAAAGTGATAATGATTTGTAAGCATAACACAGTGAATTACGTTTTAACCTGGGCAGATCTTTTCAGGTAGATTACAAATTACTAGAACCTAACATAATGAGAATTTGAACTTTCATATTTACGTTTAATAATTTATGTATAGATAAAAGCTGATCACAAAAATAGGTATGTTTGTTTAAATTCCATTACAGCTGCACAAAGTATCTGCTTTCAAGACAACATCTGTCAACTGTGCAAAACAGAAAAATATGACGTCGAAAACATACGTTGAACTTATCGAAGGTTCATATGGAACAAAGCATGTTATTATAGAAAGCTAATCCGACAAAATTTCGTTTTACGGCTTATAAAACCAGCTCAACAATTAATTGAAATTTACACAATTTACGTGTTGTAAACATAATAGCAAGTTTACGTGTTCTAACCTTTAAAACACATGCATGAAATATCTTACAACTAATAACGAACCAAAAACTGCTTTTGCTGCTTCACGAAAAACTGAGACGGGATATCCGTTCTTCAAACAAGGTTACCAGCTATTCCAATTTGATACGACTGCATTCAAATTAACATCCATAATTTCTTATCAAACAAATTTCTTATTAGGCAATTTTCAAATCGAGCGTTCCTACATTCTTAACTTTTTCTTGGATTCTAGTTGACGAATTCTGCATGACGTTGTCGCGCTTAATAAATTACCAAAAATTACATTAGTTTGTGAAATATATACTTTACCAACTGTTATTAGAAGATATCCCAACGATTAATAGTTGATGCGAAGGTTGCCAGCCTCCAGCCGAAAATACATCTTAACAACGCTGTTGCCGGCGGCCGACTGACTTGTCGAAACCAGAGCCGAGTGGTCGCGCCGTCAGAGGCGGGAAACACGAAACAAACAAAATAGAGATGTGTTTGGAAATAGTTTTATGCGACACAGATATATTAATATAAGTAGATCCCAATGCACGCTTAGCGCATTATTCTTGTTGTTCAATGCAATTAAATTATGACTGAAAATAAAAATGTTACAAGTTTAATACATCTATTAATAATTTTTGCCGATGTTGGCGATACAAATAAGTAAAACAAACTTTATCAAGAAATATTATGTTTTTAATAAAATATATACATGTATTGATAACATATGTAAACCGCTGTGCTAACAAAAGTCTGGCGAATCTGGGATAGACAAATCTCTAAACATTTGCGTAAATGATCGCCTCGCAGTTGCATCTTTCTAAGTACTGGATGAGGTGGCATTTAATAATTTCCAACACTGTCAAATAATTTAAATCGTTGCAATCATTAGACAGAGAAATACTCGCACGGCTCTTCTTCTAATAACGTTTGAATCCTTTCTTCGTTCGTCGTATTTCCACATACATTTTTTATATCACCTATAAATTTTTCGTAAAATTCTGTAGAGTTTCTTCACCTCAACTCCTCCATTTTATACATGTTAATTCTCGCAAATTTAATAAATTGATGCACTCTTACTCAGGTAGCACAATAACATTCCGATCCATATTATATAAAGTTTGTCCTTGGAATTTATTAGCCACCCGTACACTTCTATTAGATGTTTTGGTAATCAGTTTCAATCTGAATTCACGATCCAGTCGTAATTCGAAAACATCTCCGCCAGAAAAGCCATTCAATTTTACGTTTGCTGCTTCTTGGGTAAATTGTATGATACTAAATTTTAATTAAAAATTGCAAAGCTCTCTCCATTTAAAGTAGTTTATTTTTATAGTATAATTTTGACACATTCTACTATTGCAAATAATTTGTACTACTGGTTGCAAACCACCGTATAAATCAAAATCAACTTCCACGTAATGATTGTAAAAATTTGATGTAATTTCTAAACTCGACTTCTTTTGCTAAAGCAAAAACAAAACTACCAATTACGCGAGTTAAGGTTCGGGCCTTTGGAGCGGTGTTTTTAAAAACAATTCCGAAGACTTAACAAATTTATTTTAACTTGAAACAGAAATTACAATAAAATTTTGAATAACTAGTAACATAATAACTTTAACCAAAAATATAATAATTGTACTATGGCGAGTAGTCTAGGTAGACAACAATGCAAAAGCTGTAATACTCAGACTGACTGCCGGGCCTTGAACTCCCGGGCTTTTTATAATAACCTGCCCCTCACACGGCTGTGGGAACTTGCAGATCTCATGTCTGCTTTACACTTTGTTACAATCTAACAATCTTATTTCTAAGTAATTGCGGTATGTTGACCGCCTGTGACCTGCCACCTGCAGTATCAATGCCCTCTTGAATGCAAAGTTGCATGTCCGTTCACATGAAGTGTCGATAACCTCTCTGGGTTATCCTTGTATTACAATGTTGCAATGAACTTATACTTTATTTAACAATTTCTAATAATTCCTATTAGATTCAATATATTCAATATATATATATATATATATATATATATATATATACATATATATAGATAATTGGGGGATACATAACTCCTCCCACCGTAAATGAAAAATTAAGGTTTTACTTAATTTTTAAATACATAAAATTCATTATTCAATTTCATTTAAAATTCATTATTTCTAAGGGTATACTTATCGTTTCTTTATTTCTCTTTGTTTCCTTAAATCTAGAACTGTTTCCTTCATTCTTATATCTAAGGTACATTTTGCAAAATACATACATAATTACAAAAATTATTAAAATGATTAACACAATTGTCCAAACACTTATATTATCATAATGTAACTTTGGCGTTTTGAGTTCACTTAATTGTTCTTTGTAACTTTCCACTAATTTCATGGCGTGGTTGAGGTCGTCTAAGTCTAGATGCTCTAGCTTCATAGGTTTCTTGATTATTTCTTCGTCTTCTTGTTGTTCTATCTTGAACTGTAGTTCTGGTAGGTTTGCAAGTTTCTTTGTTGCTATGGGATCTTGATAAACTCTGATTACTTCGTCTTTCAATTTGAGGGTAATTAATTTGCTTCCGATTAATGCTTGGGAATTTTCATCTTGATTGCAGTGGATGGTTGCTACTACTTCTGTTGGAAAAATGGCTATCCATTTGTTTTCTGTAACTTTTTGAATTTTCATGTTAGTTATTTGCACTTGTTTGGCTTCACAGTTTTCGTAATGATTTGAAAATTTTAATAGTTGTACTTCACAAGGGCTGTCTTCTTGAATGGTTGTTGTCGTCATTGATTGACATAAGTATTGGTTTGGTGTTACTTCAGTACATTTTTCGTTTGTATAACCATATCTCAGTTCATTTAGGGATAGGAATTTGGTTTTGGGTATGATTACTTTGTATGTGCTAGTAACTTTCGTTGGAAAAGCAAATAAATGATAATAATTATAATTGTTACTTTCTACTATCGGGATTTCTATTAAAAATATTATTTCGTTATTCTTAATGTAGCCTTTTACTATAGCTATCTTTTCAAATATTATAATGTTTGTCTCTGTTACATCAAAAGGTAATTTACTGTTAATTATAAGTGATTTAATTCTTATTAATTCTTTTAATAAATCGGTTGATTCAATAATACTAGAGTGTAGGGTATTTAATTTGGCAAATGTTAATTGGGTTTTGCATACTGCCTAATTTAATTGATAGTATACCGGGGTTGTTTTTATATATTATATCATTATTTGGTTGTCCGTTCTACCTGGGCGGAGGTTGACGGTAAGGGTGATGATTGTCCATCTGAAGTGACAGGGTGTCTTAGGTTTTTCAAATGAATGTACTTTGTTATTTTACCGTTGTCTACTACTGCTATGTTTTTATCTGATATTTTCTTAATTTTAAATGGTCCTAAATTTCTGGGTGCTGTTTTATGTCGCTTGCTTTGAAAGTTTTTCTCATACACGGTTTGTCCAATTGAAAATTTATTTGCGTCGGTATTTTTATTTCGAGTTGTGGTGATACGTTCCTTATCGTTCTCTAATTTATCTTTTACCTTGTCGTAAGTTATTTTTAGTTTTTCTTTGTGGTCTTTCGCATATTGTTGATATACTTCTTTGTTGTGGTGTATATCATAGGGATTTCGTGAATCTGAATGTCCTAAGGTTAATTCTAAGGGTGTAAAATTTGTTGATGAGTGAATTGTGTTATTATAGGCGATTAGTGCGTATGACATTAAATTGGTTATATGTTTCTTTTTATAATTTATTCTTAATAATCGAATTTGTTCTAACAGGGTTAAATGTAGTCGTTCAATTAGTCCGTTTGATACAGGGTGGTTTTCCGTTATGAAATGAATTTTTATTTTGTGAAGTTCCAAAGTGTTTTGTATTGTCTCATTTTTAAATTCGCTACCATTGTCTACAGTTATTGATTCGGGTGTTCCATAAAATGTGAAATATTGTAAAAATTCTTGGGTCACGTCAATGCTATTTTTGGATGTGATTGGTATCGCTTGGCCGATTTTTGTGAATGCGTCTACAATTGTTAAATAGTTTTGCGCTTCTACTACTAGAGTATCGGCATGTAGTTTTTGAAATGGTTTGTCGGGTGTTTTGGTTAACATTAAGGGTATCTTTGGGGGTTTCCTATCGTATTTTGCTTTGTCACATAATTCACATTGGTTAATAAAGTCTGTGGTCAATTCCTTCATGTCTTTAAAATAATAACGTCTTACAAGTTGCTTTATTGTTTCGTTAATTCCACGATGGTTGGTTTTTCCTTCGTGTTGATTCCTAATTACATCGTTTATTTCGTCAGGGTCGTCTAATGTTATTAATTTTCTAGTACATCTGATGAGTTCAGGGCCAGAGTTATTGAATAATTTAACGTATAATTTTGCAAATCTTTGGTATAAATGTTCGGTGTTGAAATAGAAATAAAATCTTTTTCTCCGGGGTGTATTCTTTTAGAATTTTAGTTATTTGTTCCTCGTTGTCGTCTTTAGTTATTTGAATTTGGTATATCTTTTTGTTATCTACTTTTGTATATTTTACTGGATTGGGGTTATTTAAAACTTCGGTTATTATAAATTGATTGGGTTTCATATCGATTGCTTCGTTTAAAATTTTAATCGCGTTTTTTGGTTCTTCGTTTTGTGTCGAATGTATCGTGTCGATCTCGTCTGGATCTTCCCTTATTTCTGCTTCGTCTATGTTTCCTATAATGGATTCCGTTTCTAATTCATTGAGTTGGATTCTACTTAAAGCGTCTGGGTTGTTGCTATAAATTCCCTTTTTGTATATAATTTCGTAATCGTACTCTTCGAGTCTGATTCTCCATCGCTGTAATTTTGAATTCGGTTCTTTTAGTTTGCATAGCCATACTAATGGTCTATGATCGGTGTATATGTAAAACTTTCTTCCATATAAGTAAGGTCTAAAATATTTTGTTGCCCAAATTATGGCTAATAATTCTTTTTCTATGGTGCTATATTTCTGTTCGGTTTCGTTTAGGGTTCTGGATGCGTAGCTGATGGGTTTATCGCTACCCACTTTTCCTTGGCTCAATACTGCGCCTAATGCTACATTCGATGCGTCTGTCGTCAGTATAAATGGTTTTGTAAAGTCTGGGTATTCTAATACAGGGTGATTCGTTAATATGTTTTTAATTTTGTCTACGGCTTTAATGAATTCCGGGGTGCGTTCAATTTTGTTTCCCTTTTTTAAACAATTTGTCAGGGGTTTGGTTATCTGAGCGTAACCTTTAATGAATTTGCGGTAGTAACCACTAAGTCCTAGAAATCCTTTAATTTCTTTGGTTGTTTTTGGTAGAGGGTAATTTAGAACTGCATTTGTTTTGTCGGGATTTGGCATTACTCCTTGGGGTGTAATTACATGTCCTAAAAATGATACTTCTTTTTGTAAAAATTCACTTTTGTCTAATTGTACTTTGAAATGTGCTTGTCTTAGTCTTTCAAATACTTTTCTCAATCTTTCTATGTGTTCTACCAATGATGTGGAATAAACTATGATGTCGTTAAGGTACACAAGGCATTTTTCATTGTGTATTCCTCGTAGTATATTGTCCATGACTCTCTGGAAAGTAGCGGGTGCGTTCTTTAATCCAAATGGCATTCGTTCGTACTCGTAATGTCCTCTAGGTGTGCTGAAGGCTGTTTTTGATATGTCTTTTTCTTCCATCTCTACTTGATGGTATCCTGATGCTAGGTCTAATACAGGGAGTATTTGCTAGGTCTAATGTTGAAAAATATTGGCATTTGCCTAATTTGTCTAAAATTTCGGTTACATTTGGTAGTGGATATTTGTCATCTACCGTTTTTTCATTTAACTTTCTAGTCTATTACCATTCTGTACTTTCTCTTTCCGGTTGCGTCTAATTTCTTAGGTACTATTAACACGGGGCTGAACCATGGTGAATTGGAGTGCTGGATTATGTCTTGGTCTAATAAGTCTGCTACTTGTCTGTCAGCTTCTTCTTGGCTTGCATGAGGTAGTCTATATGCTTTTGTAAAGATTGGCTTATTGTCTGTTAACTTGATATTATGTTTTACTGTGTTGGTGAATGTTAATGGTGTTCTTTCGCAGTGGAATATGTCGCGGTGTTCAAAACATAAGTTTTTAATTGCTCTTTCTTCTTCTTGATCGATGTCGATGTTAAAGCGGATGTTATTTAAATTTTCTCTTAACATTTTGTCATGTTCTATTGGGTTGAAATCGTTTTCTAAATTTTCGTCTATTTCCATTTTGTTAAAATTTAATTCTTCTACGTTAATTGGGTCTGTCAATGATAATTCTACGGGATAGTCGTTTGAATTTAATATAGTTGTGGTTGCATAATTATCTTTTATTTGTACTAAAGCGGTTGGGGTTTCTACTCCTTGTTGAAATGTCATATGATTTATTATTCCTACTTTTTTGTTAGAATTTACTGGGATTTTTATTTTTATTTCCGTTCGGGGTTCTATCGTGTATTTTTGTTCGATTTGTGTGTTTTGAAATTTAATGGGGATTTTTCCGTATTTTGTCCTTAATAAACGATTTTTGATGTCAATGTTGGCTCCTAATTTTCTTAGAAGGTCCATTCCGATTAAGCCGTCATATCTGTCGTTAAATTCGAATACACAAAATGTATGTTTCATTTTAACATTAGATGTTCTCGGTAAGGGTATATTAGCTACGAATTGGTGTAGTGTTGTTTGATGGGCTGTTTTAATTTTAAATGGTTCTCTCTCTACATAATCTAAATAATGTTTTTTCACGGTTCTGGGGCTAATTAATGTTTTTGAAGATCCGGTATCGATTAATAGTTTAAATTCGGCGTGGGGTATTTCTATGTATGGTAGTGATTTATGTTATTTAAGTTTATTAAGTTTGGTCGGTTATGAATTGGTCCATTTGAAAATTTGAGTTCGAGTCTTCTTCGTCGTACTCCTCGTAAGTATCGTATTGTTCGTCGCATTCATAAGTTTCTGCATGGTTTGATTTATCGTTCGTACCTGTCTCAATGTAATTATTCTGGTCAGTGTCAAATTTTTCTACTTCTTGGTGAAATAGTTCTTCCGATGTAGAATTGCGTTTCTGATAAGGGTTTTGTCGGATATGTGTTATCTTTGTATTTTGTCTGGCGTTACCAGATGAGGTATCCATTGGTGTTGGTTTATAATAATTATTAGGGTTGTTATGATTATTATTCATTGGTGTATTTCTATTGGGGTTTGCGTTGAATGCTGGTCTTTGTTGGTTTAGGTTTTGATTAAATCTTGGTTGGAATGCGGGTTTCGTAAAAGTTGGGTTAAACGTTGGTTTTGGAAAATGTTTATATTGATTATTAAAATTTGTATTGTTGAAGCTTGGGTTATTAATTCGCGGTTGATTGGTTTGTGCGCTGAAGGGTGTGAATTTTTGTTGAGGGATTGTGTCTTGTGGCTTGGATAGTTTTTATTGGTGAATAGCTTTTATTCGCGTTGGGGTTGTATAGTCTGTTGCGGTAATACATTACATTTTCTTCTTCTATTACTAGGCTCATAGCTTCTTTTAGATTTTGGGGTCGTTGGAATCTGATCTTATCCGATAGTCGTTCTGGTAAAGCGTTTATATACGTGTCCAGTGCCATTTCATCATACATTTGTGTTTTTAAATGTCGAACGTTATGATCGGGTTTTTCGATTTTTAATTTTGTTAGAATTAAACTTCTCACGTCTAGGCATTTCATTCCGAATTGATAGGGATTGGTTGTGTTCTATTCTAAGGTTTATTAGGTCTCGTATCAAACATTTTATGTTGCGTGGGTCTCCAAATAATGCAATTAGTAGTTGTTTAAATTCCTGCCATTCTTGTAGATCGTCCCTACTGGCGATTAAGGTTAGTGCCTTTCCGGTTAGTTTACTTATTATCAAGCGTATAAGCAATGAATTTATTTCGTTATCTCCGGGTTTGTAGAAGGTTTTTAGGAACATTTCGGCTGCTCCAATAAAATTTAAAAAAGATGTGCTTGCGTGCCATCAAATATCTGTATTATCTCCAAATAAAGCTTCATGTCTGTGCTACTCATGTTGGTTAAGGGTTGCTTTCGATTTTGGGTAATTTCAAAAAAAAAAATTTTTTTTGAGTTGAGGTTTATTTTGCTATGTATATCGTTATTTTTGCTTCGAATTTATTAATTTTCCGTTTGGGTTGGGTAATTTCAAATTTTGTAAAAAATTGGGGTTGATTTTCTTGTTGTAACGTTATTTTTGCTTTGGTTTTATTAATTTTTCGTTTGGATTGGATAATTTCGAATTTTGTAATAATTGGAGTTGATTTTGTTATTTGAAACGTTAATTTTGGTTTGGTTTTATTAATTTTTGCTTTTAGATTGGATAATTTCGAATTTTGTAATAATTGGAGTTGGTTTTGCTATTTGTAATGTTAATTTGCTTTGGTTTTATTAATTTTCCTTTTAGATTGGGTAATTTGAAATTTTGTAAAAATTGGGGTTGATTTTTGTTATTTGAAACGTTATTTTTGGTTTAGATTTTTTTAATTTTTCATTTAGGTTGGGTAAAATCAAATTTGGTAAAAATTGAGATTAATTTTTCTATTTGTAGCATTAATTTTGGTTTGGATTTGTTAATTTTAAGTTTAGACGGCGTCGGGTTATTTTTAAAATCGTAATTGCTGTTACTTGTGTTTAGTTACACAGTGCGGTAATGAATGTGTGGGATTTGTACTGG
The DNA here is from genome assembly GCA_036346225.1 of Platerodrilus igneus. NCBI lineage: Eukaryota > Metazoa > Arthropoda > Insecta > Coleoptera > Lycidae > Platerodrilus > Platerodrilus igneus. Next base: position 90,486 of record JARFIW010001407.1, read on the forward strand.
ATAATGTTGATTTAATTACCGTAGTTTTGAATTTGCCTGTTTCTATCTCGCGGCTTTTAATTTGTCTTGAGTTTCTGTTTTCTGAAGAATCTGGAGTGAATATATTTGCTCTCACGATATTTACTTAGCTTTGTGTTAGTTTAATTCTGTTAATTTGTAATTAATACTTTTCCGTGGGTTTTAATTGAGTTGCATAAATGTATAGTTCGTCTGTCTTAAATTCTAATTATAACTTGCAGGTTAATTACTTTTGCATTTTATCGTTGTAGTTTAATTACTAAAAGATGTAGTCTTGGTTATTTAATCGCGTACACTTATAAACGTTGAGGTAATTAACACTTACAGGTGTTAATTTCAGTTTATAAGAATTAATAATTCGCTTCTTTTACTCGCTAATTGCTTTGCATAAATGTTACGTCTGTTTATTCTTAGATATCTCGGTATTCAATTATAATGCTTGTTTGTAATTGAATCTCTCCGTATTGTTAGTTTTCAGGCTGCAATTATGAGCGTTTTTAATTAAAGCTTTTTACGATGACCGTTTAACTTTACTCAGTATTTGTACTGGGATTTATTTATAGATTGCTGTGGTGAATGCTGGGTGTAATTTCATGCGCTTTTATTATTCCGTGGTGGATTTAATTATGCAAATTGCGTTACTTTAGTTCTGTACAAAGGTTGTGAAAGTTATTGTTTTGAATGCGATTTCTCTGAGGTAATAAGGATGTTGCGTTCGCGAACTTTGCTTATCTTAGGTGAGTTTTAAGTTACACGGGTTTCAGTTATTGCAGAGTGTTTTGATGTAGTTTATACAGTATTATAGTGGTCAATGGTTTAATAATCGTTCCGTAATTGCTTGTTTGCTTTGGGATTAATCTGCGTTCTGTCTTTTTGTTTACCGAATTAACCGTGCGTTTTGTATCGCGTTAGTGTATTTCGGTATTAATGGATGTGTGTCAGTTATTTTTAGTTTATTTTTGAGTTTGTTTGTGGTAAGAATCTCTTAAATATCAAGTCTCTTTTTGCTTTTAAAAGAAAATCTCTTTTAAATAATCCAGTCTCTTTAAACATTCGTCTCATAAAATGTTTGAAAATAATTCTCTTTGTAACTATTTTCAAAGAAAATATTGGCATAAAATAAAATTCATAACATAGTAATAAATGGTAATCAAATAATAAAATAATAAACTAGCATATATCAATTATAGTTTGTGGTATCAATTGGTATAAATGGAATGAACTTACATTAATTTCTTCATCTGTTTCTTTTGTGGGCTCGATCCATGCTGTATCTTGTCCACGTTGGTTTGTTTGTTGGATTTAGACGATTTTTGTTCTTCCTCCAACCTGGTTTGGGTTCTGTCAAAATTGCGAATTGAAATTCTTGGTCACCAATCTTCCGATTTTTGGATTTTTAGTGCCCTTTTGACATCCGTTACGACTGCGCCAGTTAAGGCTCGGGCCTTTGGAGCGGTGTTTTTAAAAACAATTCCGAAGACTTAACAAATTTATTTTAACTTGAAACAGAAATTACAATGAATATTTGAATAACTAGTAACATACTAACATTAACCAAAAAATATAATAATTGTACTATGGCGAGTAGTCTAGGTAGACAACAATGCAAAAGCTGTAATACTCAGACTGACTGCCGGGCCTTGAGCTCCCGGGCTTTTTATAATAACCTGCCCCTCACACGGCTGTGGGAACTTGCAGATCTCATGTCTGCTTTACACTTTGTTACAATCTAACAATCTTATTTCTAAGTAATTGCGGTATGTTGACCGCCTGTGACCTGCCACCTGCAGTATCACTGCCCTCTTGGATGCAAAGTTGCTTGTCCGTTCACATGAAGTGTCGATAACCTCTCTGGGTTATCCTCGTATTACAATGTTGCAATGAACTTATACTTTATTTAACAATTTCTAATAATTCCTATTAGATTCAATATATTCAATATATATATATATATATATATATATTTATATATATATATATATATAAAGTTTAGGTGGATTTCGACTATAAAGATTTGATATTGTAAAGTAAATATCGGGTAGTAGTCAATTTAGGCGATTAGTAAACTCTTTTAATCAATTCTAGCTTTCGAAAAACTTATTTTCTTCATCAGGAAAACTATAATAAAAGGATTATAAAATTTCTTGGTACATAAATTGCTTACTTACGATTATACAGTCTATTTAATGAATAAGTAGAACATAACAGATATTAGAACACGCTGCCGAAATATATATATATATATATATATATATATATATATATATATATATATATAGATAATTGGGGGATACATAACTCGCGTAGGGTACCGATTTATACAACTGCGGTCGAGTCTATATAATTAGAGGAGAGTCAGCATTTACTTTAAATAAAAGTACTCAAGTCCATACGTTTAACTAACACGGAATCTCAAGAATGTAAGTGACGCGCGTAATTAATTGCGATCCTGAACCAGGTAGTTAGATTGTTATACCTTTAGGGTAAATTTTTCACGCTGAGAGTAGTTGTAAAATATTCTAAAACTTTCCAATACTTTGGTTAACTATTGTAATTCGAAAAGGTATGACTAATAGCCTTGACGTATTAATTTTTCCACCTTTTGAAAATTTCGGGGTAAGACAACATTTTCAAACTTGCAAGGAAATACATGAGTAGATCTTTATGAATACAGTCCACAACAAGGCTCTGATATATATTCCAATTTATAATGCGGCTGGATCTTTTAACAACGTCTGCACAATGAATTATGTACACACTGGAATAGAATCACCAATGTTAGCGTGAGAGGTAAGTTGGAAAGGTTATGTAACCAGTAAGGTTATGGTATCTTTGTTCTTCTCTAACTTTGCATATGGGACCAACAATCAGTTTTTACTTTCATAATGAATTTGTTAAAAATTTAAAAACTAACCACTACAAGTTTTGTAAATAATTTACACCCTTTTTCAAGCAACTTCATGTGAATTAAAAAAATCCATACCCCGAATAGTAGCAATTAAATGTAGGATTATTGTGATTGATGAGTAATTTACATAAAGACACAGACTGCATATTTTTTATCACATTAAATATTCCCTAAACACAGCAATCATAAATACACTGATGAATATAATATTAATATAAAATATCCAGGTATCTAATTCTCAATATTGCAATGAAAATAATATTGGCGTTTAAAAGTTAATAACCCCTATAAATAAATATAGAAACAATAATAAAGTAAATTTGTTGTATAACTCAATGTAGGTTATAATGCTACTTTACATTTCTGAAACTTAAAATAAATGTTCTTAAATTATACACTCTTAATTTTGTTTGAGGTAGCTGACTTTAGTAATAACTTTTGGTGAAGGCATTAAAAAACTTAAGTCAAAGAGAAGCATAAATCATAAAAGATTTTTGGGATTTAGGTTACTGGTGTTCTGTAAACGGATTGGGAAATTAAAAATGCTTGGGACAGAATCTAATCTTAAAAACTTTGGCAAAAGACCTGCCGTGAATTGGTAGTTTTCGTTTTTAAAATATTGACTGCATAATCGACTACTGATTGAAGGTTTCGTCTTCTCTCCTCATTGCAGTTATCCACAACTGCAATATTTGAGGACGTTTAAACGGAAATCTCTAAAAAGAACAATCATTTTTGTCGAAGTACAGAATTAAAGTTTTAACTTACGAATGAAACTGAATATCATTCCTTTTTGCATCTATAAGCTACACGATAGTGCACCATCTTTATAAACAAAGTTAGACGTTTAGATGAATCACAAAGCCCCTATTTATAACTTTGTTTGAATATATTTAAATATACTTTTATTAAAGATTGATGACTTTTTCGGCTATTCGCAAATCTGCAAGTATAATTTATTGAAAACAACAATAACCCACACACCAACAGATTTAACGTAATGAGAGGAATAAGTATGGGGATACCACAATGTATGTCTTGCCTTTTTTACAGCTCCTGACACACGGCGATCCTATGCAATAACCAGCGTGTTTCCATTTCAGTTTGTATATATTTCATTGAGAACAACTCATGGAAAATATTAAATATTGTTACTAGCTATTAGGCAACCCGTCAAACACGCAAGTTGCATAACCAAAGTGTATTCTATAGAAGTCTAGAACATTCGAGCAAACACCAGACTATAAATAATCTAGTTAGTTTTATCGTGTATATATATATATATATATATATATATATATATATATTGAAAAAAAGAAACGGAAAAAGGCACTTGGACCTACAGAAACTAAAAGAGAAAGATATTCAAGAAAGATTCAAAAAAGGTCAAATGAATTGCTCAAAGATATCGGGAAAATATCTGATACTATATTGCCGTGGACTGTGTTTTTTGGTCACAGGAACTGGTACTTTCCAAAAAACATTCGAGCCTCACAGATTGGGCGTCATAAATTGCCGTGGAATGTGCCTTTTGGTCACTTCAACTTGTACTTTCTAAAGAACATTCGAGCCCCACAGATTGTGCGTCTTAAATTGCCGTGGAACTTTCTAATTTACGCTCCGGATCTCGCCAGAGTCAAAAAACCATAATTTTCAAAAAGATAAAATTTTACAAAATTTTCTTACCCGGATTCTGCTCCATCAAATTAGTTTCTTCAGCAGCTTCCTTAGCTAGCTCAGCTGTGCCTCCTCTCGGATACCTAAATTTACTATCATTTTTTTTACCGTTCATACACCATTCAATAAAATCATAAAATAATATAACAATCATACAATATTTATTTATCACTATTTACAAATAGTAATTCATGGTTATGTACAGTTCGGTGCTCAAGTTACACCTCAATAAATGCTATCTTTGTAAAGTCCTTGTTTTTAAAATTGAAATTTCAAACACATTTAATGCAACAGAAGTAAATGGACTCAAATAATACCTTATCTTTATATATCACCGCACACTAGAGTATGGTGAGCTCATGAGAACCCAGTTTATTAATGTATGCTTTCCACTTTGCATACTATGACCACAAACTTAATAAACTAATGTACTTTTAACAATTAAATTTAAATTTATCAAGAAATTTAATAAGCTTTACGTACACCTTTTGTTCTATATTTCAAAATATTATAATAATAGTCAGTTATACGTATCTTTTTCAATACGTTAAATTACCAAAAATAACCATCAAAGTTCACTCACACATCACAAATAATTTCAACAGTTTATATAAAAAAAACCAGCAAATTTAAATGCGTTACCTGGAAAAAACGTCAAAAGTCCATCTCCGCTGAAGATGCTTTATTCCTGGACCCCTCGGCTTCGTGGTTATGCGTGCTGCTCCACCAGCTGTTTATAGATGACAACTCAGTTTAAGCTGAGCTGCGTGCTACCAATTAACACCAATTCCAACATCCAAATCCATGTATATTACACTTGTTTATTACTGCATTATTAATTTACGAGCTTGTTAAAGTATTCGTGGACCTCAGTTAAATTTAAATTACACTCTATTATACTCACGTTACTAACTATAAGGCCACAAATAATCTAATACTATTTCACTGAATGTTACAAATTTTTAATACTCACAAGCTTTGTCAGTTGATTATAATACGTTGTTAAGCGATGCAAAATTAAAGAGACCCCTCCTAGTTCTTCCAGAGTATTTATATCATAAAGTTAGGCCTTCTTTGGCCACACTTTACGCGAAATACTTAATCGAAATTAATATTTCCGCAAATTTTGTATAACCGTTTTAAACTTCTCGAAATATTCCCGCGTCAACACGCTATATCATACAAAACTATCGCACCACCTGTCGCGTGTTCATCTGTTTTAAAACTATCTATTTCGACCAATGATACATTTCAGTGACGTCTTAAAACTCCGCCTGTAATATCTCTATTCCCGTCTTATGCATATTTGATGTCGCATTCTAACCTTGCTTGAGTTGTAGAAAATCGATATTGCTGCCCGCGTCTTTATGGATTCTACGTGGATCGAATACGTGCCTACTAAAGTGAATGCTCTTATGCCCGTCTCATTCTGTAGCATATCATCGATTGTTCATCCCTTCTGCTCTTTAAGAAACTTTTGTTAGCGTTTATGCGAAACCACCGATGGTTGAACAATATTTCCTTGAAGCTCGCTTTGTTATCTTCACAAATAAGCGGAAGATGACCTTTCCAACATGCAGGTGTGTTCAATTAATGATTGTTTAAAATAACAGTTCTCGGAGCTTACATTTCATAGTATTTTATACAACCGACGTCTGTTTGTTTGTTAAGAAAGCTTTTCGCCTTGGCATTAGTGATTTTCCATGCTCTGATGCGTTTCATGACGTTATAACCCGTTGAATTAAACTACATTAAATTAATTAATAATTTCTATTGGCTTATAAAACTGATTTCCTTTATGAACCTATTAACTTTTAATCCCTAATTATAAAATTATGTCAATACTTGTTGCTTTAAATTAAATAGATGAAATAAATTTTGCACGTAAATATTCTGTTCCTCTCTCTACACAGGGTCTTTGAAATTGCATTGTTTATACCCAAATTTAAACCTTTTAAATCCACTACAATATATATTGCTGCGATACCTACATAAAGCCTCACCAGAGTAAAAAAAAATATTCGAGCCTCTCGAACTGGGCACCAAGATTTGCTGTGATTCTCGCCCTGTTGAATCTCTTCAGATATTCGCCTTTTTTACTCTTTCCGCCTCGGCTGCTCACCTAGTTAAAACTTTCATCCTCATTCATAAAAAAAAGCAAACACATTCCTACCACAAACATCAACGTTAACTCTATTTACATCAATATTCATAATACATTAAAATTTCAAAGTTAAATTTCAGCATAAATTTCAGTATCATAAAATTTCAAGTTTAAATTTGTCATTTTTAATTTGCATCCAGAATTAAAGTCCTGGTAGGATGCATACTAATTAAGTTACAATATGTGCAGACCTAAGTCTGAATAAAAGGGAGCATCTTCCACCCCTTTACGTTAATTAAACAGGTTAGTCTAATTGAGCTCAAAGACAAACCCAAATTTTCATCATAATCAAAACATAAACTGCTAAATACTCCTTTCTACTTAAACAAGAAAATTTTACCTAAAAATTCAAAATTTGTTGTTTATACAAATTCACCACTATCCATTTTTTTTTATCAAACAAATTATAAAAATATCCAACACACACCAAAACATCAAAGTTCGAACAAATTGTATAATTTACCTGAAGGTTACTGCACTCGTGGCTTCAATGTACATCGTCCTTGCTAATTCCACCATTCCAGCTGGTTTATGTTTACGTCCTCAGATTCCTGGTCGCCTTTTAAAATTCATCTACAACATCATTCGTTTAAAAAGTTTCAGGGCTTCTCAGGAACGCATCTATGTATATCTAAATCTTGTTTGTAGATCCAATCACGTTTACTAATAGCATTTGATTACTCACTCCCGAAAAATAGCACTGAAATTCATACTTCTTTCCCGCTATACCCAAAACTGCCTACCTTTGTTTATTCATTTATCGTTACAAATTTGGATAATTGGTACAGTAATACTCGCAAATATAACTAGACTTTATTACCTTGTATCTTCTTTTCTAAGTGCACTAGTGCATAATAACTTGTATCGTAGCACGTATTCTGCTTGAAGTATGGTATCACATCAAAAAAATTAAAGAGCAAACTGTTTTAAAGTATTCAATAATCAAAAAATATAAGAGAGAACTGTTTAAAGTATTGAATCAAAATCGAAAATCTAAGAGAGAGCGAAACACCTATAATCACGGGTTTATTTAGTAGCTTGCCTGCACGTCGGTTTTGTCCCGCGACGGCCAGTTTTTAGAATTTCGCATTCTCTGTTCCCTTCTCGACAGTCCGGCACAGCGATTCTACTAAATTTGCTTTCGCGCCAGGTTGAAAATCCAAGAATTTTCACAACGGCTCGCAAACACGTCCGAGAACAACTAATTAATTTTGTATAGAAATTGTTGTGTCTTCACCTCTCATATCTGCAACTTATTTCAACCAATCGTTTCCTCGTGACGTTGCTCAAATCACGCCTTTTATTATCTGTGTCTCTGCCTTGCGCATTTTATCTGTCTTTTTCTAACCTGGCCTTAGTGGTGCAAATCGATATTCTTTACTATCGGTTATTTCAGTCCACGTGGATTCCTATGTTATTATAAGCTACGGTTTATCCGACCGTTTGCAATATACGCAGAATTTTCATGTTTATCCAAACAAATTAAACAGAAATTGACTTTTAAAAATACGCAGGTGTTCAATCGTAACATTTTAACCTTCTAGATATATTTGTATGCTAGCAACGCGTCTCACATTTGGTATTATTGGGTTTTTAAAAGCTTTTATGTATATAATACCTTAATAATCGTTCAATTAACTCCAATTAAAATAATGATGAATGGCATTGACTTCTACCCTTTAATTTTTAGTGAATACAAATTAAATATTAATTATTATTTGTACACTTTGTTTAATACCCGTTACTTAAAACTTGAATTAATTAATATAAACTTCGCACGTAATTTCTATTTGTTTCTTTATACTTGGAACAATTAAATTACATACAAGTTGAGCATTTTAATTCTGCTTCTTTTATAGAAAGCGTCTAGTGAATAATTTAAATCCCTTATTTTAATGAAACGAATACATTTTATGCTCCACGGTTTTAATAACGCGTATTATCTAATAAACTTCTATACAAACCCTACATTCTAATTGAATGATTTAAATCTTTACACTAGGCATTTAATTACGCGTACTTTTTCCCAAAGCTTCCTTATACACGGTGATTAAAATTATTTGATGTAATTAATTAATTTTCTACCCTGGTCTAAATTTGAGTAATATATATATATATATATATATATATATATATATATATATTACTGTAATCGGGGACTGACTCTGTAACACTCGAACCGTTTCCTAACAACCATTCAAGCCCCACGAATTGGGCGTCATAAAATTGCTGTGTTCGGGGATTAAATTTTTAACCTCGCCAGTGTCATCAAATAATTTTTAAAAATAGAAAAAAATTTCAAAAAAAATTTCTTACCCTGTTAGTTTCTGCTTCAAAAAATCTTCAGCATCTTCCCTGGTTAGCTCAGCTGTACCTCTTCTCGGATACCTAAATATAATAGCATTCTTCCTTCACACTCGCTCACCATTCAATAAAATCACCAGATAATACAACAATCATACAATCTTTTATTTACCGCTATTTACAGACAAATTATTCACATGTATAAAAACAGTTTAGTACGCTAATTACAAACTCAAAATGTGATGTTTTTAAAGTTTTTGCTTTTCTAATTATTTGCAAACATATTTAATAAAATATGAGTAGATGGGCCCTACATATTACCCTAAATTGATTGTACACTGGAGTTTGGTGAGCTCATAATAACCCAGTTTATTTAATATATGCTTTTTACCTTGCATAAATTAATACAAAATTAATAGACCCGTTTACCCCTTACAATCCAATTTATATTCAGAATAAAATTTTATGTCTTCAATACACCCATTTTTAATATTTAAATAACCTCAATAAATTGTCCAGTACATGTATCTTTTCCAATAAGTTTATATAACCATAAATAAACCACAAAATTCACTCACACAGCACAAAATTTCGCAAAAGTTTTTCAGACAACAGAAATTTTAAATAAATTACCTGGAGAATGCTTTAGACCTCCATTTCTTCGATGACGATCACCAGAACATTTCAGCTTCGTGACCATGCGCTGTGATACTGAACGGATTCATAGACGATAACCCCAATTATTCGCCAAGCGTCTTGTTTCAAAGTACCATTCCATAACAGCCTACAATCCTGGTTGTTTGTGATGCTTACCCACGTATATTATGCTTCTATTTATTGATTTTCTAGCTTGGTATAGTAGTAGCCGAACCTCTATTAATTTAATTTACACTACACGTATCTCTCGTTAATAAATAGAAGGCCACTACTACCACTAAGTTATACGTGCTTGCACTATATTTACTGTATTATGAACATATCTAATACTCACATAACAAAAACTTTACTATAATGTTGGTCTATCGTAGTAAAGTAGTATAAAAGCGACGAGATGACAAAGAGAGGCCTAATGATTTAGCTAGAGTATTTATATCTTTCAAAATGCTACCTCCCGGACACTTCACGCGAAAAGCTTATTTTCAAATTAAAATTCTGCAAATTTTGATACAACCGTGTTGAAAATTCCTGAAATTTACTTTGTCTTCGTGCTGTACGTATCCGAAATCGCTCCCACCTGTCGCGTGTTCGTACGTTTGAAAAACTGTCTGTTCCTAACCAATGATAATATTCTGTGTCGTCATAAAACCCCGCCTGTAATATTTTTATCTCTGTCTTATGCATCTTTGCTATCGCGTTCAAAACCCCACTTGAGTTATAGAAAATCGATATTGCTGACAGCTCATCTCCACTCCACGTGTATTAGTACGTGCGTTTTCAATATCAACGTTTTCATATCTGTCTCTCTCTGTAGTATATAACCTATCTTGCATTTCCCTTGCTCTTTAAGAAATTTGTTAGCTTGTTGCTCGAACCAACTGACGGTTGAAGTTATTTTCTATGAAGTCCTGTCTTATTATGCTCATAATTTCGACGAATGTGACCTTTTAAAAATACAGGTGTTCGTTAATTATAGACCGTTCAGCACAACAATTCTTGGAGTTTATATTTCGTTGTATTAGATAAACTGACGTTTGCTTGTTACAAAGAAACCTTTTGCCTTTGAATTATTGATTTTCCTTACCCTAGTGGGTTTTCTAATGCTTGTACGTGTTGAATTAAAATTAATTATGCGTATTCTATTTGTTATAAACCTGTTTTTCTTTATGTACCTTTAACCTTTCAATCATTAATTATAAAAATACGTCAATACTTGTCCGTTCTCCCTAAATATATTAAATAAATTTTGCGCGTAATAATTTGTTCTTTTCTCTATACAGGGTTGTCGAAATTTTATCGTTTACCCCAAATATAACCCTTTGAATTCACAACTATATATATATATATATATATATATATATATATATATATATATAAGATCGGTGATGAATGTACGTACATCAGTTAGTCTATATCCAAATGTCGAATATAAATCATATCGTGTATAGTTGTTGGTTTTGAATGTCCTATAGTAAACATAAGTTTGTGTTATCTGAACGTGCATATTGTACCGCCAGCTTGTACATAAATAGACAAAAGGGTAATAAATAAATTATAGTCGTGTTAGTGTTGTTAAGAAAACTTATGGTTAAGGATTTAGTTTAAGAAGATATCAGTGCTTGTAAATAGCATTAGTGTGATGGTGCTTCATTGTTAATTGGACTGAAAACATCTATAAATAAGGCATATACTGTTAAATAGACTTGTGAATAGCGAATAATAAACACTTTTGTTATTACTTGTTCTAAATTGGTGAACGTGTTAATAGCAGCCCGCTACAATATATGACTGACTTCCAAAAATTTTCGAATCTTGAAATTAATTTAATCTGTAGAGCGGCGTAAATCTGAATCTAACACAAGCGCCATCCATCACCTTAACTAGAATGGAGGATAGTATATTTAATAAATTAATTAATTAATATAAAGTTAGTTACGGAAGAAATGAATTTAAGATTAGTTAGTTTAGATAATTGTTCAACTACCTTTTGTATTTAGTCCGTTTATCAAATTCATGTATGCATTACGATAGACAGCCAATTTTGGAGCGAAAAGAGTCTTGTAGAATCTGTTGGTTTACTAACAGAGGACGTAAGATTAAAATAAAATGCCTTTATGAACCTTCAACCAAGTCGACGCAAAAGCAGAAGATTATGGGAATATGCTTTTTGGATAAACAGGCAATTTATGTAATTATTGTGGTTCACGTATATAGTTTCATTCCTAAAGACTATCCAGTGTTCTGTTTTCGTACTATCAAAATGAAATTTACAATAACACTGTACAGCCACAAACTTAACAACGTCTGTAGGATTGTTCAGTTGTTCGTTGATGTTTTCGTTTTAAGGGAGTCAGTCGGATTTTGCAAGAAGAAGGGAAATAGGACAGGGTTTGAAAAATTTGATTTACGAATCGGTCTGTAAGTGCAGTAATGTCTTCTTGAATGTCATGTGGTTGACTCCAGAACAATAGCAAGTGATTTATTTTTGTAAATTATTGATATTAACATAATTTTTGTTCTGGGCGCAAATTAATTTAGGATCAACCGCAGCTTAATTTAGATGAACATAAAAATAATTTAAATTAATACTTGGACTTGAAGATATTGTGGTCTACCCGGTCACCTAAAAATTAGTTATTCAACTTTTTAGCTATCGATTATTCGTGGCATTAAATGCCTTATTTAATGTTTGTCTACATCTTTGCGTATTGTTGGAACATAGTAAAAATTTTAAGAGTATTTGATCAAAAGTTAGGTTAATGTTAAGTGCAAATTAGTACTTTGAATTATATCCTTTATATCATACATTAATTGAATTAAGCTTTTCAAGTTGTGTTTTGGTTTGAAAGTTAAGGTTTGGTTTACTTCTACACGAGTTACGTTTTTACGTTATCTTCTCTTTGAATTTTTTTTTAAAGATTTTATCTTATCTTATTATAAGGTTAAATAGTAATTTTTTTGCTTATCTTTCTATGTGAAGTTATTTTGGAGATCTTATCTCACATAATTAATATACGACAATAAGTGGTTAGTTAGTTACCTTTTCCTACAAATATCTCGAAGATTTTACCTTACCTGGTTAATGTCTCGAACCTCAAATGGTTTGTTATTTTTTTTTCTCGTCAAAACATTCTTAGAGATTTTATTTTATCTAAACAATACACAAAACCATACCTGGTTAGGGTATTTATTTTTATCTCTGGAATTATCTTTGAAATGTTACTTTATCTTGCCGATTATCATGTGCCGTCCTTGTAGGTAAATATTTTCGTTCTTGTGTAACTAAATTGCACGTTCCCTACTGTTTCCACGGTCGGATCTGAATTTATTAAACGTTTCTGACTTCCCTTACATTGAAATGATTACTTATTCATCACCCTGCAGAATTTTATTAGTATTCTTAGTATAAGTTAAAGTACCTTAATTTATCTTTATTGGTGATAGAGCATTAAAAAATGTTTTTGGTTGTCAGCAACCATTGCTTTCTGAAATGATATGCTCGCATTATTAAAAGCATTACCACATGTTTGATATAGAATAGATTTTCTACATATATGATTAGCGAGTGCGACTCAATTCGAATTTGTCTGTTTCTTTATTAATATATTGATGTTTCTTGAAAAATAACATACATTGCAATGGAATAGAACTTACTAAATGAGTTTCACGTTATCAATAGTTGTTGGATTTGAGTATTCATTGTCAAACTTTTATTTTAGATTTATTTAATGATTTGTAACTGTCCGAAGTACAAGATATTCCTATAGAAATTCACTGATATATTTAACATCGATTTCGTAATAAGACGCAAGTAGTAGGTTCTAGTCGCCAAGATAAACAAGTGAGCTTATACAGCTGAAGAATATCTAACATAGGGTTTGGAAATTAGTCTGTATATAGTTGTATTTTTGAGATACGGAGTTTTTGCAGTAACTAAATCATCTACTGCAATTGGTGCTAATTTACTTTTAACCAATTCAACCCATAATTACGTAACATGTATATACCTAGGTCAAATAACGATTTACTACTAGTTATTGGTCAAGGAAAGTGAAGAGTTACTCTGTTTATCTATACTTCCTCTGAATTTGATTCACTTGGCATATCAGGGAAAAAATTTGGTATGGTGTGCTTTGTGCTTCAGCAGAGATCGACTATAACCAGTTGTTGAACCGCAATGGAACAACCGGCTAAGCTGTTAGAATTCCTATTTCTTTTCTACGCTGCTTTGATGACCTACATCAGGAAGAATAGGGCCTGGAATTTTTTGTTAAGTGTTTATGGTTGCTCATCGTACAAATAGAGGTATTACGGTATTGAAATTAAACTTACTTTACCCAAACCGGCGGAACATGCTAACGAAAGCAGCTTTTCTTGCTGGGATATTAATAATAAAATAAAAATTTTTATCTTTATAAAATTTAGAGAACATGTGAGCTAGGTGATGCTGTACTTCCCATAAGGTGTCTGTATTAAATATATCAACTTTGCTACTCCTGTCCTGATGAACCCCAATTAGGGCGAAACGCGTGGACATGATGCCCTCGTGGCTGAATTTGAGTCACTTGCCATTTGAAATGATCATTTGGGCTTTGCATAAAAGTCTAAGTTATTATTTCATCTTATTCACTGTAATACGATAGTATTTATTAACTTACCTTGTGTAATTAACTACCTACAATATTTATATATTTAATACTTAGCTTATAGCCGTAATTTTGAGCGTAGCTTCCTGTCTATAACTGGCATGAGTCAAGGACTTGACAATGTCAAATATGATTGACAAAAATGCCAAATGTAATTTAAAATTAGGTTTATGTATAGTTGTGTACACGATTTAAATTTGTAAATTTCCCAATTGTCGTCATCGGTCTCGATGGCATAAATGGTAAACGCATGGTTCCGGCAAAATCAGGATACAGGTTCAAGTCCTGTCCAAGACCTTATATTTTCCATCTTTTAATTACTAGCTAGATTTGAAATGATTATTTGGGTTTTGCATAAAAGTCTAAGTTATTATTTCATCTTATTCACTATATATATATATATATATATATATATATATATATATATATATATAGATCTGTTGGTTTCTTGGGATGCACTCGTTCGTAAAATAAGAACTATAATGTCAAATTGTAACGTTTATTCTGACGTTTCGGCATGAATATTTTTGCCTTAATCATAGACTAAATATGATGAATTTAGTTTTGTAAGGTTAAAAACAGTATAGCTAATCTACTTACATAATTACCATGACTTAAAGAACTTTTGTAAATATTTGTTATTGTTTTCATAATTGTCAAAAGTTATAACTGTAATTTATGTATTAGTTTTTAAATGTAGAAGTTCTTTAAGTCATGGTAATTATGTAAGTAGATTAGCTATACTGTTTTTAACCTTACAAAACTAAATTCATCATATTTTAGTCTATGATTAAGGCAAAAATATTCATGCCGAAACGTCAGAATAAACGTTACAATTTGACATTATAGTTCTTATTTTACGAACGAGTGCATCCCAAGAAACCAACAGATCTATATATATTACTACCGTTCGAGAAACTACCTATTTTTATATATATATATATATATATATATATATATATATATACATATCACGCCCAACCGTGGCGCAAATCACAGCAATATATATATATATATATATATATATTGCTGTGATAAGGAGTTGTTTAAGGGTGTACCTTATAGTAAAGGTCATTTAGAAAGGAGAAATTACCATAGGCAGCAGAAAACTGCACTTATTTAGTGAAAAATTAAGAAATGGAGATAGTTTGTAGATAGTAAGCAGTCAACACCCTGTATATAAAGTATAAATAGCTTTAAGCGACGCAGATAAACATAGGAAGACGCATAGTTAGCGTAGAAACCAGGAAGACATTCATTAGGTAAATAGTAAATATTAAATACCCTGTAGATAAAGTTTTAGTTAATTTAGGTATAGCAAGTAAAGATATTTTTCCGTGGAAGCACGCATATATTTATAAGTAAACGATAAAGTGTAATTAGACACGCATTCAAAAAGGAGTTCCAGACAATTAGATTAATACGGAGATAGAAATAGAGCTTCAGGTAGCTAATATAAATGCGTACAAATATCTAACCATTTTTGATAAGAAAGGAGATTAAAAATTGCGTGAATCGCATGTAAATATGAAAATTTAAAGTCGAATTGCATCAGTTGTTTATGGAAAGGCAATTAGATATATCAAAACACAGCATGTTGATAACGAAAGACAGCTGCATGCAGGTTACGATTATGGGGAATCGTGGAGCATTACATCAGAAACTGCTTTAAATGTAATTATTTGATTGGTCAGAAATAAGCGACGAGTTCTAGACCATACCCACTGATGGAGTGGGAATTCGATAATATATTAGCAAGCACCGTGATAACGAAGTTAGTTTTGAACTCAACAAAGGCCAAAGTGCGTCGTTATGAAGTAAAATAATACGTAAATTTGAAAAGTGAAAGATAAAATAAGTGCTAATATGAAGATTATAATTGCCGATTAAACGGCTCTGAAGTCTGGGGGAACAGTAATACAATTTTGAAGTCCAGGGGAAAATACAGTAATACAATTTTGAAGTACGGGGAAAAATAGAGTAATACAATTTCTAAGTCTGGGGGAAGAATAATACAATTCGAAGTTTGTGAAAATTGAATGATAATAAGAAGAAGTCTGATATGAAACGACAATAAATTGGCGTGTATAAATTATTAATGGTAGTCCATAGGGTAATGGCAATAATTTAAACGTAATCCTGAATTGGGGGAAGATAAATTTTATTCAAATGGAAGCGTCGATGTGAAAAAATAAACCAAGTCAGATTTTTTAGTTATAAGACATTTTGTTTTTCTATATATTTTTTTATTTTGAATATTGAATTTGCTTAATATAATATGCTTGTGAAAAAGTCAACAAAAGAAGTTGCATAAGTATAAAATGAGTAATATGATAACAAGTTTAGAACGTTCTACGCTTGGTTGATAAGGATAATAGGTTTTTTTTTTTGGTGACTTTGGGTTTTGAGTAAATAGTATATGATGTTTAATAAATGAAATTTACAACATTAACTAATTGAAAAGTGTATTTCAAATACTTTGCAAAAGCTGAACATGATATATTGGTTTCATTATATAAAATCGAAATTAACTGAATTTTATAATTCCAAATAAATGCTAGCCGAGGTCATGTTTAAATAGTTCAAGGAGAAGCTACGAGTTGAATAGGAAATTGATAACAAACAAGGCGGTAACGTATCGAATTTTGCTATTGGCAGACAAGGTTGCTTCAAGATAAAATCCAGTTAAGTTTATGGAGGAAATTGATAGCAATATTAATAAGACAACTGGAGGAGGAGATAATTACAATCTTGTTTATTCATAGTAAATATTAAAATGGTCGTCCAAATGATGGAACGCGAATAATTTAGAGTACATAGCAAAATAAATATTAACAGCCCAACGAAGGGGCTCGAGAATTACAGTATCATAGCAATATATATATATATATATATATATATATATATATATATATATATATATATTGTGGTTAAGATAACCTCGGCTGCTCCCTCTCTAACACTCAACTATGCATAATATACCAACAAAGACGCTTTTCTGTACTACTGAATCTAAAAACTTCCGCTCATTGCCACCTCCCTGTAATGTAAAAGCAAATCACTCCCCTACAATCATACTCAAAATAACTCAACTCACGAAATACATCACACTCTATTTACATCAAATAAGTAATACAATCTTAAAAATTCTTTTCATTATATACAATGATGTCACTTGGATTATTAACAATTCTTTTTCAAAAATTCACTAATTTTTCTCAAACAAGTACCCTACTAAAGTAAGAGAGCTAACCCCATACCTGACTTTAATTCTTATCCTAATATGAGCTCACAGTAAAACTCTTTAAACTTGAGTGCAAACTTTTAGCACTGCAAAGATAAGAGTAAGTCCCCTTTAACAAGTTTTCATCTACACATAAAGTCCCATAAAATTTTCCGTTCATCAATTTCATAAAGAATTATCAGTCCAAAGCCCAAAAAAGTAAACACAGCCAATCACCATTACAAAAATGTTTTATAAAATTCGTTACCTGGTAACTATTTTCATGCAGGTATCAGCACACCAGCCCTCGACGATTACGCCGTCGCAAAAGACTCTCGGCTATGGAATTACTCTCCAGGGTAAATCACCATTTCTCCCAGCACGCTACTATCCAAATCTTTCCTCCTTTACCATAAACAAAATGAATCCAAACTTCCACAATAAAATTATATTTCCATTTATAAATAACCAATAAATAATTGCTGCATTCACCATTAAATTCCAAATTTTGAAACTATTTATACTCTCTAACACCCAAAAAAAAACTGTAGTCGGTACTTACATGCGTAATACACGCTTCGCTCTTAACCTTTTATTCATTGGAAGCTTTTCAATATATCAACTTGTCATCACAACACACCAACTCGTGTGCAATTACAAATAACTATATACAACCACTTAAAAGTATTCACTACTAGAGTTACCATCGTAGATGAGCGAAGAAAAAGTAAGAGGAAGTCACATTCCTCCAGGGTGTTTATATAAATACAAAACGTACCCCCATGTTCCTAAATTCGCACGTACTCAACAACGTACAAACAAACATTTTTAGTAAACCGCCAACCGTCTGCTTGCTTTCAGAAATTACAGGCATAACCGTCGCCAATTTTAAGTTAAAACACCAACTGTTTTCATTTTTCCGTGAACTACAACGTACAAACACATACAATTCGTTCGAAAACCGCCAACCGTCCTTAAGTTCGAGGAAAACTAGCCTCAACGAACGTTGATTCTCGCGACATTCACGCCTCTCAACTCAACCAAACATATTTCATCTCACTTTCTCTTGTATATCGCCTTGTTCAACTCATGCTTTATTTTTACAAACCCCTAGTTGGATATTTACCCTCTCTAATATTAAAACTGTTACGCATCTGCCTGTAACGTCCAATTGGATCACGCAGTTTCTTTCTCTGTCTTCGATCGATACAAACATCTTTCGTTTTCCTCTATCTACAAGCTACAGAATTGTCTTTGTTCCCTTGTTTGTAATCAAGTCTAACTGATATTTAGGCATTGCATCCCTGTCTTTCAAATGATGTGATAAAATCAGTCTTCGTTAGTGATATCGATCCATGCCTACGTTTCAACGTACATTTACATTCTCAGAAATTATTGATTTTCCTACCTACCACTAACAAGCTCGTGCTTTAAATGCTATATTGAAATGTTTTTGTTTACTAAAAATATCGATCCTATGCTAAATAATATGGAAAGCTTTTACATTCTTCTACACTATCATAAATTATAATAAAAGCGGTATTTTCATCTTGTTGCCTTTAACCCTTATTGTTCTACTTTATAAATATTATGCTATTTCCTTACTAAATAAATGCAAATCAGCAACTAAAATCAAATTAACTCTAACTGCCTACCTTAAGTTGAATAAATGTTATTTTAATTATCTAAAATACCTAATTAAAATTTCCATAGCTCGTGGCTACACACTTTCGCTTGACCTATGACCTACTTATCTATTTTTAGGCTGCAAATTGCGCGATATATATATATATATATATATATATATATATATATATATATATTGTAGTGGTTTTAACGGGCTAAATTTAAGTAAAACCAACCCAAATTTCAAACCACCCGAAAAAAACAAAAATTTACCCCTTTTTTCTTTAAAAAGCAAATTTAAATTTAAAATTAAAATTTTAATGGTTAAAGAAAATTAAATTGTCC
The DNA here is from genome assembly GCA_036346225.1 of Platerodrilus igneus. Taxonomy (NCBI): domain Eukaryota; kingdom Metazoa; phylum Arthropoda; class Insecta; order Coleoptera; family Lycidae; genus Platerodrilus; species Platerodrilus igneus. The sequence continues at coordinate 110,054 of JARFIW010001407.1, forward strand.
AATTTAAATTAAATTTAATTATTTAAAAGGGTAATTCAATAAACCAAAAAGCAAAAAAATGAAATTTACCAAGGTTAAATTTGTCCCAGCCTTAATTAAAATTCCCTTTGAAACCAACCTTCCAAGGAAATTTTTTAAACTTTTAATTGCAACCGCTTTTAAAATGTTCCCATTCCCCATTTTTTAAAGGTTTCAGGTTTTTCCAACTAAATTTGTATAAATCTAACCTTGGTTTTCAAAGGGAAGGGAAACATTTAACGAAACCAATTTAAAGGCATTAACACCCCCAAAAAGCAAAGAAATTCATACTTTTTTAAACCAATAATTAACTTTTTAAACAAGGTTGAAAAACAAATTGGTAAGGAAATAAACTTTTAATTACCGGGTTTAAGGCATTAAATACATTTCATTTAGAGTAAAAAAAACCAAAATTTTGAATCCTTTAAAATATAAGAACACTTTAAATTTAAATTTAAAACAAACCAAAAAAGAACTTGTTTAAAATTAAAGTTTCGCGGGAGGGCAGAGGTTTTAACCATTCGAATGTTAAAATCTTAAAAAAGAAAACATTTGCCTTTTTAACTTTGCCGACCTCGCTTTGTTCCCCAAAAACAAGAGTTTAATTTAAAAATTTTAAATTTACGTTCCCTCTTAATTTGATGCGGATTTTTCACAAATTTTTTAATGCCCCATTTAAATTTTAAAAATTTCCAAGGTGAAAGTTGCCGAAAAAATTAAATTAAATTTTATAAAGAATGTTAAATTTGGATTTAATTTGGTCCATTTTAACCAATCACCCCAACTTGATTGGTTTTTTTACAAATTGGCTGGCGGCCGCAACGCCACAAAACCAGGCAAAATTGGTTGCAAATTGAGTTCTTAAGAAATTTTAGGTAACGGCTTTAAATTTGGTTTTAATAAACCCTATGAAAATTTTGTGAAATAATTAAGGGTTTTCCAAATTTTCTTTGAAAATTAATTATCTAAACTTTTAAAATGGTATTTAAAAGAAACCAAAGGTGTTAAATAAATTATTAATTCCTCAGGTTTTAAAATTTATTTTACGATTTCATTTTTTGGGTTTTTAAGAGTTTTAAATGCTTAAATTAAATTAATGGGTTAATTCTCCAACTAAATTGTTTCTAATTTTAATTTTTAAAGCAAAAATTAAATTATTCAATTTATGTTACATTTGTTTTAATACCGGTTAAAACTTAAAAATAGGGTTTAATTTTTAAACTTTGGCACGAAATTTAATTTGGTTTTTAGGAATAATTAAATTAAATATTGGTTTTTAATTATTTGTTTTTTTGAAAGGGTCTTAAGATAAAATTTAAATTTCTTAATTTTAGAAACGACCCGGAAGGGTTTAAATTTAAGGTTAAGGGGTTTTAAAAATTTTTTTTGAAATTTTATACAGGGTAAATTAAAAAATTAATTTTTTGAAAGGTTGATTAAAATTTAATTTTTATTTAATATATAATATATATATATATATATATATTCCAAAATATTGTTTTTTATTGAATGAAACTAATGTTTTGTACCGCATGTCAGTAAATTTTTGCTACCATCATCAACAATTATTTATACCTGCAAATGAAAAAATTAAGAATTCTATTTTAAGATTCCGCATACCGCACTTTTAATGGAAGTCTAAAAAGCGGTCATTTGCGACCACTTTGTCCGGGTAGGCAAAATTGCTGTTGCTCACTAATTGCTGCTTTGGCCGCTAATATGTTAAGCGTATCGGTTTTTTTGTTGGGACACAATTCGACCTGAAACTGAACGCTAAGGAAAACTCGTACACCCAAACATATACATACAAAAAGCAAAATTAATCACAAGTACACATATGCGATTAAACAAAGCCATTGAACTAATTAACTGAAGAATTAATCACTAAATTCATTGGCCGACGCAGTTTTCTTTAAACAAAGCTCTCTCAATGTTCATGATAAACGTAAACGGTCTGTCAAACCTGAGATAACTTTAGGTAAAACAAATAATTCAAGGCAAAGGTGCGTTGATCAATTAAAAACGCAAACACTTAAGACTTTTCTAGGTAATAAAACTAAAAAGTTAAATTGTCGTGATCGTATTAACATGATGTTAATTTAAGATACTCTGCTAAAATGTTCTCTGAAAGCAGAGATTAGATAATTGCCTGAATAAGTAAATAAATTCTACTAGAAGCGACTACAAATGCAATTTGCTGCGGTATTTAAATGGAGCTTTACATATATTATGATATGATGTTTTTAATAGTGTTTATACACCGAGTGCCTAAACAAGGGTATGTTCAACAAGGGGTAGTGAATGCTGTATACGAGAGCTAAACAGTATATAATTATCAAAAGTCCAATAAAAAACACTGATTAGTTTGTATACATCATTTTTGGTAATTCGATGCTCTTAAAACAAAATAAATATTACATATTAAGAGCATCATAATCTTAGAAATTTGTCAAAGCGATAGTGTTAATTGCAATTAGTGTATCTGTAAGAACTCATCTTTGGAAACAAATAAAAAGGTTGGTCATTTTAAAAATAGTAAATGTGAGAATTTCAGCTTTAGTGACTATTTAAGTACACGAGGCACAAATACGTATAAAAAACGCGAATTTTTCAGAATGTGTTTTTAAATGAATTTTGTGAAACGATTCCTTACGCATAACTCTCTGGGGAAAAATATGATGATCCACTAACATACAGAAAGCCATAAGCCATATTTTTGATATCCGTGAGATTTCTTGGGTTTAGCTTATAACAAGATAAAATTGAACTCGTTAGGTTTTCTGTGAGTTGGATTACGAGATTTTGAGTGAAGCGGACTTCATGGCTTTGTCATGAATTTGTAAAATTCCTTTACAGAAAGCGAAAGTTGAGCTTACTGACTATGAATTATAGAAAAGCTTAGGAAATGCCAAATAGCAACTACGAGATTATACTTTGTAAGGAAGCTTTCATCTTATCTGCTCTTCTAGAAGCTATTGATATTTTTTATATAAAAAGTGAAAGTTTCGAACAATATTTCGCTACAGACGATTTTAGCAAAAAATGCACTATGCTTCTTACAATGTACATTGCATACATAATGTATATAACTGTAATAGCTATCTCTATATTAGGAGTGCAAAGTGATATTTGCCTACTAAAGAAGGAAATTGTCCCGCAACGTGTAACGAGGCATGGTAGTTTCTGAAGCTACAAAATAGTTATTTATGCAACAAGTGACTAAAGTAATACTTTTTTCACGAGTAGGAAGATTTGACCGCATGAGCCGAAAGGTGAATGCGGAAATTCCTAAGAGTAAAAAAAGTTACTTTACTACGTCCGTTGATAAATAAATTCTATAAAATTGTATTCTTTCAAATACTACTCTTTGGATTTCTCAAGCAAACGATTCATTGTAGCTGCATTTGCCGCTTGAACTACATTTTCGGATGTGCAGATAAATGACTCATTATTATCTTTATCCATCACTCTACTTTTATTAACAGGTTAACAGGTAGCGCTCTCAAATCGTTTAAGAACAGTTTTTACAGTTTAGATGATTAATTGATGACATAGATTGAAGCATTCAAAGCACACTACGTTTGCACAAACATTTTTATTTGCGTTAAAAAATGACACGTCACGACTCTTTTTTTAACGAAAAGCGTGAAAAAATGAACCGCTAGGACACTTTTTTTAACGATTTTTGATCGATTCAATAATCACATAGTTTGTGAACGGAAAATAATTTTAAAAAACGCGAGTTTTATAACGGACGTAGTTAAATGTTTTTTTAATGCATGTTTGTTTACACAATTCACGGACTATTTACAAATATTTCCTTATTATTAACAACTTTTACTGCAAATGTACAGTACGTTCCTATAAGACGTGCTAATATTTCAGAGAGGTTTATTTGAGTCATTTTATGAAAGAAAGTTAATACCAATATATATCGGCAGCAGCTTAAATTATTTGCCAAAAACTATTTTCTTTAATCATTGTTTATTAAAACTGTCACGCTGGGTGGGGTATGATATACTCCAATAAAACTCACTAATCTCTATTTTAAAAACTAATAGTATTATTGGCGACACCTTTTGAATACCTTCCACACAAACAATTTCCTTTTATTTTGCAAGTGTAAAGATTCATCAGTTGGGTTTGTAGCATAAGAGAAACTAGTAAAGTGCTCTTCCGTACCTCATACACCAGTTTGTAATTTTTTGTGGTAGTGCTGCACAAGTAAGTATCTCTACGTGTTTCATTTAATTTTTGTTTATATATCTGATTTTGTTTATAGAAATTACTGCTTCCTGTTCGTATGAAAAGCAAGAAACAGAATTACGAAACTCATGGAACTATACCGATACCTTACCCTCTATTGCTAAGGAGTTGGATGAGCCACTTGTAGATAATGAATCTGAGTACGAGGAAGACCATATCAGTCAACGTTCAGAAAACTCTAGCACGGAGCACGGAAAGTTTGACGTCAACGATTCAATTAAAACAAGTTCAGCAAGATATTTATGGGGAAAAGATAAAATAACTAACTGGGACGATGTATCAAAGAGTACAGCCGCACGAACGCCTCAGGAAAATATAATTATTTATTTACCGGGTTCAAAACCTATTGCTAAAAATGTCGAAAGTCCTTATGACTGCTGGAATCTTTTTGAGAAAACTCACGCAATTGAATACAAAAATCAATTAATTCGTGTAAAATCTTTAAATTATCATTAAAAATCCATTTTACAAAAAACAACTACTACGGAAATAAAAGTAGTTTTGAGTCATCTGTATTTAGCGGGACGATATAGAAGTAGCAGATTAAATTTAGAGAACCTAAGAGATTGTGCCATTTCGAATGGACCTGCACCTTGCCGAAGTTCTAGATTACTAGAACAGGTGAAATGGCTTGCGTGTTCTAGCTAAAGAGCCAAACTACAGGTCCAACCAAAGCAGTAGGGTAGTTAGTGAGGAACCAGACTAAGACAGATCCCCGAAAGAGGGCAGAGGATCTTTCGGTACTTAGATCGGCAGAGACTATAGGGGTCGGTATGACAGTCTAATACACGCTACCGCGATGTGGAAGCCAACAAGAAACCACCACATTACCTCCCAAGTACACAGCGTACTTAACTTGTTATAAACATGATGGCATTCTCTGGAGTAAAAGATTCCGGAATTAAAATAGTCCCCCATTCGGATCTCCGGGAGGGGACTACTTCGGAAAAATCGATCAGAAAGTCGGAGCGTGGAATGTTGGAAGTATGAAGCAAGTAGGTTAGCTAGAGAACCTAAAAATCGAAATGAATAGGTTATCACTAGACATAGTAGGGATCAGCAAAGTTCGATGGCCAGAGGCGGGGGATTTTTGTAGTGGAGACTTCAGGATAATTCCTACAGGAGCAGAGAAAGTAGATTTGGATGTGGGGATAGTTATGCGGAAAAAGATAGAATACTGAGTAGAAAATTACTTAGAAAAGAACGAAAGAGTACTCATGGTTAGATTAGAATCTAAACCGGTAAACACAGTAATAATACAAGTGTACATGCCCACCTCTAGCTACAGTGACGAAGAGGTAGAAACGATCTACAAAGATATCGAAGACATATTAGGATACGTAAAAGGACATGAAAATTTAATTATTACGGTGAATTTTAATGCAGTGGTGAAAGTAGGGAAGGAGCGGAAGTAGGTTTATTTGATTTAGGCACGAGAAACGACAGGGGAAATAGGCTGGTAGAATTTTGTGACAAGAACAACTTAATTATCAGAAACACATTATTTCAACATCATGCTAGAAGACGATATACGTGGAAGATGCCAGGAGGTATAGGAAGATATCAACTTACATTCTTGTTAGACAACGGTTTAGGAATCAAATAAAAAAAAACCCCAAAAAAAAAACCCCCCCCTTTTTAAAACCCTTTTTTTTAAAAAAACCGGGGGGGGTTTTTAAAAACCTTTTTTTGGGAAAAACCTTAAAAAATTTTAAAATTTTAAAAAAATTTTTTAAAAAAGGGTTTTGGGAAATTTTTGGTTTTTAAAAAAAAAAAATTTTTTCCGGTTTTTTTTTTTTTTGGGGAAAAAACCCGGCCCAAAAATTTTAAATTTTTTCCCCCTCCCCAAAAAAGGGGGAAGGGTTTTGTTTTTTTGGGGCCAACAAACCCGGGGCCCGGGGGAAAAAGGGGTTTAAAAAAAAAAAAACCCCAAATTTTTAAAAAAAAAAAATTTGGGAAGTCCCCAAAAAAAAGGGAAGGGGGCCCTTTTTTGAAAATTTTGTTAAAAGGGGGGTGGGGGGTTTCCCCAAAAAAAAAAAATTTTTTGGGGTTTGGGGGCCCCAAAAAAAAAACCCCGGGGGAAAAAGGGAAAAAACCCCACCACCCCCCCTTTTCCGGGCCGGGGGCCGCCGGGAAACCCCCCAAAAAAAAAATTTTTTTGGGTTTTTTTGGGGCCGCACGGAATTTTGTACATCGACTATCTTGAGAAAGGAAGAAGAATCAACAGCGAATACTACATGGCATTATTAGTGCGTTTGAAGGAAGAAATTGCCAAAAACGGCCACACATGAAGAAGAAAAAATTCTTTTTCCCAAAAAACCCCCAAAAAAAGGGCCAAATTCCCAATTGGGTTCCCCCCCCCCCCAATTTTTGGGGCCCCAACCTTTCCGCCAAAAAAAAAAAAAAATTTTGGGGAGGGGGGCCTGAAACTTAATTTTAAAAGGCCAAAAATTTTTTAAAAAAAGGAAATTAAACCGGGGGTTTTTTTTTTAAAAGGAATTTAAAAAAATAAAATTTTTAAAAAAATTTTTTTTTTTTAAAATTTTTTGGTGTTTTAAAAAAAAAAAAGGAAAAAAATTTTGGACTTGGAAAAAAAAAAAGATAAAAAAAAAAAAAAAAATTTTTAAAAAAAAAATCCAAAAAAGAAAAAAAAGGAAAAAAAAAACCCCCAAAAGGGGCCGGGGTTTTGGGGAAAAAAAAAAAAAAAAAGGGTTTTTTCCCGGTTTTAAAAATTTTTTTCCCAACATTAAAAAGTTTTTTTTAACCAAATTTTCATTTTAAATTTTTCCACCCTTTTAAAAAAAAAAATTTTAAATTTTTTTTTAAATTTAACCAAATTTTTTTTTTTAAAATTTTAAAAAATTTTTTTTAAATTTAAAAAGAATTTTTTCCCTTACCCTTTTGGGTTTTTTTTTCCCCCCAAAATTACCCAAAATTTTTTTAAAAAATTTAAAAAGGGAAAAATTTTTTCCCCAAAAACCTTTTTTTAAAAAAATTTTTTGGGTTCTTTTTTTTTTAATTCCAAAATTTTTTTTAAAACCCAAAAACCCTTAATTTTAAAATTTTTTAACCAAAAATTTTTAAAATTTTAAAATTTAAAATTTTTAAAAAAAAATTTTTTTGAAAAAAAAAAAAAAAACCCCAAATTTTATTTTTTTTTCCTTTTTTTCCCCGGTTTAAACCCCTTTTTTTTTAAAAAAATTTTTTTAAAATTTTTTTTTTTTTTAAAATTAACCCAAAATTTTTTTTTCCCGGGCGAAAACCCCCAAAAAACCCCCCCTTTTTAAAATTTTGGGCCTTTTTCCAAAGAAAAAAAAATTTTAAAATTTTAAACAAAATTTTTTAAAAATTTTAAATTTGGAAAAATTTTAAAAAATTTTTTTTTAAAAACCTTCCCCCATTTAAAAATTTTTTAAATTTTTTTAAAAAATTTTTTTAAAACCCCCCGGTTTTAAATTTCCTTTTGGGTTTTTTTTAAAAAATTTTTTTTTTGGGAAGGGAAAAACCCAATTTTTTAAAGGTTTTTAAATTTAAATTTTGGGTTAAACCCTTTAAAAAACTTTTTTAAATTTTTTTTTTTTAATTTAATTTCCCTTTTTTTTAAAAAACCCAAAAAACCACATTTTCCCTTTAAAATAATTTTTTTTTAAAATTTTAACCAATTTTAAAAACCCAAAAATTTTTTTAAAATTTAAGCCTTTTTTTTTCCCGGGCTTTTTTTTCCCTTTTAAAAAAAAACCGGGGTTTTTTCCAACAACCCTTTAACACCCCGGGCAAAACCCTTTAAAAATTTTTCCCCTTTTTAAAATTTTCCCCCGGTAAAAGCCTTTTTAAAACCCGGGCCCTTTTTTCCAAAAAAACCCCTTTTTCCCTTTTTTTCCTTTAAAAAACCCCCCCAAAAAAAATTTCCTTTAAAAATTTTTTAATTTTTAAAAACCAAAAAAACCCCTTTAAATTTTGGTTTTAAACTTAAAATAAAAAAAATTTTTTAATTTTTGGGAAAAAAGGTTTTAAAAAACCGAAGGTTTCCGAAAACCCAAAATTTGGGCCCAGCCCCAAAAAAAAAGGTTTTTTTAAAAAAAAATTTTTTTTTTCCAAAAACCCAATTTGGGGAAAAAAACCCCTTTTTTAAAAGGGGTTTTAAAAAAAAAAAAAAAAAATTTGGTTAAAAAAAAATTTTTTACTTTTAAAAAAAATAAAATTTTTTTCCTTAAAAAAAATTTTTTTAAAGGATAAAAAAAAAAAAAAAATTAATTTTTTTAAAAATGGGGCTTAATTTTTTAAATAAAAAGGAAAAAAATTTTTTAAAAAATTAACCATTAACCCTTTTAAAAAATTTTTTTTTAAAAAATTTTCCTTTTTTTTCCGAAAAATTTTTTTTTTTCCCCTTTAAAAAACCCCTTTTTTCCTTTCCTTTTTTAAGAAAAAATTTCCTTTTTAAATTTGGGTTTTCCCCAAATTTTTTTTTTAAAACAAACCCATTTTTTTAAAAAAAATTTTTTAAAAAGGTTTCCCATTTTTTGGGGGAAAGTTTTAAACCCTAAAAATTTTTTCCAAAAAAAAAAAAAATTTTTTTTTAATTCCCTTCTTTAAAAAAAACTTAAAATAAAATTTTTTTTTTTTTTAAAAATTTTTAAAAAAAAATTTTAAACCCCCTTTTTTAAAAGGGAATTTTTAAAAAACCCCCAAATTTAAATAAATTTTTTAAAAAAAATTTCCCCTTTTTCCCCCCCCCTTTTTTTTAAAAATTTTTTCCCTTTTTTAAGGGCCCTAAAAACCAAATTTTAAATTTTTTTTAAAAATTTTTTGGGTTTTAAAAATTTTTTTATTAAAATTTTTTTTTAAACCTTTAAAAAAAATTTCAAAACCCAAAAAACCAAACCCTTTTTTTTTTAAAAAAAAGGGTTTTAAAAACCCCAAAATTTTAATTTTTAAAAAACCCCCAAAAATTTGGGCTAAAAGTTTTTTTTAAAGAATTTTTTCCCCTTTTTTAATTTTTTTTTTTTTCAAACCAAAAATTTTTTTTTTGGCCCCCTTTTCCATTTAAAAAGGGGGAAAAATTTCCCAAAATTTTTTGGAAAATTTTTTTTTTTTTGGGGTTTTAAATTCCTTTTGGGAAAAAAAAAAAAAAGGGTTTTAATTTTTTAAAAAAAATTTTTCCCAAATTTTTCCCCAAAAAAAAAAAAATTAAAAAAATTTTTTTAAAAAAAAAATTTTTTTTTTTAAATTTTTAAAAAATTTAAATTTTAAAAACCCGGGGAAAAAATTTTTTAAAAAAATTTTTTTTTCCCCAAAAAAATTTTAACCCCCGGAAAAAAAAAAAAAAAATTTTAAAAAAAAAATTTTTTTTTTCCCCTTTTAAACCTTTTTTAAAAATTTCCTTCCCCCCTTTTTTTCCCCTTTCCCAAATACCCGGGGAAAAAGGAATTCCTGTTTTGGGAAAAACCAAATTTTTTGGGGGAAAAAAAATTAAAATTTAAAAACAATTTTTAAATTAATTTAAAAAAAAATAAAAAAATTTAATTTTAAGGGGAAAAATTTTGGGAAAAAGGAAAAAAATTTTTTAATTTTGGAAAAATTAAAAATTAAAAGGCCAATAAATTTTATTTTTTTTTTGGGGGGCCCAAAAAAAAAAAATTTTTTTTAAATTTTTCCCGGGAAACCCCCAAAAAGGGTTTTCCCCCAAAAAAATTTTTTAAAACCCCCCTTTTCCCCTTTTTTCCCGGCCCCAAAACCCTTGGCCCGTTTTTGGGAAACCAAATTTTAAAAAAAAAAATTTTTAAAAAAAAATTTTTTAAAAAAAAAATAAAAATTTAAAAAAATTTTTAAACTTTGGGAAAACCAAAAAAAAAAAAAAAACCCTTTTTTTTTTGGGGGGTTTTTAAAATTAATTTTAATTTTTTAAAAAAAAAAAAAAATTTTAATTTTTTCCCCCAAAATTTTTTAAAAAACCCAAAGGTTTTAAATTTAAAAAAAAAAATTTTTTAATTTAAAGTCCAATTTTTTGGTTTTTTTAAATTTTGGGGAAAAAAAAAATTTCCCAATTAAAATTTGTTTTTTTTTCCCCTTTTTGGGAAAAATTTTTTCCAAAAAGGTTTGGTTTTAAAACCACCACTTTGGGTTTTAAATTTGGTTTAAAAGGGTTTCCCTTGGGGAAAAAAAAAAAAAAAAAAAATTGTTTGGCAATTTTTTTTGGGTAAAAAAGGGAAAAAATTTAAAAATTTTTTAAAAAATTTTTTAAAATTTTTAAATTTCCCCCAAAAAAAATTTTAAAAAAAGGAAAAGGTTTTAAAATTTTTTAACCCCCAAAGGGTTTAAAAACCCCCAAATTTTAAAAAAAAAAAACCCTTTTAAAAAAAAAAAATTTTTTTCCCAAAAAAATTTTCCTTTAAAAATTTTCCCCAAAAAAATTTTGGTTTTCAAACCATTTTTAAAAACCAGGGTTTTTTTTTAACCGGGGGAAAAATTTTTTTTTTAAAATTTTTTACAAATATTTTTGGGGAAAAACCTTTAAAAAAAAGGGGAAATTTCCCCTTTAAAAAAATTTTTTTAATTTAAAAAATTTTTTAAATTTGGGAAATTTTTTTTAATTTTTTTGGAAAGATTTTAAATTTTTCCTTTTTTCCTTTTCCAAAAAATTTTAAAAAATTTAAAAAAAAAAAAAAAATTTTTAAAAATTTTTTTTTTTTTAAAAAATTTAAAAAAATTTTTTTTTTTCCCCAATTAAATTTTTTTTTAATTAAAAAAAATTTTGTAAATTTGGAAATTTAAAAAATTTTAAAATTTTTAAAAGTTAAACCCTTTAAATTTTAAAAAAAAATTTGTTTTAAAGTTTTTAAAATTTAAAAATTTTAAAGAAAAAAAAAGGTTTATAAAGGGGTTCCCCCAAAAAATTTTTTGGGAAAAAAAATTTTTTTTAAAAAGGGAAAAAAAAAAAAAAATTAGGAAACCAAAGGTTTTTTTAAAAAAAATTAACCCAAATTTTTAAAAATTTAATTTTTTGGGGGTTTTAAAATTTAAAAATTAAAATTTCCAATTTTTTTAAAAAAAAAAAACCTTTTTTAAACCCTTTATTTAAAAAAAATTTTTTTTTAAATTAAAAATTCCCAATTTTAAAAAAAAATTTTTAAAATTGTAAAAATTTTAAAATTTTTTTTCCCAAAAAAATTTTTAAAAAAAAATTTAAAAAAAAAAAAATTTTTTTAAAAAAAATTTTTTTTGGAATTTTTTAAATTTAAAATTTTTTTCCGGAAATTTTTTTTTCCCCATTTTAAAAAAAAAAATTTTTTTCCCAAAATTTTAAAAAAAGGTTTTTTTGAAGGTTTTTTCCCAACAAATTTTTTTGGAAAAAAATTTTTTTCCCCAAAAAGAAAACCAAAAATTTAAAAAAAAAAAAAAATTTTTAATTGGGGGAAAAAAATTGTTTTTTAAAAAAATTCAAAATTTAAAAAATTTTAAAAAATTTTTTAAAAAATTTTTTAAAAAATTTAAATTTTTTTGTTTTTTTAAAATTAAAAGAATTTTTTTTTTTTTTTTTTTTTGGAAAAAATTTTAAAAAAAAATTTTTTTTGGGTTTTAAAAAAAATTTTTTTAAAAAATTTTAAAATTTTTTTAAAAAAAAATTTTTAAAATTCCAAATTTTTTTTTAAAGGGAAATTTTCCCCCAAAAAAAAATTTTAATAAAATTTAAATTAAAAAAAACCCCAAAAAAAAAAATTTTTGGACCCTTTTTTTTTTGGTTTTTAAAAAAAAATTTTAGGAAATTTTTAAAAGGTTTTTAAATTAAAAATTTAAATTTAAATTTTTTAAAAGGTTTTTTAAAATTTTAAAAAATTTTAATTTTTTAAAAAGGAAAAAAAAAAGGGGGGGGGGTTTAATTTTTTTTTTTTTTTTTTAAAAAATTAAAAATTTTTTTTTTAAATTTTAAAATTCTTTTTTGGGTTTTGGGGTTTTTTTTGGAAAAAGGGTTTTCAAAAAAAATTTTTAAAAAAACCCGGGGTTTTTTTTTAAAAAAGGTTTTATTAAATTTAAAAATTTTAAGGCCCCCCTTTTTTTTTTAAATTTTTTAAAATTTAAATTTAAAAATTGGGTTGAATTTTTAAATTTTAAAAAGGGGGGGGCTAAAAAAACCCAAAAAAAAAGGGGGGAAACCAAAGGCCCAAAAAAAATTTTTTTTTAAAAAAGGGGCCAAATTTTAAAGGGGTTTTTTTTTAACCCTTTTTTTTTTAAAAATTTATTGGGAAAAAAAAAATTTTTTAAAAAACTTTTTAAAAAAAAAAAATTAAAAAAAAAAAAAGGGAAAAAAAACAAAAAAAAATTTTTAAAAAAAAAAATTTAAATTTTTTGGGAAAAAAATTTTTAAAAAATTTAAAAGGTAAAGGGGTTTTTTTTTGGGGGGTTTGGGTTTTCCGAAAAAAAGGTTTTTTTTTTGGAAAAAAAAAAAAAAATTTTTTAAAAAAAGGAAAAAAATTTTTTGGGGTTTTTTTTTTTAAAACCTTTTTTTGGGGGTTTTGGGAAAAGGGAAAAAAAAAAATTAAAATTTGGTTTTTTTTTTAATGGGAAAAAATAAAAAAACCCCAAAAAACCTTTTTAAAATTTTTAAAAAAAATTTTTTAAAAAAAATTGGGTTTAAACCCGGGGGAATAAAATTTTTTAAAAAAGGGGGAAAAGCCAAAAATTTAAAAAAAAGGTTTCCCCAAAAAAAAAAAAAAAAAAAAGGGGGGGGTTTTTGGGTTCAAACAAAAAACCCTTTGGGAAAATGGGGCCGGAAAATAAACCTTTCTTGTTTTTTTTTTTTAAAAAACCCCCAAAAAAAAATTTTTTTTAAAAAAATTTTTTTTTAAAATTTGGAAAAAGGGTTTAAAAATTTTTGCCCTTTTAAAAAGGGGGTTTTTTCCAAAAATTTCCCCCAAAGGAAAAAACCCCCCCGAAAAGGGAAGCCGGGAAATTTTGGGGGAAAAGATTGGGGAAAAACCTTTTTAAACTTTGGGAAAAAAAGGGTTCCCAAAAGGGAAAAAAAATTTAAACCCGGGGGTTTTTGGGGAAATTTTAAAATTTTTTTTTTTTTAATTTCCAAAATTTTAAAAATTTTTAAAAAACCCCCCCCCCTTTAAAATTTCTTTTGGGAAAAAGGGGGGCCCCGGGGTGGGATTGGGGGGGTTTTTTTTTTTTTTTCCCCCAAAATTTAATTTTGGGAAACCCAAATTTTGGGGCCCCCTTGGGCCGGGACCTTTTTTAAAAATTTTAATTTTTCCCCCTTTTTAACCTTTCAACCCCCCCCCTTTTTTTTTTCCGGGTTTTTTAAATTTTCCGGGGTTTTAAGTTAAATATTTGGTTCAAAATTGGGAAAACCGGTTTTTAAAAAAAAATTTTTAAAAACCCAAATTTATTTTTTAAAAAAGGGGGGAAATTTTTTAAAAAAAGGGCGGGGGGTTTTAAAGGTTTTAAACCCAAAGGCCCCCCTTTTTTTTTGGGAATTTTTTGGGCTTCCTAAACCCTTTTCCCCAAAAAATTTTTAAAACGGGGAAAAAAAATTTTTTGGTTTTTTTTCGGGAAAAAAATTGGGGTTTGGGGGCCCCCTTTTAAAAATTTTGGCGTTTTTTTAAAAAAAACGTTTTTTGGGGGGTTTTAAAATTTTTGGTTTTAGGAATTTTAAAAAAAAGGGGGAAATTTTTAAAAGGGATTTTTAAAAAAGGGGGGGAAAAATTTTTAAAAAATTTTTTTTCCTTTTTTTTTTGGCCGAAATTTTGGGGGGGTTTTGGCCCTTTTGGGGGGAAGTTGGTTTTTTTTTCCCAAAAAAAAACCCTGGGTTTTTTTCCGTTTTGGGGGGTTTAAATTTTTGGGGAAAAATTTTTTTAAAAAAAATTTTTTAAAATTTTAAAAAGGGGGCCCTTTTTAAGGTTTTGGTTTTTTTTGGGGAAAAATTTAAACCCCCCGAAGGGTTTTTTTTTAAATTTTTTTTGGGTTTTTGTTTTTTTAAAAAAACCCGGGTTTTTTTTTTTTTTTTTTTTTTGGGTTTCCCAAAAAAAGGGGTTTTTTCCCCCCCTTTGGGTTGGGGGTTTTTAAATTTTCAAAAAAGGGGGCCCAATTTTTAAAAATTTTCCCCGCCCCAAAAAATTTTTCGGCCAACCCGGGAAAAACCCCCCCGGGGAAAAAAGGTTTCCCTTTTTTTTTAAATTTTAAAAACCCCCTTTTAAAAATTTTCCCCTTTCCCGTTTTAAACCCCCCAAAAACCCCCCCGGGAAATTTTTTCCCCCCAAATTTTTTAAAAAAGGAAAATTTTCCAAACCGAGCCCCCCAAAAAAAAAAGGTCTTCCCCCGGGGGTTTTTTCCTTTCCCCAATTTCCCCCCAAAAAAAAAAAAATTAAAATTTTTTTTTGGAATTTGCCTTTTAAAAAAAATTTTGGTGGCCAAAAAAGGGGGGGGGAAAAAGGGGGTTTTTGGGGTTTTTTTTAAAAAAAAAAAAAAAAAAAAATATGAAAAAACCAAATTAAACCCTTTCCCAAAAAAAAATTTTTTCCCTAATTAAAATTTAAAAAATTTTTATTTTCCCAAAAAAGGGAAAAAAAAGGGGGGGCCCCCCCCTTTTTTTTTTAAAAAATTTTTTTGGGGGTTCCCAATTTTAATTTTTTAAAAAAAAATTTTTTTAAAAAAAAAAAAAATTTTAATTGGGAAAAAAAATTAAAAAGGGGGGGGTAATTTGGTTAATTAAAGGGTTTTTGGGTTTTGGGAAGGGGAAAAAACCCCTTTTAAAATTTTAAAAAACCAAAAAATTTTGGTTTTTGGCGGGAGGTTAAAAAAAACGGGAAAAAAAAAGGGGAAAAAAGGAAAAATTTTTTAAAAAATTTTAAACCCTTTAAAAAAAAAAAGGGAAAAGGGAAAAAATTTTAAAATTTAAAAAAAAAAATTTTAGGGGGGGGGAAAAAAAAAAATTTATTAAAATAATTGGAAAAAAATTGGAAAAAAAGGGGTTAAAAGGGGTTTTTGGGGGAAAAAAAATTTTTAAAAAAAAACAAATTTTTTTTGGTTTTGGGGCCGAAAAAAGGCAAAAAAAGGAAAACCCAAAAAAATTTGGGGAAAAATTTAAAAAGAAAGGGGGGGTTTGGCCCCCTTTTTAAAAATTTCCTTTTTAAAAACAAGAAAAAAAAAAAAAAAAGGGGGAAACCCGAACAAAAAAAAAAACCCTTTTTTCCAAAAATGGAAAAAGCAGGGTTTTTGGAAAATTTAAACTTTAAATAAAAAAAAAGATTAATTTTATTTTTCCCAAGGAATTTAAAAAATTTTTTTTTAAAAAAGGGGTTTTTTTATTTAATTTTAAAAAAATTTCCCAAAAAAAAAAATTTTTTAAAAATGTAGAGAAAGTGGATAGATGGCAAGAATATATAGGGAATTTATATGCAGGAGAGGAACTAACTGCATTAGAACAGGAATCAGACATTGAAAATGATTGGGATATCCTATACTTAGAGATGAATTTGAATTAGCATTAAAAGGGTCTGAAAAATGGTAAGGCGCTGGGTACAGATAAGATGCAAGCAGATTCTCTAAAAACTGCTGGACAAGCAGTAACAGAACGTCTCGTCCAACTTGTAAGCTATATGTATGAGACAGGCGAGATACCCAAAGATTTCAAACGTAACATCATAGTAACTATACCAAAAAAGAAAGGCGCCAATGAATGCAAAAATTTTCGAACAAAAAGTCTGACAGCACACGTTTCAAAATATTAACTAGAATTGTACAAAGACGAATAGAAAAATGGGCTGAAAAAATACTAGGAGAAGACCAATTTGGGTTTAGGCGAAACAGGGGAACACGGGAAGCTATTTTAGCTCTGAGAGTGATAATGGAGAAAACAATAGAAAAAGGAGAAAGCGTATATATATATAGGGTTTGTAGATCTGGAAAAAGCATTTGACATTGTAAAATGGAAAAAAATGTTCGAAATGCTCAAAAAGATTGGAATGAGTTATAGGGATAGACGAATAGTACATAGCTTATACAAAGAGCAAACAGCAGTAATATAGTTAGAGCAGGAACGTAGAGAAGTCAACATTAAGAAAGGGATGAGACAGGGATGTGCCCTATCCCCATTAATTTTTAACTTGTACATACGGTTCCAACGCGGGACTAGAAACTGAGTCAACCAACATTTTAAAAATTGCGGGTGCACCATGCAATCGAAATGGCATACGAATATGCTCGTATAAATCTCTACCAGGAATGACAAAAGCAGTATACTGCTTGCTATTGACATCCAATTCCACTTGATCATAAGCACTCTTAATGTCCATCGATGACATATATTTAGCTCCAACGAATTTATATGTTTGAAATGTATGACAATAGATATGCGCCTCTTTCTGTTACCTAATTCGCTTTACGAAAATCAACACAAAATCTCCAAGTTCCATCCTTCTTTAGAACAAAAAGTATTGGTGGGGATCATACACTATGCATGCTTGAACAATACCATTTTTTACCATGCTATCTAATTACTCATCAATTATGTTTAGTTTGTATGGTGAGATAGGAAATACCTCTGTTTAAGTGTTTCTTGTTGCGAGGGTACTACAATTTCATGTTGTACAGCATTGGTAGGCGTCGCCGTGGATCAATGTAGTAAGCGTAAGACACGGATCCCAAGGGCCTGGGTTCGAATCCCGACACGGCCGACTGCTTGAAAATGGCAGGTGAGCATTTTTCACAAAAATTACGCCCTCGTTCGGATGAGAGGTTAAATGGAGGTCCCATGTGTGAGTGTTGTCACGCATGTTAAAGATCCCTACCTTGCCTGGAACGGCAAGGGTTCGGCAAAATTCTAAATTTCCAGGCAACAAAAAACTCGCCTCCTGGCCAATGTAGTACCTTCGGGTGGAGCATTGGAAATGTAAATGCAATGTACAGCATTGGTGCAACCAAGTTTATTAGGTTCAATTGCATCAAAGTAATTGTTGATTACTTGTTTAAGTTGAATTGCCTGATCTTTAGTTAAATCGCCTTCAGTTTGAATACCATTCAGTACAGGATCAGACAATAATTTCAGATGAAAATTGTCATTGCCCTTTACGTACATTAGGACAATTCCCATATGATACCAAACTCTAGACCCAACACCAAGGTATGGCGTAACTGCGCCATGATAAACATCAAATACTCGTACACTGTTTTGAAGCCTAATAGGCACAGTAACAATCCCCAAACAAGTAGATTCACGACCGTCTGCAACAGTACAAAAAGTGTTATAACAAGTATCATGTTTGACACCGAGTTTACAAAGAATTCCCCAACCCTTATTGTTCACAAATACCTTATTAGCACCACGGTCAGGCATACCTAAAAATTCATAACCAAATATTTTCACAGGACCATTCAATTATTCACCTTTTTGTACTTGTGCAAGCATAAAATCAAAAACAGGTTTAATTGGAAAACTAACGATAGAATGGTGGTTATTGACAAAGTGGTTGCTCACATTTGTCCATCTCTGGAGTTTGCCGAACTCGAACAGATCTCCTCGTTGTTGCACTATTTTGTTTTTACAATCAGGGCAAGTGGTTTTAGTAAAACCAACTTTGAAACATTCAAAATATTTTACAATATGTTTAGGACGTGGAAAATCTTTAACAACGTGACCTGATATACCACAACGCCAAGATCTAGGACCATTAACATTTATATCATGAACTATATCAGTCTTTTTATAAACATTATTTCCTAAAGATTAAACGTTAGGTTTATCAGACAAGTCGGGTTCTAGTGTGCGCCCTAAAGGCTGTGACGGTTTATAACTCTCTATATTAATCCTAGGTTTGTTCTATTCTACGAGATTGTTGAATTAAATCAAATGGTGTATTGATTTCAACAAACATTAACTTTTCCTGATAAAATGGCAAACTATTCTTTTTCAACACCTGTATCCGAAGACTTTCTGGTACGTCTGTAGGCATTCTGTTAAATAAACCTGACATTAAAGTTATATATAACCCTATTGATTGAGTTTTATCTAACATTTGCTTTCATAACACATTAGCGGGAGGTACAAATTCTTCCTTAACAATCGAATAAATCATTCCAATCTATAGCAAACTTTTTAAACAAGTTATAAACTCGAAGAGCATTATCTGAAAATAATTCCTTAGCAGAAACAAATAATTGTGTTTTTGTTACATTTCTACTTTTGCAAAATTTGTCTATTTCTTCAAGAAGAGCATTAAAATTTTGTGTATCACTACCAGAAAATTTTAGTGTCTATTTATACACAGATATACTTAATATTAGCGTCAGCTGGACCATTGTTAGATGCTCCTGAGTATATCTACAGCTGTATTCTCTTGAGTTGTCAACATAGGAATATCGCTACTTGTTCCTTCAACTGCACTATAAAAATAAAAATCAATTGGTACATTATCATAAATTAATTTACTTTGAGGTAATTTAAAATTAAAGTTAGCAACTTGAATCATAACCTGTCCTAATAAATTTGACCGTTTTTTAAAAATTGTTTCCTTATCGCTGGAAATTCTATTTTACCCGCTTACTACATGTGCTAATTTAGCTTCTAATTTCTTAGCTTCATTAATATTACTAGAAAAACTATCCAACTATCCACGTAAAGATCTGCGAACGAAAGATATTTGAAAGGCTCTTTAAGAATTGTTTGAAACGCTCTTTGAAAGTATGTTCAGTGCTGTCGGTAAAACCTATCAAATCATTTGTTTCAGCACAAAGTACAGCATCAAAATGTTAATCATAAATAATTAGATTTAGTATTAATATTTTATTGTATTAGTCTGACTTCAAATTTTACTTTAAGCCACGATATTAAGTAAATTACCTTAATTTCCGCTGCATCCAAGAATTCAAATATCAGCCTACAAATATGGATTTGGACGATGGCATTACCATAGTGATCACATATAGACAATAATTGAAGCGCCCTCATACTTCCAAGTCACTCAACTCCACTTTCAGAATTCACAGAGCCTATGCAGTTTCACTTGAGTGTAAGTAGAGGGAGCACATATAATTATAAACCTAATACTAGGCTCGTCGTCCGATGGAGTACGACTATAGTTATGGTTCAGGTATATTTTTATTGCAGGATCATCCACAGAACCTGTTTCGTACTGTATATAAGATATATATCACAAACGAATGCATTATAAATAAACCTGTATCTTGTTCTTGTAGATTATCTTCATAATTTACCGAACTTGTACTAGGCATATCTAAAACTATTTCTTAATTAATTTCATGACAGTTATGGAATACAGACCTGTACTTCCTAATAAGGATGGACTCGGGCTCTGGCTTTTCATTAGCCCGGCCCGGCCGACGCAAAAAAGTGACCGGCCCGGCCCGAGGCCCGACCCAAAATAAAAACTGACAGGCCCAACTTTCATTCAGTGAATAAGATATTTTTTTCGGTTGTGTTCAACAAGTAACTATCACTCTATTGTTTGATTTAAGAGTATAATGAATTTGAGTTACAATCAAGATACTTGTGGAGCATACCGTAGTATATCATTTGATTTTTGATTCTTTGAAAAATCCTAGAAATATGTAACAAAAGTACAAAATGTTTAGCAATTTTCAATGTTTATGAAATTGTTACAGACGGATTTTTATAGTCTTTTTTTACTTTGAAAAACTGAAAATTTGGAATTGAACTTTGATCTATAATTAAACTATCTTTGTTCTAGTTCTTTTAAATTTTTATTTGACCGACTGACAAATCGTGCCAAAGTTCAAGATTTAACACTTTTGGTGAATTACTGAATGCTAGAAATTAAATAAATTGTATATAGGTCATAGTATAAACGGTACCAAACTTCATCGGTTAATGTCTCAAGCGATTGAAAATTGGTACCTAATGTTATTAGAACTTACGGAACCTGAAAGTCAAATAATATACCGAATGTTTGCTTAAAAAAAGTTGGATTTTCAAATTGTGGTATGTAGAGGATACCTTGTTCTTTAGAAATACATATTATCTGATGGAATAGAAGTAAAATGAAGTAATTGTTTAAGGTTGAAAAGTTTTTAAAAAATGATTACCAAAAGGTATAAATCTGTACATTGCTCCTTTTATATACCAATAAAATTTTATTTACTTTATCCTTTTTTTATGGCATGAGTTCGATAATGGCATTATTATACATTTTCCCGCAAACGTAACATGGGCACTAACTATGCTTGTTTAATAATAATAATTTGATTTTTTTTAATATGTGTCTTGCTATTCAAACTAAACATTTTATTTTTGTTTTTAATGTCCGGGATAAATAATAATATAATTTTATTATTTCACCACATTAATAAAATCATTTACAAATGACACACTGCTATGATTCATCCAAATTACATAACTAGCAATTATGTCCTGCGTGATTAATCACACTGAAGTGCGCGTACTTTATGCGTGTTTAGTTTTGTCCAGTTTTTACGACTTAGATGACTCAGTCTATATTGAAATAAATCAAACAAACGCAACTAATAAATATTTCCAGTTGGTTTAATGTGAGCTCTCGGGTATTGCAGCTCATTCGTCGGGTACCGATTCATTTCCTATCAGTTTGTGATTTAATTTTCCGTGTTGTACTGTTAAATGACCTGTGTTAAGTGTTTGTGAGTGTATTACAGTGAAATTTTCAATAAAAATGCCACGTAGTTGCATTAACCACCCATACTTTCTGCTTATATTTGTGGTGAGGTAACACTACAGTCTCAGAGGAGAAATATAACTCCATTGATAAAGAAATCGTATAAATTATATTTTGGAAGTAAATTGGGTGATCAGGATAAGTCTTGAGCCCCTCATGGTTGTTGTAATTCGTGTGTAACGTTGTTAACTGGTTGGTTGAATGGATTCCGTCACATGACATTTGCAGTTATGATGGTTTGGAGAAAACCTAAGGATCACTCCACAGACTGTTATTTTTGTTTAACAAAAATATCAGGGATAACAGCTAAGACTAGACACACTGTAAAATATCCTAATATTCCCTCTGCTTTAAGATCAGTGCTTCACAGTACACAGTTTCCAATTCCGGTAGCACCAAAAACATGGGAATTAGACGACGATGTTATTGAAGGTTGTACAGATTTATCGGAAGATGAAGAAAAGAGGGACCCAGACTTTTTAGAAAATACAAATACTGAACCGCACTTAATAAGTCAGTCTGAACTAAATGATTTCGATCGTGATCTATATTTATCCAAGAATCAAGCTGAAATATTAGCATCACGACTGGAACGATGGATTCTTTCACAACGCAACACAAAAATAAGTGGTTTCCGTAACAGGCAGTGTGACTTCGAATGTTTTTTCTTACAGTGTGAGGACTTAGTTTACTGTAATGATGTGGAATCTTTACTGGAAGCTTTTTGACATACCCACAATTCTGATGAATGGCGTCCTTTTATAGTCTCTTCAAAACCTAGTTTGAAAGCGGTTCTTCTTCATGTTGGTAATAAATACCCGTCGATCCCTTTGGTTTTTGCAGCTAACAAGAAGGAGACATGAAAGTATAAAACTTGTGTTGGTTATGATTCAGTATGAATGATATTGAATTCGAAGGCAGTTTGAATGACTGTGAACTTGCTGCTTGGAAATATTTTAAAAAAGTTGTTAATAACTTTCTTGGAAATTACAAGCAGATAACTACAAAGAACTGTAAACCGAGCTTCTAGAAAACTATAAAATACTTGGCTGTAACATGTCACTAAAGATCCATTTCTTAGATTCACATCTGGACTTTTTTCCAAACAATCTTGGAGCTATGATGGTGAACGCTTTCGTCAGGAAATATTCACCATGGAAACACTTTACCAAAGATAGTGGAGCCTCAGAATGCTAGCTGACTTTTGCTAGAATCTTAAGACCGATTTACCTGCAGCAAAGTACGCCAGAAAATCCAAGCGAAGCAGATTTTAGGAATGTACCAATATTACATGTGTGTATAACAAAGGTGTTCTTTAAATTGAAATTACAAAAACTATGCCCGATAGAAAACCCCCACTAACATATTTGAAATCAGCGCCAAAAATACTGTAAGCTTCAGCTGCTACAGTTCTTGTAACAAACATAAACTAAAATTTTGTTGTCCAGTGTTATTAATGGGTTCATGAAGACCCTATGTGAAAATATAATAAAAACGTTTACTTACTCAATGTAAGATCGAAGTGAAGAGACAGTGGAGTATCTACTCATGCGTTTTTCGGCCCGAAAAATTCGGGCCAGCCCGAATCGTTTGGTCCGGCCCGGCCCGAGAAAAAATAGGCCCGGCCCGGGCCCCGCCCGAATAAAGTAGTCAACGGCCCGGTCCGGATTAGAGCCCGAAATTGGGCCGGGCCCGGGCCGTGCCGGCCCGAAAGCCCGAGCCCGAGTCCATCCCTACTTCCTAAAATGCTACTTGTACATGGTTTACTTATATCTTGTGCTAGCATTACTGTATCACTGTCGATTGTGTCGAATAATTCAATGTCGACACAATCTAGTATGTCGTCAACAATAATATCATCACTCGAATTTGTGTCGAGTTTGTAACTTCCACCTCCAGTAAGGACTCTTTGCCTTTTTTCTTCTGATATTTTTTTTTCCTTCGAACTTTTATATTCTTCCAGTATTTTTTCAGTTGATCTGTGATGCGCTACAAATTAAATTATGTATCAGATATTGTTATAAAAAAATCAAGATTTTTATATGCACGCACTTTGTTGTTTTCGGCTAAACAATTATATTCATTCATTTACTTCATTCAAGCCTTCTGCTTCTCTTTTCTTAATTTCTATAATGTTGTGGTACTTCCCAACAAGTTCTTTTAAATATAGTTTTTCATCGCCCGTGAATATACAACGTTTAATTAAACTCATGTTTACCGCTGGTTTAATTAACAAAACACACAAATATATACCTATTATTTTTTAGCGGATGGACATAGATCCGCGGGATGTTATTATAGTGGTTGTAGTACAGTCGCATTACACTTTACATGCTAAAATATAAGCCCTTGCGCACAGTAGAGACTTGAAATCAACAAAGAAAGTCGATTATTCCACTTAAGGAGGCGAAAACAAACCCCACTTTAGGAGAACTTTATGAATTCCGATCGAATGTTCGAGTGTACACTTAGCTTAATTGAGGGAAAGTGAAGTGTCCCTTATACTTAAGTAAGAGGGCGCCTTAAAAATGTCTAAGAATTCGGGCCTAAGATTCCAGAGTCCAGATATCCAGACTCACCGTGCCACTTTAGCACATCCAACACGGAATCACTAATTAAATAAGGTATTAATGGAAGAATTTCAAACGGAAAAGCCACAATCCACGGCCTTAAAACTCCATTAGACCTACACCACTCTGGACTTGTCGACGGATCACACCATTATCTCCAAGAATTAGTATGGAAACCCATTTCATACCAACTACAACCAATCCTACTTAAGTCTTGAAAGGATCTTTGTAAAACTGAATTTCAGGTTATTCTAACCAATTAGCATTTGACACCGCATGAAGTTACAATCACATCCAAAGCGATTTGAAAAAGGCTAGGATTGCACTACCAAACCATATAGTCACTAGCATGGAAATGCAAGGACAGATTAGATCAAATACCACCAACGGCGCACATGCGAGAATGTAACGACACCTATACGCTTTAAAATCCAGTCATAGGTAAGAATTATTAACACCTGTATACATATTACACTAATCTATACAATTATTCTTCAACTAACATTATGAATACACCAAATAACCCAGATAAAAGTATTCTTAAGTTAAAAACCACATGCAACGCTAATGCATAATGATACAAAAACTGAAAAATAACATACCACCAAATACTCAAACTATGATCAAAGTTACTGACATTCGTCTCCATTACAACGTAATCATCGAGCAGTAAACTGTAAGAACCCGTAAAGAATAAAATAAAGAGTAGAATTCTCTTCAAATAGACTTAAATTATTATAAATCTCTATCTCAAAAATAAATCTGTAACATAGTTTAAGTTTACTAAACTGTGGTTACCTTTCTGCTTCTATTGCGACCAAACATTTTGTGCTTAGTGTTTACGATTATATAACTTAAGGGTATAACTGCTCTTTTACAAAACCAAAATGGTGTCGAACGATTGAAAGGTGTCTTCTAGGTATTTAAGTTTCAAAAATAAGTTGAACCGAGCTAGGGTTCTAAATATAACTTTTATTGTTACTTTTCAGCCACATGCTTAAGTGATAAATAAGAATATTTATCGATATTTCCGTCAATGCACATGTTTTATCACAATCGTTCCTTACAGTTTTCAAAGAGCTCATAAGGTGCGTTCTGAATCTTCAGTATTCAATACATTTCTCCAAAAACTACATGCGTAGACATTTATATAAATATATTGGAATTTCGATTCATGTGTGGCAATTCGAAATGGCATCAGAAGTATGAAGGCGTTTATATACAGCAAGTTGATTGCAAGGTAGATTCGTGACGCGCATAGCAAGAAATCTTAACTGAAGCAGAATAAATGTGTGGAGACGGAATAGCTGAATATCTATAGAAGTCTTGAAAAAGATACATTTTTCAGCTGAAATAAGTACATACAGCACACATCAAATAATTGAATGGTAGGTTTTGAGCTTGTAGGATATTTAGCAAATATTTCAGGCTTGGCGGTAATTCGTTTAGTAGAACAATGCTTTCTGAAAGATACCATTATTATATTGCTATGTTCTTTTCGGGGTTTGTTTCTGATATACATAAAATTCATAAGGAGTTTGTTCTGTGTCATTGAACATGCTTGGTATTATTATGTTCAAATTCATATGTGCACCTTTCAAGTTATTTAGAATCCAAATATATATATATATATATATATATATATATATATATATTGCTATGTCTACTGGAATTATCGAGCCCCTACGTTTGGCTGTTATATTAATATTGCTATGCTCCCTAAATTATTCGCGCCCCATCGTTTGGGCGACCATATTTATATTGCTATGTATAAACAAAAATTGTAATTATCTATCTCCGACATTGGGCTGTCTTATTAATATTGCTATAAACTCCTTCTAGGACTAAACTAAATTTATTCTTATGCACCCCAATTTATTGTCATCTCACTCAGACTTATTACTTTTTATCAATTTCCCCAAACTTAGAATACCATCTATTCCCAGAATATTGTATTATTATCCTTCATGGACTCAGAAATTGTATTTTTCTCCCAGGCTTCAGAAGCCCTATTATTATTGTGTTTTAGTTTTAATAAATTCTCTAAAATCTACTTACGTTTAATCGGCAATCATAATTTTCATCTTATTCGCACTTATACAATTTTTCACTTTGAATTATTACGTATCACTTTATTTCATAGTGGCGCACCTCGGCTTTTGTTGAGTTGAAAACTCACTTTGTTATCACCGTACCTGTTAATATATCATTGCTCTCCTACTCCGTCAGTGGGTATGATCTACAAACTCGTCGCTCATTTTAACCAATCAAATAATTACATTTAAAGTAGTTTCTGATGTAATTTTCTATGCTTTCAAATAATTGTGACCTGGTCACAGATGCTTCGTTATCAAACATGCGGTGTTTTGACGAATCTAATCGCTTTTCCATAAACAACTGATGCAATTCGACTTCTAATTTTCATATCTGCATGTTATTTACGCAATTTTTAATCTTCTTTCTTATCAAAAATGGTTAACTATTTTGTACGCATTTACTATGCTTCCTGAAGCTCTATTTCTATCTCCGTATTAACCTAATCGTTTGGAACTCTTTTGACTGCGTGTTTAATTACACTTTATTATGTTTACTTACAAAATACGCGTGCTTCCACTGAAAAATATCATTACTTGCCTTACCTAAATTAACTAAAACTCTATCTACATGGTGTTAAATATTTACTATCTACTTAATGCATGTCTTCCTTATTCCTACGCTAACTATGCGTCTTCGTGTGTCTATATGCGTTGCTTAAAACTATGTATACTTTATATACAGGATGTTGACTGCTTACTATTTACAAACTATCTCCATTCCTCAATTCTTTACTAAATAAATGCAGTTTTCTGCTTCCTATGATGATTTCTCATTTTACGACCTTTACTATGAAGTACACCCTTAAACAACCCCTTATCACAGCAATATATACATATAATATTTTTAGGTAGTTTTTTTACACAAGGTAAGTTGATAAATACTAACGTATTACAATTATTAAAATGAAATAATAACTTAGATTTTTTAATTACTAGCTCGATTTGAAATGATCATTTGGGCTTTGCATAAAAATCTAAGTTATTATTTCATCTTAATAATTGTAATACCTATATATATATATATATATATATATATATATATATATATATTGCTACGATATCGCCGCTCGTCAGATGTATAATGACCAATTGCTTGCTGATCGCCACCTTTCTGTGCCTCTTAAATAATTTAAAATTAACACAATTAAATTTATGCCCCAACTACCCCATACAGAGTGAACGATGATATGAAAACAGAGAACTTTTACCCACTCTCCTCTAACACTCCACATATCTGAATAATACAAGCGAAATTCACCAAATTCGTATAATAGACGAAGAAAATTTACAATTTACAATCTTTTCAACATCATTTACTATTTACATAACTTTTAAATCAAAATAAATATAAACACTCCTATCAAATTTGTCCATTACCAAATTTATAACCTTTTTATAGCAATTAAAGCCAGCAAAAATAATTGATTTTACTGTGAATTGTTTCGTTGAACATTCAAATAACTATTTCTTTTTTTTAAACGTACTTTTATGTACCAACCAAATTTTTGTTGACCTTTTACATCAAATATCTAAATTACACGCAAGTTTTAAGTTCAACAAATATTAAAAATAATAAATGTAACGTACTATGAATTGAAAAAATAATTCTGACCTAGTACTCGTCCTGCTGCTTCTCATTAAAGCTTCCTGATCCAAATCGGTTGCTTGTTTAGTGGTTTCAAGTCGTTGACTCGCCGCTTGGCGTGTATTCCGGTACTTCAAACTATTTTCCAGCAACTTGTAACCGTTTGTCCAATGATTTGAAGTACTAACCCTGTACTTCAAGTATCATACCATTTATTTAGAGTTTTATCGCAGTATTTTAGTGTTTTAGCGTCTTTACTTAGTCTTATTTATTTAATTATTTAGTTAGTTGTTTAGGTTTAACGATCAGTATTTAGTTGATTACTCAGTGTCCGTACTTAGAGTCGATTTTAATTTCCCATACTTGGAGTCGATTTATAGTTTCCCATACTTAGAGCCCTAAGTAAATAAATTGTAAACTTCATTCATATTAATTAAATCTAGACTTACGTTTTATACCAACGACATAGTTTTATACACGTATTTCAATCGCGCACTTTTATTGTTTTCCACTTGGAATTTTTAGTAAATAGGACTTTCACTTATAACTTTCATTTTAACTTCACTAAATTGAAATTTACGTAATTCTTTTGTTTCGAATATTAAAATCCGTGCCTTTTATCGGCTACGGACGGTTTTATAGACAAATTCGTTCCACGTGCTCGAATTAGTTGACCGCTCGCTATCTTGTTATTAGACCATGGCAAAGGCGTTGCAATTATGTGCTATCTTCAACCTGTTGGGTTTAATTCGGTAATCCATACTTTATTCGCTCAAATTTGCATGTCAGTTTTGTACTATGGAGTTTGGTATTTTCGTACCCTTCAACTGTACGTAGTCTTAATTTTAGTGTCCATACTTTGTTTACATATGCTGGGTTCTATTGAATGTGGCAATTCCTACATTTCAAACGGCACGTACGCTTTCGACTCAATTCTTTATACTTTGTGAAATATGCCCGCTTTTAAATACATCTAGGTTGAAAGAAATTTCATTTTACGTTGATTTTACTTTAAATATGTCGAATTTGTTTTTATTTTGAGTTTAGAAATGTTTTAAATGTTTTAAAGTGAATTGGGTTGCATCCGCAATTATTTGTTTTGATGAATGTTACTACTGACTGTGCTTTCCTGAATTAACTGTAGTTGGTTAGTGATTTTATACAGGGTGATTTGAATCTGCTTTTGTATAATGAACGAATTATTTACCTCTTATGATATAAATGTTTGATTTTCCTGATTTTTATAATGTTTACATGAAGTAATCCTCCCTTGGGACTTTAAATCCCCTTAAATAACCCTATTGTCATAGCAATATATATATATATATATATATATATATATATATATATATATATATATATATATATATATATATATATATTTATAAGAAGTATATCTAAGAAAGTAAAGTAATTTATCACGGTTCGCAAGTGAAAATGAACTAACATTTTTTTCAGTAAAAGGTGTTACAATAATGCAAATTGAAAGTACATTTACGCTTTACTGGCATCGCCAATCATGCACAACCCTGGACGTAATTTGTACGTCCCCAATTTTGATTGCATGAGTAGTTGTCACGAGTAAAGTCCACAAGTTAACAAACAAGCAAGGAACTTACGTGATTTTTAGTGGATGCCAAAGGCCGGTTCAGCTAATCTGTAACTCTGGATCGTCGCCGAGTGTTTTCTTTTGTGTGTACACATTTTATAGACGAAGCGAAAGTACCGATGCGTTAGATGAACTTCAAATAGTTTATTTTAGATAATAGGCAAGGTACGGACGTAAGAAGGGATCACTTTGCCGAAAACTAACCCGCATACACGTCCGATCTCATCGATCGTTGATAGTAGAGTCACTAATTTTAAGATGCCTCGTTCGCACGAGCTGTAGTATCGTCACCATTCCATGCCTCTCAAGGTAGACGGTTTTAATCACATAGCATTTTTTTAGTCTGAGAAATCGAGCATATGCGATTTACATACCACAAATCATAGAGTGATTGTCTTTAAGTTCGTGAGAAACTCTATTTATGAATTCCCCACTTAAATAGTTAATTTAAGGATGAGAAATAAAGCTTCCCCGTGTTGGATTCAAAAATCTCCTAAATCTAAATGTTAAAATAAAATCTGATGGAGCTAAGAGACGCAACAATTGCTTCAAAGCTTTAAAAAGAAAAAATAAAAAGCCAAAGGAATACTTAAATTAAATAATGTCTGTGGGCGCCGCCTGGTTTTTTGAACCGTAGTAATACTTGCGGTGCCACGAAACGGAAGTGAGTAGCCTGATATTCAGGCTACCTCAACCAGCACGTAAAGGTCTTCTTTGCCGCCGCACCGATCACACAAATCTAACCGAGAGTGTAAGACTCAAACACTTAAATGTATCATAAAGCTAAATACAATGTCAATTTTCAGCATATGAATGCCTACAAATATCGCGTCGAATTATGACCGTGTAGACAACATATTTGTCACTCCGCAAGAATTACAAATATTAGTGGTATTAAGCGTATATTATTTTTCGTTTGAGTGCGTCGGTAATAAAGGTTACCCTGGGACTGCTGTGCAACTAAAAATTTCTTAAATTAAAGTGAAATTTATGTAAAAATTCAGAAAAATTAGCTAGTTCAACTAATACAATTCTCCTCGTAAGTCGTGTTATCGTTATCGTTCAGACTACACGTGTGTATTCATAGTGTATAAAGGTTATATTTATTTGTTTGTTTGTATCAAATAAAATAATTATGGATAGAAGCAATATAAGTTTGTCTCTAAGTTTGTTGCAAGAACAATTCGAAACAAAAATGGCAGATTTTGAAGCAAAACTTAAGAATACAACAAATGTTGCAGATCGTGAAAGTGTAGCAGGTGTAGAAACCGAATTTTATGCATTTAAAGAGGTTATTATTAATAGCATTGCAGCGTTGAGAAATTTAATAGAAAATGTGAATATCAAAATTGACGATTTGGAACAGTACGGGAGGCGTAACATGCTAATTATTCACGGAATACGAGAAGAGGATAATGAAAACCTAGAGCATACTTTGGTAAATATATTTACACGATCATTGGGTATCGAAAACTTTAATATAGAAACTATGGTCGACAGATGTCATAGGCTTGGTAAATTGTCAAAAAATCGACATAGACCAGTAATTGTAAAATTTTGTTCATATCGTTATAGAAATATAATATTGTCACAAAAACACAAATGGAAAGATACGAAACTATTTATAACTGAGTCTCTTACCAAAAAAAAGTTCTTATTATTAAAACAATTACAAACCTTAGTTGGTAAAAGAAAAGTATGGAGTTTAGACGGGAAAATTTTCTGTATTTTACCCAATAACAAGAAAATGGTCGTCAGGAACATAGAAGATGTTAAGTTAAATGACGAAGATGGTGTTCCGAAGCCACTAGCAGCCCAGAGCAATGAAACTGTTCAGGATACCCAGATAGTTCAAACAAAGGCGATGTCATCAAAAGGTTACTGGACTCGCAGTCACAGTAATAGTGCTTCGACCCAAAACTCACAGGTGTAATATTCTTTAACGACGCTCTCTTGGTAACATTAATTATACTGTCCTTAACGCTAGTTCCATATACCTTTAGTATTTATTGAGGATTTTTGTGGATGGCCTTATAATGAGATACGGTTAATTTTTAGGAATTCTTTCAGGAATTATCTCTACTTTTTAGAAATATTTGTTTTTCATTCTTACACTTTAAAACGCCCAACTATACATTCTTGCACACATCACACGCAAATAAGCTCTCACACAACATACAACATACACAAAATACTAATACATTTTCACATACATACACTTACAAGTAACACAAGTATTGGCAAACACGCGCATCTCATTCATAACTACCTAAATATTTGTATTGGTATTACGCACTACATCAAAACTCAGTTAAGATTTTTATACCCAAAGTAGTAATATCTCAAAATGTTGTAACGCATGAAAGAGATTGAAATTTATTATCAGAATGTAAGGGGACTACGAACCAAAACACAATTTTCTCTTTAAATGTTTTGAATAACAACTTTGATATTATATGTCTTAGTGAAACGTGGTTGCATGCCGGAATATATAACTCGGAGATATTTGATAATAGGTACAATGTATATAGAAAAGATAGAGAAACTGAAAATAAACGGTGGGGCGGCGGAGTTCTTATAGCAATTAACAAAAATATTTATCGGTTCAGCTGAATTTTAAAACTGACTTGGACCTAGTTTTAGTCAAAACTACTATTGGAGGATCCAATTATTATATAAGTGTGAATTATTTTCCGCCAGGTTCAAAAACTGAAATATATCAAGAGTATATTAGAATATTTACCGATCTGTATATGTCACATGAAGCCCAGTTATTACTACTAGGTGATTTTAACTTGCCATTGGTCAGTGGTAGAAAATTTAATTTTAAAACAAATACTCCGCCAGTTTACAAAAATATTGGAGAATTTATTGATCTTTGTGGTTTAGTCTCATACAATAATATAGCCAATAACTCAATGAAAACATTAGATTTAGTGTTGTCAACTATGACTGTCGATGTAGTTTTATCAGACGAAAGTCTTATCCTATCTGATCCGTACCATCCTCCATTACTTATTAAATTAAACATAAACAAATATGTACATTCAACGTGCAATTCTATCAGCCAATTTAATTTTAATTTTAAGAAATCTGATTTTGTTGTAATGTACAGATTATTAAATAATACGGATTTTGCTTTTCTTAATAATTTCACTGATGTAAATAAAGCAGTTGATGCTTTTTATAACATTATTTATGCTGTGTTTAGAAAATGTGTTCCGCGTAACATTAGATTCCATCATCACTATCCAGTATGGTTTACTCGGAATATCATTAAAGATATTGAACTCAAAAACTTTCACCATAAATATAAACATTTATCAGCTTACCATAATAAAGAGTTTCGGCAATTAAGACAAAAAATAAAAAAAGATACAGCCGTGGCCTACCAAAAATACATCAGTCAAGTAGAGGAGGGAGTTGTGTCAGATCCTATGTCTTTCTGGACATACGTGTCTAATAAGAAAAAAAACAATAACGAAGCTCAAAGTTTTATATATGAAAACAAAAACCTTGAAAATTTAGGTGCAATCGTGAATGGTTTTTTTTTGAATATTTTTCCACTGTATATACTGAAAAATCAAGTTACAAAGTAAAGTATGAGCCGGAATTGAACAGTAGTATTTCAGATACTTTTAATTTAAAATTAATAACCGAAGACGACGTAAAATTGCCATAAAAGATTGAAAGCCAAGAGGTCAGCAGGACCAGACGGGATTCCAAGCTTACATATTTAAAGGCTGTATGGAAATATTCATGCAACCTCTTACTACTTTATTTAATCTGTCATTAGAAACAGGTATATTTCCCACTAAGTGGAAATTGGCAAAAGTGACTCCCATACATAAATCGGGTACCGTAAATAATATTCTTAATTACAGGCCAATTTCTATTCTATCCACGCCAGCAAAAATTTTCGAACATATACTGTACATAAAGATTTTCCATCATGTGTCGTCTGTATTAAATACTAGTCAACACGGCTTTATCCCCAAACGATCAATTCAAACTAATTTAACCGTTTTTGTAGATTATGTGAGCGAGGTACTAGACAACGGGGGACAAGTAGACGTTATCTATACTGACTTTACAAAAGCCTTTGACAAAGTTTGTCATGATGTCTTGCTCGAAAAGTTAGCATCGATTGGGTTTTCTGAGACTATGATACAATTTTTTAGGTCATACCTGCAAGAAAGACAGGCATATGTTTGCTATAGGAACACAATATCCAAACAGTTTGATGTGGCATCTGGAGTACCGCAGGGGAGTAATTTAGGGCCATTAATGTTTTTGATATTCATCAATGATCTCCCACTTGCTTTAAATAATTGCAGGTATTTACTGTATGCAGATGATCTAAAACTATTTAAGGAAGTGATGGATATGAATAGCTGTAAAACTTTGCAGGCTGAACTAAACAAAGTCCAACAATGGTGTGAAAGAAACAAGTTACACTTAAATGTTACAAAATGTTTTAAAATGAGTTATTCGCTTAAAACAAACAAGATTAACTATAATTATACATTGCTAAATAGTACATTAACTGAAGTGAATAACATCAAAGATCTAGGAGTTATATTTAGTAGCAATTTACATTTTGGCGGCCACATCGAAACAGTTTGCACATCTGCGTACAAAACACTGGGATTTATCATCCGTAACACACGGCAATTTCAGAATACAAAAAGTATTAAAGTGTTGTTTGATACCTTAGTCAGATCAAAGCTTGAGTTTGCAATCACTGTCTGGGATCCAGGGACTCTTAAGCACTCACAAATGATAGAAACGGTGCAAAATAAATTTATTTCGTACATGTACTTTAAAAAATATAAAACATTCATCGGTTTAAATCCATATGCTTCTGCGAGGTCAATGCTAAATGTTACTAAGTTGGAACAGCGAAGGATCGTGATAAAACTCACTTTTTTGTATAAAATAATCAACAATCTCATTGACTGCTCCGTTATTTTGAGTAAGATTGGGTTCTATGTACCCTTCCATTCTGGTAGACTAAAAAAGTTATTTCATATTCCACAGTATCACACAGAGCTTAGGAAAAATTCTCCTATCATAAAAATGTTATTTCTATACAATAATTTACAACAAAGCTGAAATATACCTTTATTTGAAAAATCATTGCGAAATTTCAAGAAAACGATGTATGAAGTTATCAATTAATTTAAAAGTACTTACGTAATACAGGCACATACACACACACACACACACACACGCACACACACACACACACACACACACACACACACATATATAATTTGTAAATATAAGTAGTTTCAGTTTTTATTATTCACAAGGTGCATTTTTGTAAATCCAATTATTTATTACTTATTATTATTATTTATGTCATGTTTATTTATAAAATATTCATTACAATTAAGCATAATTTCGTTACATGGAAGGATTATATAAAAATGAATAAACCATATTATTTATAATTAGCTTAGTGGAAATATGTAACTAGGCGTACGCCTGTATATTTCCAATAAATAAATAAATAAATAAATAAATAAATTTTTATTAATATCTTTTAAGTTATTCTCTTAAGCTAAACAAATTTCTTGCTTGCTTTTAACATGATAAGACAAGTCCGTTGCAACAGCAAAAACGCTAAACTAACAAATTAGCCAATGCTACTGCATTAACGATACATAATTCCCTGAATCCTATTCTATCAAATACAATATTAAAAAGCAGGTTAGATTTTCCTTTTTTCACCAGTAAATAGCTCATAATTATGAAATGTAAGCGTAACATTTATTATTAGAATATACTCGTATATTATTATATTTTTATTGTTCAGTATGTGAAAAGCCGTCGAAAGCTTACTCTTAGGTCTCATATAAGGTAATTACAACATGAATGTTCATAGCCTAAACTATCAATTATTTTAAGTTTCTATACTTAAGCAGGGTGTTCCAAGTTATCGTTTACAGGCAATATCTCCCATATCTGAAATAATAAAAAATTAATAAAAATAGTTTTCAGTGGTACACCAATATCTTCTGATGATATATTAAGAAACGTCATTTGCTTTTTCAGCTCTTTGGAGACCACCTCCAACTATTTATTAGTAAATTGCACTCCTAGAATATTATACATACTAGAAAATGAATTGCCAATTTATTTTAAATGCATGCGACATAAACTTATCAGTTTTGATTTACAATTTTTTCTGATTACAGGAATGTATGATACAAGATGGTTTTGGGTCGTTGGGAGCTTCTTTTTAAAAAAGATTTTATTTCCAATCAAAACACTCCTATCAAGTGTATTTTAATCAATTAATTACAAAATGACTATTTCTTCTAAGACACTTGAACGTTATATACATTAAACATTAAGTACCTGAAATTGGAAAATAATATAAGTTACAAATCAATAATCAATAATTAATAATTACCAATGAGTATCTTAGAACAACTATCAATGCTAAAGTTATGGAGTTCTAGACTGACTGACCATCTTGGGCTCTTACGGGGTACTTATATGCTATCCCTGCTCTTACATCACTTGTGAGAAATGCAGATCTCATGTCTGCTATTTCTTGATACAATACAAAGTATTACATTTTAATAACCTTAATTCTAATAATTGCTGTCTTATAACCTACTGTGACCTGCATCTGCAGTGTCAGTTTACGCCTGGAATACAAAGTAACTGTTTCCGTTCTCATGTCTGGTTTATAAACTTCCATTAACCTTTTATTATATGTCCCTCAATTATACAATGTAACAATCTATTTAAGACTTAATAGTTCCATTTGAATATATACACACACACACACACACACACATATATATATATATATTATATATTAATTTGGGAGATATGTAACTCCTGCCGACGTAGATAAAAATTAAAGGTTGAACTTAATTTTTAAAACTCATTGTCCTTAAAAGCTCATTTATAATTTCTTTATTTATATTTGTTTTTTGTTTCTTATGACTAAAATTTGTTTCTTTGTTTCTATATCTAATATACATTTTGTACAATAAATACACAGTTAATAAAATTATTACAATAGTCAATAAAATTGTCCAAACACTGATATTATCGCAATGTAGTTGTGGCACTTTGACGGCAAGGGTGATGGCTGTCCATCTGAAATTACAGGGTGTCATAAATTTTATAAAAATTTTGGGTAAGGGCATGTTTGCTATAAATTGGTATAATGTCGTTTTGTGTGCTGTTTTAATTAAAAAACGTTCTCTTTCCACAAAATCTAAGTAATGCTTTTGTACGGTTTTGGGGCTAATTAAAGTTTTTGGAGATCTTGTATCGATTAGTAATTTGAGTTTTGTATTAGGTACTTCTATATAAGGTAAAATTTGTTGATTAATGTTATTTAAATTTATTATGTAAGGTTGTGTTTGAATCTGTCCAACTGAAAATTTGAGTACGCATTTTCTTTGTCGTCCTCTTCGTAGTTTTCATAATGGTTGTAACGTTCATAGTTTTCTAATTGATTTGTTTTATCATCTCTATTGGAGTTTGCCTAATTATTTGTGTCTTGATTATTTAAATCTTCTACTTCTTGGTGGAATAGTTCCTTGGAAATGAAGTTTTGTTTTTGGGTATAGTCGGATCTAATTTGAGATATTTTAGTATTCTGTATGGTATTACCAGATCAAGGGTCCATAGAAGATTGGTTTGTAATAATTATTGGGGTTGTTGTTGTTACTTGTCATCAGTGTGTTTCTGATGGGATTTGCGCCGGATATTTGCCTTGGTTGATTTACGTTTTGATTAAACCTTGGTGTAAATGTGAGTTTTGTAAAATTTGGATTAAATGTTAGTCTTGGAAATTGTCTAAATTGGTTGTGGAAATTTGTGTTATTAAAGTTTGGATTGTTAATTCGAGATTGATTCGTTGGTGCGTTAAGTGGTGTAACTTCCGGTTGTGTTAGTGTTTATCTCACGGCTTGCATTGTTTTAATCGGTGAGTAATTTTGTACGCGTAAGGATTATATAGTCTATTTCTTTAGTAGAATACGTTTTCTTCCCCTACAGTCATGTTCATCGCTTCTTCTAAATTTTGGGGATGTTGAAATCTTATTTTGTCTGATAGTCGTTCGGGTAACGCATTGATGTATGTGTCTTACGCCATTTCGTCGTACATCTTTGTCTTTATTAAATGTGTTTTTGTTGGGTTCCTCGATTTTTAGTTTGGTTAAAATTAAATTTCGTACGTCCTGACATCTCATACCAAATTGATATGGTGATTGGTTAGCTTCCATTCGTAAATTTATTATATCTCGGATAAGACATTTGATATTTCTTTGATCTCCGAAATATGCTATTAATATCCGTTTTTAATCGTCCCATTCTATGAGGCCTTCGCGACCTGCAATAAGGGTTAAAGTTCTACCTGTTAACTTGCTCATTATTAGGTGTAAAGAAAGACATTGTGTTCGACGTCACCTTGTTTATAAAAAGATTTTAAAAATATCTCGCAAGCAGTAATCAAAATACCTAATAGTGCCGGATTTCCGTCGTATAAGGGAATTGCGTCTAGATACAGTTTCATGTTTTCAGAGTTCATTTCTATAATTATTTTTCAGTCGAGTTTGTATTATGGTTATTTAAAAAATCACTTCCCTTTACATATATTGTGTGTAATTATAATAACCTTGGTTATAATTACAATAGTTTCCGACTTCCGCTGAGTAATTATGTCATTAAATTGTTGCAATAATATAGTACATAGAATGTTTGTAATTATATATTTTTGTTCATTTGTTACAATGAAAGTGTTTAATTATAAACCTTGTAAGAGATTATAAAGTTGATGAGAATTAAGTTTTTTAGATTTTTCTGAATAATAATTGCTGTAACTAAATGGTACAAAGAATTGTTTTATAAATAATGTTATAGACTTTGCCGAGTAAATTCTTTCAGAAATAATAGTAATAAATTGCGATAATAAAATTGTACATATAAATGCGTATAAAAGAATTCTTTTGTTTCCTACTAGCTAATATCAATATGCAATTGACAGTGGTTAGGAAAATGAACTTATGGTACTTAAAATAATTTGATTACCAGTTCTTTCTTCTTTTATTGGACTTGGTCTATTTTTATACTTCGTCCAATTGGTTTCCTTCCAGATAAAGAATTGGAATTCACGACCACCAATTTCTCGATTTTTGATTTGCTAGTGCTCTTTTGAAATCCAACAATCGAACGCGCCGGAGAAGTTTTGGGCCGTTGGAAGCTTCTTTTTAAAAAAGATTTTATTTCCAAACAAAACACTCCTATCAAGTGTATTTTAATTAATTAATTACAAAATAACTTTAATTCGTTTAAGACACTTGAACGTTTATATACATTAAGCATTAAGTACTTGAAATTGGAAAATACTATAAGTTACAAAACAATAGTCAATAATTAATAATTACAAATGAGTAGCTTTGAACAACTAACAATGCTGAAGTTATGGAGTTTTCAGACTGACTGGCCATCTTGGGTTCTTGAAGGTATTTATGTTATCTCTGCTTTTACATCACTTGTGGGAAATGCAGATCTCATGTCTGCTATTTCATAATACAATACAAAGTATTAATAATTGCTGTCTTATAACCTACTGTGGCCTACATCTGCAGTGTCAGTTTACGTCTGGAATACAAAGTAACTGTTTCCGTTCGCATCTCATTCTGGGTTTTTGTACAGTCTGATACACTTACATTTCTGATTACAGGAATCTATGATACATTGTTAAAAAAAGGTTTGGTCTTTACCTGACCAGTATCGATTTCCTTTTTTGTTATGGGAGCCATTTTGGGTTGATGTACTATTAAAAATTCCAGATTTTTTAATTTTGACTTATCTCACCAAACGATTTTGTTTAACAAATTGGTAGCATAGTTTGGTATTCTGTTCGAGCTTAAAGCTAAATATACGTGATGGACGCAGGTTGCAACAGTAAAATAAAATTGGCACAATTATCCTGTATTATAATGATCTATATCTATCAACTTATAATATAATTTAGAACGTTTTCGGACGGGAAAGCGGAGGTTGTAACTTTTTTAGTGTACATGTGTATTGGTGTATGTTGGACAGGTTTTGAGGAATGTTTTTTGTTAATGTGGCAGTTTGTTTATCAATTTCTTTAGTGTATCCAAAGAGCTATCGGCAAAGCCGACCTCTAAAACTAGTTTACATAAAAAGTTCTCCAAACTTGTGTCTGAACAAAATATAATTCAGCAGCTACTCCAAGTGTAGGTGTAAAAGCATTATCATTTATGTATACAACAAAATTATTAACTATGTAGATCACTTAAGTTATAAAAGGTGTTTTAGGTTTGTAGTTGACATGGCGGCGAGTTGGCCTGGCGGCGAGTTGGCATCGCGGCGAGTTGGACAGCGGCGAGTTGATACGGCGGTGTCGGCCGCGGCGAGTTGTTTCATTCCGTGTCGCTTAATGCGCACGAAGGATAATAACAGAGACCAAATGAGTCATGTGGATGACTGGGTACAAGTGGGTTATTTTTTTGTTTGGACCGCTAAGTTAGGGGTTCAAGTGTATCGACCCGGATTGACCCAGCGACTCAAAGACTCAGTGACACAAATTGATAGTGACAAATTTATTGATTTTCTTATCATATAAAAACGCATGTTTACGTTTTTTTTTCAAGAAACGTGCTGTGGCCCAAGAATGCAGTGGTATGAAATTATAGACTTATGTAATGTAATAATATAAAATAAATTTACACAAATTTTAAAATTTCTGTTTCTAGATTTTTACTACTATAGCAATAATGATATCTTTAAGATTTTAAGGTTTGCATTATTGTAGATTGTAGTTTGACAATAGTTAAGCAAAGAAAAACAATGATAATTAAAAACTAACAAAGTAATCGTCACAATCTCAAATAAACACTTAAACAGGTAACGAATTCTTAAAATAAAATCCTTTATAAGTCCTTGCATTTTATATTGCGCTTGTATAATTTTCGGATCGGCCCGAAGTGGGTCTAAAAGCTTGAGGAGTTTGACTCGGCCCGTTCTGCGTTCGACATGTATCTGGCCCGATTTGAACCCGAAAATGTTTTCATTCGCTTGTTCCGAAATCAAACCGGGCTTCGGGCCGGGTCAGATTAAAGCCCTTGCTTGATTTCATTTCTAATATAAATTAGAAATAAGTCCGAGATTATTATGTAGCAACAGCTTTTATAAATAAATACTGTCTTTGTTATTTAGGATTTATTTTACTTTTGTTTGTTGTACACTTTGTATTATTTAACATTTATTCTTGTAATAAATTGTATTTTATTTATATTCATATTATTTTATTGTAATTTATACAAATAATTAGTATGTATATTTTCTAAAGTGTGTATCTGATTGAATTATTTCTAATGTCATATATTTATTCAACTCATAGAGCATACTTTTAATTTATTCATTGAAGCGCGTTTTATCTTCGTCCGTCATCGCTTATACCGACCTAGTAATTTCCATAAGCAACATTCAATGTTCATTGAAAATACTTATGGAGTTTTAACGTCTTATTTGCGAGCTTTAAAATATGCCCATACGCGATGCTTAATGAATTTGGTAAAAATATAGAAATGCAACTTCTAGTAAAGCTGTTGAAACGTGACTATAATTTTACGTGTAGATAATATATGTAGTTAATGCAAGCTAATACTGGTAAACTTTTGGTTATATAACCCTTAACTAAATAAATTTTGTGTGTGATAAATATTCAAAAACGTTTACAGTTCAAAAGAAATCGCCATTCTGAAAATCTATTGCTTTAAATTAGTTTATTTGTAGCAAACTTTGAGGTAGGTATTATATAACGTAATACTGTAGAACATCGTTAATCCTAAAACAGAGAACTTATATCCAATATTGCAGTGCCGAGGGTTCAATTAGGTATCAGGGGGTTGTATAAGACGATTATCAATCGTGGCTTAGGAGACTACTCTAGATAGCACACCAAATAATCCCATTACATTCACATCTACACTGGTATTGTTAGATTACAACCTAGCGGCTTTACTAGCTTTCGATGCGCTATATTCAAATCTATTACAGCTAACATCGTGAAATCTCATCCGTCGAAACGTCTAATTAGTCTAATACGTGTGCGTTGCATCTTTTAATAGCAACACAACATAACTATTCAGTGGAACAACAAAAAATTGTTTCTGGGTTCAGAACTTAAAGCGCCTGTCCTAAATTTACAATCCGGTATCGTTCTATTAGCACCTATTATAGAAAAAGTCTCAAAAGGGAGTATTTTGATATAGAATTTTATTTGTTGCGCTAACTGTAACTTTCAACAAATGGCTTTTCATGCCTACGTACCATTAAGCTGCCATTTACAGTCGCTCGTATCTGTTCCGGGTTTTGGACTGTTTCATATTAAAAGCTAATGAAGTCGACGTTTCGCCCACGTTCTTCAGCGGCATCATCAGGACCGGACATGGGTAACTACTTCTAATCGGCTAGAGTCATATGCCCAAATAAACCAATTAATTTTCGTTGCAAAATAGTGGTATTAGAAAAGTTACTTCAAGACGAGCAGTCCTATTCGCCTCATTACGAGTCTGTTTAGGAAAGTAACGAAAATACCCGGAAAAATCAAGGCTCATTTAGGTATAATCGGGTGCTGCGTTGTAACAAAAACTTTTGTTATATTAAAATCTTTAAAGAAAAACATTTCTAGCCATTGTTATTCTACAGCATACAAAATTGTCATTTAGCGTGAAATCGTTAAATAGTTTAATTTACTATAAGGAAGAACACCTCTTTCCTTTTTTACATTATCTTCACCTATATAAAGCATTTAATAGTGACTCCTACGCTTTTGATATCTGAAAATATCCTGAACGTAACTTGTGTTGCATAAGCTACAGGTATTCTTAAGTCCACTTGTGCAATTGCTGGACAGACACAACGCCTGCGCGTAAGGTGACGCTACAGGTAGGGTGTTGGCTGGTTGACAGCAAGACGAACGAGAGCGCGGCCATTTTGCAAGCAACAACGAGCAGGTACGGTTCGTTTTTAAGATGCGGAGTTTTCCAAGCTCCAAGTGGGGCATTAGGATTGCCCTACTATCGAAGAGGGTGTAAAGGTTGTCGGGACTTTGCAAAGGAGCTCTTGTAAAGCCGCCCCGGACAATGAAAAAGAGAATGTAACAACACGTGCTGGTGTGAAGTCCGTTAATGGTGAGATTGTGTAATAAAACTACCTTATATAAAACTAATAAATGCTTTGATTTCCTTAGCACATTTAAGTAGACACATCTAAGTATGCTCATCTAAAGAATAAAAATTTTAAGAAAGCACGTTTGAGAATGGTAGAATTGAGAATTCAAGTGGTTTGTATGTCGAGCAGAATTCTATGTAATGTTATTGGAACGTAATTATGTATTGTGGAATCACTCGTTTTGAAGCTGTCTGTGGGGCTGTTCATGTAAGAATGCTGTATCTAGCAAATGCCAACTTCGTACCTTTCTAAAACTTCAATAAGATGGAGTATAATATTGTTTTGGTTGGTCTAGAGTGTTTTGCAGCATCATCATCAAGCAGTTAAAACAAAACCATCCAGGTACTTATAAAACTATTTATTGAGTGAATTAATTTTATGTATTAATTACGGTCAAAGCTTTGATTTAACGTTTTCCAAATTATAAGAAACTTTTGTTAAACGAATGTTAATGTTAAATTTTTTTGCAAGATATGTTTATGTTTAAATCCCAAATAAAAATCAGTTAGAGAATTATATCCTAGTAACCTAATAGGTCAAATACCTTTTTGTTCAGAACTAAATATTTTTGACATAAGAGAAATTTTTGAACTTTTAGAATAATTAATTTAAAGTTGTTATTGAAAGCACGTAAGGAATGCACATGTTAATTGAGAAAAATAAGTATAAAGTTCACTTTTAATTGAAAGATGTTTAAGTACAATATGCCATATGATGAGTAGAGTATCAATGCTGCTTCTAACATATGACGAACTAACTTTCTTTAATTTCATATAATGTTTGAGCCATATGAACTTTTTGTATAATAAATTCGTTAGAGAAATTTTGTAAGCCAGAACAGATCTGTTTTATGGATGTTTAAGAACCCGACTGTACTAAAGAATTTAATAATGTTAAGATCTCTCTATGTAGAGGAAAAAAATTCAGAGATTTTTTAAACTTATTTTATATTGATTATCAGATTTTTTATATATAATTTTTGCAACAAAGAGAATTACATTTAGATTACACTTTGGTTTAAAACTTTCGTCTTTTTATTTCACTAATTGAAATTAATAATATCCAAATTAGATAAACAAAATTTTGAATGTGGAAACTAGAAAAAAGTTGATACAGCATTAGGTAATAGAAACAGAGTAAAAAATTTTCAGTAAAGTACATTTTCACAGGTAAGGTGCTGTTGAGATTTTGAATTCAGGACAGCCGATCTATAAAAACCGAAATATTTTGTTGTCGTAAGACACAGACAGTGTCTTATATTTTATTTTTTTTGTGTGACATTTTCTTGCAGGTCCGACATCGCAGAAGCTGAAGCAGAGGTCCAAGAGGTTTCCAGAGGTATTGCTTATTTTAATTTGTATGCTTTTTGATAGTCATTATATCCTATAGGTTTCTGCGTCTTCCTGTAAGATACTTTAGTTTTATTTATTGTCCATATAGATGCAGTGGCGCTCATTTCCCTTTTTTTTTAGTTCCCGTTTGTAGTCGAGCCCACCCTATATCCACGCCCAATCTCATTGCTCACCCTTGGGGTAATTCCCAGACTAAGCCGCGAATATAGTAAAGCACGTGGGTCCACCGAGGTTTTGTTCACTAATGGACTCACTCCCCATTAAAGAAATATAAAAAAGGCTCAGAGTGAGAAAACAGTGCAAGCCGATGGCTGTTACAATTAATCTATAGAAACAACGAGGTTCTTTATAAATATTTATGGTTCCGGGTTGAGACGTGTCATTCTATAAATTAAGGTCGACGTTTCGCCCACTTTGTAAAGGGCTTCATCAAGACAAAAATGATAATAATAAGTAATAAAATAAAAAATTAAAAATAATAAAGATAAGAATGTTAATATTAAGTAGACAAGTTATGTGTAAAGAGAAGAGTTACTCCTGAACTAGCAGACTCACTAGCCCATTCCAATAATCTAAACAAAGACGATGGCTACTACCTTTCTCCCATTTGGAAAACAAGCCAATGTTCACAACAGCGGAGTCGTGACGTTCACTGATTCGCTACGACACTCCTCTCTATTCATGATCGTTCATGCATTAAGTTCCCGCTCTATATAAACAACCACTTTCACTACTTTCACCAGTTACTTCGCCACAAGACAGCTTTTGGCTATGAATGGGCTAGTGA
Source organism: Platerodrilus igneus (assembly GCA_036346225.1). Classification (NCBI taxonomy): domain Eukaryota; kingdom Metazoa; phylum Arthropoda; class Insecta; order Coleoptera; family Lycidae; genus Platerodrilus; species Platerodrilus igneus. Next base: position 154,243 of record JARFIW010001407.1, read on the forward strand.
GTCTCATAGTTCAAGAGTAACTCTTCTCTTTACATTTAACTTGTCTACTTAATATTAACATTCTTATTTTTATTATTTTTAATTTTTTATTTTATTACTTATTATTATCATTTTTTTTTGTCTTGATAAAGCCCCTTACAAAAGTGGGCGAAACGTCGACCTTAATTTATAAAATGACACGGTCCCAACGCGGAATCATAAATATTTATAATGACTCCAGCCGTGAAAGCCTCCGACAATATCAGCGAGGTACATTACATACACCTAATAGTCAACGGCAATTTCCAGAATTTTTGAGATATTGAGATTTGTATAATTTTATAGTGGCATGTTAATAACGGTCTTGGATGTTGTGTTTCTGTAGAATTTAACTATTGCGGTCGGTTACTAAATATACATGTAGAAGGACTAGTGAATGCTGAGTATTCGAATTACACTAAGATTTGACGTTTTGGGTTGGGAAAAGATGTCCGTGTATTGCCACCTGGTTATCTAATTTACAGTAGCCCTTGTTCATGTACATGAGATAGTTCTTTGGTAAGGTATTGTGCTCGTGGAATTCATTCGCACGGTGAACAAAGAAGTTAATTACCGACAGTTATTTTGAAATACAGTAATAGGAATAAACATGAAGGTATCTGCCTGGGTTTATGGGTTTTCAGTAAACAGAGTGCCCTAACTGCTCGCTAGTCAGGTAGGCGGGAACTTTAAAAAATTGTAAGGTTCTATTCATTTCGATTCCTATGGTAAACTAATATATCCCTATGATAATTTTTTAGGCAATCTTAAAAATTCTAAAGTGCTTGTCTACGATGTGACCAGACCCTAAGGTGTCATCTACATATTAAAACTTCACTTTGGATTTAAGACTTTGGGACTCTAAGAGCGGCAGATCTAAAGGATTCCATAAACATTTTGGTCATAACAGGCGATAAGGTTCATTGATGTACCAGAAGTTTTTTTATTAAAACTATCAATTAAAACCACAATACTTGCATGTAAAATATCTATATGTTAGGGAACTCAGATGTTCAAAGTCATCGTAGAAGTTGTTTCATTATGTTGACAATATTATTATCAGGTACCTTGGTGAATAGAAATGATACATAGGTATCTCATCAAGAGCAAGGATGATATCTGTAATTAATTATATAAACGGAGATCAGTTTGAAACATGGGATAGACTATTTGCCATTTAAGGCTAACATTTTTGCCAGTAGCAAAGTAAGGTAGACGATCTATTGTATCTATTGTATCCTTGGACCTGTACAAGCAAGATTATAATAGCAATCTATCTACACAGAGATGATATTTTTAACAAAACCAAGGTTTTCCTAATCTTCAACAACCATTTGCAAAACTGTTTTACACACTGACGTTTCTGTTACGGCGTCGTGGCTCATATATAGTTCTCAATTTTGTAAGGATTACACACATTTTTGCCGCTTATGGGAGCCGTAAGATCTTACAATGTATCAAACTTTTGCCTCTCCGCGAATGCGTATTCATTACTCGCAAAGAAATTGTCAGTGTTACATAATCATTTAGTACTAACCGGAACGGCTAAGTAAAAGGATTTTTTCTATTCGCTCCAATTGGATATAAATAAGTCTAAAAAAATTGCATTTACTACAAAAATTTGTCTTCAGAAACTGTAGCAACTTGCAACAAAATGCAATAATTTACAAAACCAATTCTTACAAAAAATTGCTGAAGCAAAGCTGTTGTAAGTCTATTTAAATACGCTTTCAGAAAGCGAGCTACTGGTTCTTTCTAAACGATTAACCTCTTCCATTGTGTCACGCAAAATACACGTGATCGAAATCATAGGTTCTGTAGAATCTGTGCAGTGACGGTCTAAAAGTGGCGATGGTCTAATACGCGCTCAAAAACTACAAAGTGTCTGCCATGTTCCCAGTAAGGGTTTTTAGTAAAGAGAAAGAAACCATTGTGTAGAAGTTTGCAAACAACGATACTCCTAACTAACTGACCAATACGTACGCAGCATGCAAATAAATAAGTTGCACTCATAAAACACCCCTCAGTCAATAATGGACTCGTCTGACACCCCTCGAAATACGAATAGAACCGTACGAACGCACAATACATATAAAACCTCGGTATAAAAAGAACTCCAAACGCTAAACTTCTTATTGTTCTCTCCTTAAGAATAGCGCCAAACTTGTTGGAAGGAGCTTAAGGATAGTGCAAGCTCCCCGTGCATTAAGGGCTTTCCTTCAATTATCTCATTGTGACCATCAAACCTAATGCGATCAAATGAATTAAACCCTTAGAACACTAGAGACAGGTGAATGTCATAACACAGCTTGCATCAGCTCCATCCCCAAAGCCGCGATTTTCATGACTACCTCCTAGAGCACGCGATGTTAACAAGTACGCCAGGATTGGGAACATTTTGCCATCAGCCCGCTTCAATTTCTACTAATCAGGAAAGCCGCTTTACGATAGCGTCAGCCTACTAGCCGCTAGCTACCAACGCTATGGAAATTCAAACGCAATCACTGCTACCTAGTGCCGTGTTGCATTCAGTGTAACCGGTGCTAGGGCATATTTATAACCATGGACATATTCACTTATACGACACCAGACGTAGGTCTTCATCGTAACGCCGTACAGCCCATTCTTCAATATAGAAACACGGTCCGTAACTTTATATACTAAAGTGCTTTTAATTCTAGTATTAAAGACATTTACATTTTGATTACGCACACGAAGTTTGTAAATATTTTTCTTGTGAGTGTCATGTCTTTAGCGTTAATGTATAATACGTTCATGTCAGTATTTTGACTTGTAAGTAAATGTTATCTTTGCAACTTCTAAGCAATATCAAGTTGATTTCGAACACCCAGAGCACCACAACTGTTTTGAATTATCTACGTGCAAACAAACAAATTATCATTTCTTCTGTAGACAAATACAATGCTACCCTGATTTTAGATCAGAGAGAATATGAACAAAATGTGAAATCTCTATTCCTGGATGGCTTATACTCCAATAGCCAAAACCTATCAAAGTGTTTAAATTGAATTTACATTATCATTTATGAAATGCTTCAAACAAATTTTAAAAGATTTAAAAAAATTTCAACGTACATAAAAATTTTTAGACATTTTAACTTTTTGGAAATATTATTTTATAAATTATTTTCGTTTGATCTATGTAATAAAGTACAATTATATTTTGTATACTGAATTAGAATGAAATATTGTTTCGTAAGGTAACACAATTTTTCAAAAATTCGGCATTTACTTATAAAAAATAATATTTGGTATAAAACAAATTAAAAATATACATTTATTAATGAATATAATCGAAAAACTATAAAAAGGCGATTTGCAGAAAGAAACAACAGTTTATTTCATTAGAATGATAAATAATTTAAATTAAATTTTTCCTATTTAATTTTAATAATATTAATAATAAACGTCGAGTCTCTTTAAAAAATCTTATTAGGTTACTAAATAGTTCTTTAATCTATTTCAGTATACAAAATTCTTATGACGATCGCGTACAAGATTATGCAGTTCTTATTTGAAAATTCTCATCCTTGTTTTTGCTTTTAGCTTTGGAACCTGAACTAAAGAGGAGATACTGCAGCAATACCCATCGAATCGCAGATCTATTTTTAAAGCGAAAACCAGGGTTCGCAGTACGTCCAATTTTGTCGGAATGTATGAACTTTTAATGTCAAGTAGACTTGATGAATATGCAGTCAGCGGGATGAAGATTACCGGTTGATTCTAAATTATCAAGTCATTTGACAAAATTCACAATTTTCTGTTCCACGAAGACTAGGACTGCTAAAAAGGTTGGGATTATTGATTAATAAAATGGTGGCGCACACGTTGGACGCCACCATTTTTATTGCTATGATATAGCCTTTTGGGAATTTAAGCCCCTACGACGGGTGCCATTAAATTTGATATGAAATGCCCCACGATTGGGCGTACCATTATATTGCTGTGATTTGCCCCACGATTGGGCGTGTCATTAAATTGCTGTAATATCCCTTATTAAGCCTCACGATTTGTACGTTATATTTTATTTGTTTACCACAACTAGCTCACTGAATGCTCGACTTCCTAATAAATCATATTTTACCCTTTAAATGAATCCAAATTTAAATTCAAAATTACACAATATGATAATTGATAATATGTACAATGTTGCGTAACTTCAAAATTTTCCCCTGTATAGAATATTTACATTTACCAAATTTATGCTTTCCTGAAAGCCAGCAAAAATATCTTTTAATTACTCTCAAGTATCTTCGAACGTTCTAAGATGCTTTCCCTCTGTTCATATTTTAAAATGACCTTTTTGATGACTCTTACAAATACATAATGTATAACAAATATTAAATTTGAAACAGTCTTTAAATAACAAAATGTTTAACGATCGCTCACCTGGAACGGTCACTGGAGTTGCCTCATAGTGTCTGTAGTCGGCATCCCTTGCTGTGTCCGCTCTACTTGTTGGCCAGAATTATCCATTTTTGATTTCTGGCATTTTTCCTTGAATTAGTTTTGAGTACCTTTTTGATCTCACTTTCAGACGTATTTTTAAATTTGTGTTAAGGCTTAGATATCGACATGAACATCGACTTGCATATAAACTTAAATATCAGCTTAGTACATATGACATCAACGAAACTGCCAGCAACAAAAGTGGCATCAATAACAGCCCTCTCAACAAAATGGCATCAGCAAAAGCCGTCTAAAAAAATGGCATCAGGAAAAGCCGTCTCAACAAAAGACGTCTATTTGTAGATCGGCTTATTTTTCGTCGCACAATTTTTGCACCTTCAAATTTTACTTATTCTGAATTTTAACGTTTCACTAATTAATTTCATCACGTAAATTTCTACTGCATTTGAGCATAGTTTGTGCTTGGTTGAATATGAACTGACTCTTTATTCATTTTCTATTGTATTAATAAGCCCTTCCCACCAATTGTTTCCATTGGCGTGTTTATTGATCAAGACTTGTACTTTGCCTTATCTCTGGCAGAACTCGGTATTTTCTCAAAATCCCTGTCGAATTCTTGGTGACAATGCTTTGTCACTCACGTAAGCGTTTTGTATTATATGGTTATTTCTCAGGATTCCACAATTATTACCCACATTCAATCACGTAATTTTATGTTTGTAGTCCAAAACTTATCATACAATGAACGCCTGGTGTTTATTTGTTTGTTACAGAATGTTGATTTTCTGAACAAATGTGTTCTTTCTAGTCACGTACCCATTTTTTAATAATGACGTATTAAGATGCGTTTGCATATAAATGCGTTGATATTTTCAACGTAATTATTAAATATTTGGAATGCCAATTTAACTATGTTTTCCGATAATTTATTTTGATGCAATTAGTTGCTTCTAAAACCTTATCTTTACTCGTAAATTATACTTAAACATATAATACGACGCACACATTACTATTCTAATTAAATGGTATCGGATTATTACTAAATGAGGCTCTTTCTCATGCATTAGATCAAATACCCTTTATATACAGTTTCCTCACAATTGACTTTTTTTGTAGAATAGTCGATTTACTCCTATAATTGATGGAATTATTTGATTTTCTTAAAGTTAAAGTTATTTATATCTATCCTACGACCTCTATGACTTAATCTACCCTTAAACTACCCTCTTATCATAGCATTATATATATTTATATATATCTATGTATATATATTACTCATATTTAGACCAGGGTAGAAAATTAAATAATCACATCAAATAATTTTAATCACCGTGTATAAGGAATTTTATTAGATAATACGCTTTATTAAAACCATGAAGCATAAATAAATTCGGTCGTTTCAGTAAAAATAAGAGATTTAAATCATGTACAAGACGCTTTATATCAAAAGAAACAGTATTAACAAGCTCTACGTGTAATGTATTTATTCCGAGGAAAGAAACAAATGGAAATTACGTGCAAAATTTATATTAATTAACTCTATTTCAAGTAACCGGTATTAAACAAAACGTACAGATAATAATTGAATATTTAATTAGGATTCACTAAAAATTAAAGGGTATTATTTTTAATTGAAGTTAATTGAATTGTTAGTAACAGATAATATCTATAGAAACTTGTAAAAACCCAATAAAATAAAGCTCTGAGAATTAATAGTATGTTTGAACACCTGCGTAGTTTAAAAAAGCTCATTCGGCGAAAATTTTGTAGATAACAAATGGTTTCAAAGAATCTTGGAGAAACCGGGGCTTAATATTCACGGGAAGGTGCGATACGGGGTTATTTAACCCAGATAGTCCACATGGACTGAAATAATCGATAGTAAGGAATATCAATTTGCACCACTAAGAACAGGTTAGATAGAGACAGATAATATGCGCAAGACCGAGGCACATATAGTAAAAGGCGTGAGTAGAGCAACGTCATGGGGTTGCGATTGGTTGAAAGTAAAAAGCAAAATTTGAGAGGTAAAAATAACATTTCGGTATAGAAGTCAATTAGTTATTTCCAGACATTGCGTGCCGTGTTGAAATTTCTGAGATTTAACTGGCGAGTGCAAAATTCGTAAAAACCGACGCACAGGCGACGGAATGGGAAAATAGCATGCGAAATTCTTTAGAACTGGCCGTTTTGGGGACTCGACCGACAGACGGGCTAACTGCTATATATACCGAGGTGAATATAAACAAGCTCTCTTACATCCGCGACTTGATTCAAGATGTTAAACAGTGCATTTTAGTTTGATAGAATAATTTAAAGTTTGCTCGTATATTTTGGTGATTTAAAACAGTTTGTTATTTACGTGCTAACATGAATGTACTTGAGTGCACTTAGATACAAGGTAATAAAATTTAGTATCACTGTACCAATTAGTAAAATTTACAACGACAAATGAATACACCAAAAGTAGGCAGTTTTGGCGTATATTGGTGAAAGAAGTATGAATTTCTTTGCTATTTTTCGGGGGTGTTAATGATTAAATGGTTCATAAATGTGTCTGGATCCACAAAACAAGGGTCAGATATACACAGATGAGTTCCGGAAAAGCCCAGAAACTACTTTAAATAAATGGTGATGGAGAAAATTTTTAAAGCGTTGAGAATCAGAAGCTGTAAATATAACCCAGTTGGAATGGTGTGATTAACAAAAGGGACGATGTACATTGAAGCTACGAGTGCAGTAACCTTCAGGTAAATTATACTATTTTGTTTGAACTTTGATATTTTTGTGTGTGTTGAATAACTTTATAATTGATTTACTTTAAATGGACATTAGTGAAATTGTACTAACCATAAAATTTTAATGTTAAGGTGAAATTTGCTTGTTTAGGTAGAAAGGGGTATTTAGTATTGATGTTCTGGATTATGATGAAAATCTGGGTATGTCTTTGAGCTCAATTAGACGAACCTGGTTAATTAACGTAAAGGGGTGGTAGATGCTCCCTTTGTACTCAGACTCCGGTCTGCATATATTGTTATATTAATTAGTAGGCATCCTACAAGGACTTTAATTCTGGATGCACATTAAAATGATAAGAAAATTAATCTTGAAATTCTTTTTAAAACTGAAGTTTATGCTGAGTTTTAATTTTGAAATTTTAATGTATTGTGAATATTGATGTAAATAGAGTTAACGTTGATGTTTGTGGTAGGAATGTGTTTGTTTTTTTTTATGATTGAGGATGTAAGTTATCTAGAGGAGCAGCCGAGGCGATTAACAGAAGAAAGTCAATGGACCAACACAGTTAAAGTAATGAATAGCTTTTCGTAGGATTCACAGCATTCTGGACATCCAATTCGTAGGGGCTCGATTCGAAAAGCGGAGTGCCCGAATTTTGGTGGTATCACAGCAAATTTGGCGCCCAATCTGTGGGGCTCGTATGTTTTTTTTAAGGGCCAGTTCCCGCATTCAAAGGAGAATTTCACAGCAATATATATATATATATATATATATAATGTCGTGGAATTATAGGTTAAACAGGTCTAGATAATAAAATTTTAACAACTGTGTATATAGGAAATAGGAACAATTTATTTACGCGCCAAATTAATCAGTGTAAGAAATGAGATATATATTTACTGAAATAAGAACTGAAAAAGCATTTTTCATTCGAGTCAATTTGCTTTTCAAATTAGAGTATTCCTCATGATTTGGAGAGATTTTTACATATTTCTTTTCCTTGATTCTAAATGAAATCAGCGATGACGAATACCATTACTCAATCTAGAAAGTTATATATTGAAATGAATTCAATTTAATATAGGCTTTGAAACGCTTTAAGGTTTTAAATGTAGTAGATTCATTTTATGTTAGCAATCTGTGTTGAAGGGATTATTAACAATTACGGATTTTCAAATCGCTTCTAGCTATTTAATTACATATTTTTCTATTGTTCAGTAATTAAAACAAAGTCATGTATAATAATTACGCTAAATGATAGCATAAGAGCAATTTACAGTTAGTGTAGTGGTGTAAGATATAAGTGGGGCACCAATATGATATATTAGGAAAAATCATGTTAAACCAGTAAAAATAAAAACAAACACAACTATTCAGACACATAAAATTGCATTTTTTTGCTAGAAATTTGGAATATAGCTTATCCCGTCAATATATATATATATATATATATATATATATATATATTGTCGTGGAAATTATAGGTTAAGAAGGGTATATAGGTCTAGATAATAAATTTTTAACTACGGTGTATTTAGGAAATAGGAACAATTTATTTACGCTCCAAATTAATCAGTTTAGATAGTGAAAACGGACGTTTATTAAGATATTTTTGTATTTCTAAATCAGAAGGTTAAAATTGCATACCGGGTAGAAGCTTTTGAGTACATGAAACCCAAGGATACGCATAATTAGTTATAATATTTTAAATCAAGCGCATTGGATAAGAAACGGAGCTGTTGAGTATAGAAAAACAATAATTTAAACGCATATTTCCATTTAAATAAACGAAATGTTCGTTATACAAATCCTAAGAAGTGGTAAAACTTGGAATTATTATTTTAAACGGATAGTTTATTTCAAAGAAACACCTGTTAGTTAAATGTCAAGTTCAAAGAACAGAATTATATGTTGAAACAGAATTTCATTGGAATGGTTTGTAACGTTCGGTCCGACCAGCTGCTAATACAAGTGCTTTGAAGACTAAGTGAAATGAAAGATCTATAATGTAAAATAGACAAAAAACACGTATAATAAAACGTTGGTTACAACACATCAAAAATACACGGGAGACTTTAAGGCCAACAACAATATCGATTTTCTGTAGTTTGAGAGGTGTTCTAAAAGAGACAATAAATATGCGAAAGACGAAGAGAGGTAGCTAAGAGGTGGAACGTTATAACGGGTGAAAGCAATATCATTGGTCTAAGGCTAGCAGTTTTGAGAAGCTCGCGTCCGTTGATGTTATTGAACGACTTTCAGGGTAACAGCACGGTAAACTCGGAATTTTTCAGATGTTACGATCAAAATTTGGAGAATTGGTTTTAAAAATAAGCCTTTTGATGAAAGAGAGTCCGTGAAGGGTCAACGAAAGCGTATAAATACACTGGGAGATATATTAAAGCTCTCTTGCTCTTAGATCTTATATCGTGTTTAGATCTCTAACGTAATTGCTATTACGTGCTCTTACGTTGTATTGATAATTGTTTATTCGTTGAAGTAGTATACAACATCCTATTTTAAAGTGTATAAAGCTGTTAGTAACGTACCGGAATATATTAAAAGTGATTTGCACAAATGGGTGAAGTGTAGTGGTATGGAAGGTTAAGTTTGATCAAGACAATTATCCGGGTAGAAATTTTAAAGGCGGTTGTAGAGATTTGGATAGTGAGTGGGAATCAGTTGGATCCGGGCATAATCACGAAGTATATGGACACCACGACGGGGGTTTTGTTACACATCTTCAGAGGAAACGATGGACTTACTCCAGGTAAAAAAATAATTTCTTGCTCTCTGCTTGAACATTTGTGCTGATATTCTTGTGTTTGAGTGTTTTGACTTATTAGGGTGTATTTTATTACCATAAAAACTCATTTAAAAGAATATATGTACAGGACAATTAATATTGATTAGTTAAAAATGTTTATTGATGATATAAAAATGTTGTTGTAAGGAGCCGACGGGTCTTTAGCTTTATTTTAAATAAAAATGCGAGGTTTAAAAGCATTTAGAGTAACTGGGTTATACTGAGCTCAAAATAGACCAGATTAAAAATCAATGTAGGGTGGCACGACGGGCCCATCTAGTCTTCTAAAATAAAATTGTTGAAATATATTAAAATCATAAAATTTTAAACGATTTAAAGATTGAGATGATAACAGTTTTATCAAACCGTATGTACCAATGTGTAAATATTTTCTGAATAATGGAAACTTGTTAATATGTGTAAATAAAAAGGTTGTATGTTTTGTTGCATTATTTGAGTGGTATTTTCATTTGACTGTGTTTGTGAGAAAGGAATGTACTTAGGATGCTAGGTATTCAAGAAGAAGCAGATTTCTCAGTTAGCCAGGGTGTGCAGAAGAAGGAGGCGTTCTATAGGAGAGTAATAATTTTTTTTTATTAATTTTATGGCGACCCGAACGTGAGGGCTCCATTCCCAGATAAAAATGCGAAAATTTTATTCCAGGAAACGGGCGAGCTGAGAGAGAGTCTGCGTATAATGTAATTTGAAAATATTTTTGAGTGTGCGAGGAAGTGATTTGAACGTATGCAGAGAAAGGAGTAGCTAAGAAGCCAAGGAGTTGAAATTGGAAGTGACGATAGTGCGTTATTTGATAAATCAGGAAAAATGGAGGAAGCCGGAGGTAGTAGGGATCAATCAAAAACATAGTCGGGAGAAACTGGAAATGAATTAATAATGAGAATGTTAGAGAAAATGCGACTAGGTAGAGAAGAATCAAACCGAAAATTGGAGCAAATGAGTGCCGAATCGAACCGTAAGTTTGAGCAAATTAGCCAGAAAATCAATAATTCGACGAAAGAATTTTCTGAGTTTAAAAATAGTTTAACGATAAAAATGGGGGAAGTAGAAATTAGGGTTAATAAAAATGAACGTGATATAAGAGGCTTGAGTCAGGAAATGGGACAATTAAGGACGGAAGTTAGAATCTTCTGTGAAGATGAGATCAATGTAAAAATGACTGAGGTGACAGATTCAGGTCGAGATCAGCTAGCAAGGGTTGAGAAAGAGGTAAGCGGAATTAAACAGAATGTGTCGACTTTGATGGGGGATGGTCCCAGATATTTAACAGGTAATATGTCACTGGACCAGCAGATGAAATTTTATGGGGATAATAAGGTGAACCCTCAAATTTTTAAAAATAATATTAGAGGTTTAGTAGGTAATTTATTTGGTAAACAGGCAAAACTAATTATTGTAAAAGCGTTATTGAAAGACCATGCTGAGGCTTGGTATAATCTCATAGGGCAAGAGATAGAAACTTACAGTGAATTTGAGGACAAATTTTTGAAACAATACTGGAGCGACCACTGACAAGACCATGTACGTGACGATTTAATAACTGGTAAATATAAGGGAGAATTTGCTGGAAGTAGGGAACAGTATGCCATACAAAAGTATAGCATAGCCAAACAACTAAAACCACCGTTAACAAACCGACAGATTATAAAATACCTTTCACTACACTGGGGCTCGAGTGTTCCGAATTCCACTGCAATATATATATATATATATATATATATATATATATATATATATATATAAACTATAGGCTGTTTAATTAAAATATTGGGAACTATTTAGTTCGAAAGAAATGCTTCAAGTAAGGTGTATTTATTTTTATTCCTGACGTTTCGAACCTCTTTGGGTTCTTTTTCGAAGGTTATAAATTTACACTATCCTTCTAACTTCAACTAGCGAAATCTTCAATAATCCAAACTTTAAAAACATTTAAACTATAAAAATCTTAAAACTAAATATTAACAATTAATGTGAAAAAATTTTGATTGAAACTTATCGAAAAATAATACAAAATCAAAATTTTTTCACATTAATTGTTAATATTTAGTTTTAAGATTTTTATAGTTTAAATGTTTTTAAAGTTTGGATTATTGAAGATGTTACGTTGGCTCGTAGCCGTGCGTAACACAAAGAAAGTCAAGGAATGACCGGGCTCAATCGGAGATTAGGGGGTGTAGAAAGCAGACTGACCTATGATGTATACGGCGGTAAGGAGTTAGTGACAGTACCTGTAAGAAAAATAATTAAGCAAACCTGAAAGAAAAAAAAAATAGTTAAGTAAACCAGGAAAAAAAAATGTAAAAGCATGTAAAAGAATGTAAAAGAAGGTAAAACGTTTGAATAATCTATATAATATGACAACGGTAATAGCAGTACAAAAACTTTTAATACAAAGTGAGGTAATATTGGGGAGTAGCAGAAACGTTTCCTCACACCAATTTAACATAAATCAGATAAAATGTTTACAAAAGATAAATAGATAAGACACAATTGGTATGAGTAATTCAGTAATATTGGTTTTTCGTTCTCTCTTTTTCTTTTATGTTTTAAAATAGCATGCAAGTCTTTTGTAAAAGGTGGCAGAACGACAAAGATATGGTAAGCAACGGATAGATATTTAAAATAAAAAAAAAAGTAGGAAATAGTTCACTTACAGAAAGTCCTGCAGAACGAAGTACTTCACCCTTGATTGTGATGGGGTTGATAAAATTTAGTACACTTTACACTAACGAAGCACTTCACCACACTTCACTGGTGTTAGCCCCAGACATTATCATACTGAATGGAACCATGTGGCATTGATAACTTTCTTGTTAATTCTATTTTCTGAGAAAACAATTTCGAAAATATTTTGCAACACAAATCGCAAAAATTGTAATAAAAATTTAGAATTCAGAGTCACGGACCCTCAAGGCACGCTGCAATGCAGGTCATCTGACAAGTTCTTGCATTAAGCTACTGTTAACACGGGGTGTTTTATCTGCTACAACTGTATCGTCATTTTCAGAAACAAGACCCACGCTTAAAACTGTATTTAAACACTATAAAGTATGCACCAAAAAACCCACAATTAAAAAGTACATGTAAACACTCCGTAAGTTCGTCAATTGTTCCGTAAGAACACGTGCCGTCGAGTTTAACAAGTTATACCACTTTATTTCCACAAGAGAACCAACCAAAAAAACATTATCATTAAAACACGCGTATCAATAAAGTCAATGTCCCGTAAAAACAATTCGAAAATTTATACCGCATGCAATTCTCACTATTCTCAAAAGCAAAACACGGGCAACAGTACTTTCAACGCAATTTATATATAGGAACCGAAAACAAACTGCTTGCTATTACAAATAAGACTCTTCTGTTTAATAAACTCGTATATCCACATAAGGAACAGTATTTATATGAAAGCAGCACTCATATCTACTCATTAATTACAGCGGTTAGACAAGAGCAATCCAATTTACAATTCATTAATTTAAGAAACAACGAACAACTACTCAAACTACGCTAATCTGTCTATATATAAAATAGTTGTTAACATAACACCTGCGCCTCTTATCTCCACTTTGATAATTGCATAAGTAACGAAATTTATAAGGCGAATAATTATTTATTTATGTAAATTAACCTTTATGCAACCAGCTATTCAAAACGATGTATTTTTAGTACGCTATACAGAAGGGAGCGTAACAAAGATTTCGCTAGTTGAAGTTAGAATGATAGTGTAAATTTATAACCTTCGAAAAAGAACCCAAAGAGGTTCGAAACGTCAGGAATAAAAATAAATACACCTTACTTGAAGCATTTCTTTTGAACTAAATAGTTCCCAATATTTTAATTAAACAGCCTATAGTTTATATTTAAAGCAGTTCGTTACTTGATTTGTCAGATCATATTTTATATATATATATATATATATATATATATATATATATATATATTGCTACGAAAGCCCCACTTTCTGGGCGTCATTTAATTGCTACAATCACCCTGTACTAAACTCTAATCAATTCGAGCCCCACGTTTTGGTCGTCATTAAATTGCTACGAACTCCGGTTACTAAGGTGAAGCTTATACTTAAAACGCTCCACAATTTGGGCGCCATTAATTTTGCGATATTCTCGACTACTGAAACTTTTACTAATACAAGCCCCATCTTTGGGCGTCAAAAATTGCTGCGATTTTCCGGCTACTAAAACTGTACAAATTGGGTTGACATTACTTGCTGTGAATTCCCTACTAAAGCATTTAAAATTGGAGAACCATAATTCTGCAATTTCTGGTTTTGATGAAGTTCCACATTCATGGGCCAAAAATGCTCCAAATCTTCGATACAGCTTGTATCTAAAAACTTAAAAATAGTTTTGCTTCGCAATGAAGTATGCCACTGCTCAGCTAGTTTCTGTGACTAAAACTGCTCAAAAGAAATTCTGCTATGGTAAATCTCTAACTGTATTAACATACTTGTCGAAAAATATACTTCAAGCTCAATATAAAATTCACCATCCATTCATTCTTGATACATTATGTACATTATCTTTTTAAAATAACACATTTTTAAAATACATTTTGAGCTTTCTAATTAATCCACATAAAAATCTTCAATTCAATAATCATAAAAGCATCAGGACTTTACCACCTTCCTTACTTTACCTCTGGTTTAATACGAGCTCATAGTAAAACCTTGATCCTTTGTGCTACTATTTGCACATCAATCCCCCAAAAAGTCCCATTTGCCTTGTACATACATCAAATATTATAATTCTTATAAATTCCCACATAAAATACAGAAAATTAATAGTAAAGAAAAGTTCAATCTGCAACTCTTCCCCAATATGTCTTTTAGTTCATAACCTTGTACCAGAAAGCACAAAAACACCAATTTATACACAAATGCAAATAAAAAGAAACAACAGTTACCTGAATTTAATCACTGCACACTGGCCTACCATTATACCATCAACGACTGCTGCCTTGAGGAACGCCTCCAATTTGGATTGCAACACCCTGGACTGCAAACTGTTACTATATCAGCACGAAATCATCTGATCCACCACTTCCATTGTATAAAATTCAGTCTCAGGTCTCTTCTAGCAATTGTTGTTACTTAACCAAATCAACCAAACATACATTTACTTCATTTCCAAATTTTATATTTGGCATACTTAGTGCAAACGAAAATATAATAGGCTGTACTTACATACATTAACTTTGTTTCAACTTGTACTAGAAGTGCATTTTCTAGGAGCCGTCAGCTGGCAGTACTCTAAGCGTTGTCTGCTTGTCGAAAAACTAAGTGCGAGTAAGAGCTTTACACTGTGCGAACTAAGAGATCTAGAAGATCTAAGAGATCTCAGTGAACTCCTAGAACTAAGAGAACTAAGAGAGCCCTACCACCATCAGTTGGAGCTTATATAGTCTTCTTCTGCCCCTCTAAGGCTTCTAAATTCCGGCAACTTTCAACAATACAAACAAATAATTTCTAACCATTCACAATTCCTTGTAATTTTCTACCCAAACATCACTGCCACCGAAATCCTGGAATTTGCACGATACAAACAAAACATTTTCTCCGTATTCTTTTAACCGTCAACAAATTCTCTGTATCCGTCCTAACTGACAACACTTTGCGAAACATTTCCTTGAATTTCAACTCTAAAATCTTGTGAATATTTTCTCCAACTGCCCATTTAAACTACGCCCCTAATGCAACATATTGTCTCCCTTTAACATACGTATTAAAACTTCCTAGCTTTACTTCTTATTCATTCCATTTTATATATTCCTACCACGAGTTATATCTTTTTCATTTTAACATGCATTCTACATCTACTATCCCTCTTACTTTCTGTCTTCCCCGTTCTCAACGTTCAATCTAGCGCTGTCTCCCTTATTCTCATGCCAGCTAATAATCTCTCTTTGTACTTTGTTTGTACGTTCCATCTGTAATCTATCTACCATTTTCCCACCCAAACAACCTTCAAACTATGCCTATGTTAATACGTGGTATTTGTATCCAACTTTTATTCATCTTAATAAAATAACCCTTCCTTGTTTCGCTGTTGACGACCTGCAAAAATAACGCTCTCCAACTAAATGTTACCCTGTCTAAACAACGTTCAAACTATGCACATCGCACTTCTACATATTCTACCTGATATTCTTTCTTTGTTAAATTTGTTTCTACAAAACACTTTCACAACTTTTTGTAAATAATATAAATAACAGCCACTTTACTGTTGTAAATATACGCCGAAACCAACGGTTTAAAATGCTCAAGCTTTTTGAAAATAAATATCCAACTTTGCTATAATTGCATCCTAAAGTTAACTACGAAATTAAAAATGCTAAAGCTTTATCTTTATGCTCTACCTTTATACACGATAATGGTTACATATGTTTCTTGTTTATAATATGTTTTTTGAAAAGCTATGTTACATATCTGATATACCATATGAATTATAACACACGCTATCTTACACACGGACTGTTTATAATTAAGGGATTATGCTAAATTACATTATAACACACGCTAAAGCATGCTGCTAAATTAACTTGAAATATTACAGTACCCTTATCAATTTCTATGCTAGAGATTTAGAAAAGCGTTTTAAATTGTAGATGGTTGTTTCTACATGCTGAATCACCAAATAAATTATCAAATGAATTACTAATGTCATTGTAACACTCAAATATCACAGAACATTCCCCCTATTTTAATACCAATGACAACCAATTTTGAATTTTTATTTGGATTCAAATATATCTCTAAATTACTATCTATACTTGTATGTACATTTATTATTTACCCCTATATTTCTACAACTATCTATTATTTCTTATCATTACTATTTAGACCTATTGTTAATACCTATTATTACCAACTATTATTTATACCTACCATCAACTATTTATACACCTATTCCCTACTTGAATCTGACTCTCTTCTTTATTCGTAGAGTCATCCGTCTTACGTATTTAATGATATGGACTCTTAACTTTTCCTATTTCTATCACTATTTGTATAACTACTTCACGGGAAATTAAACTATCATCAACGTACTAACACAAAAATTGTTTATACGCAGAAAGAATTCTTTAAATAAAGCTTACTGAAAATTAGTTTACCACTTAACCTCGTCAAAAGTGTGTTCATGGATGTTGGACAATAAAACTGCCGTTTAATCCGTTGATTAATATTCCTCGCGCTGTGGTGGTAGACAAGTTGTTAAAAAGGTACCGCCCTGATAGCATTCTCGGCGTGCTGGATTACATTAAAGAATGCAGTGAAGTTTTACCCGTTAATTTCCTTAACTATTCCTACATCGTATCTTTTATTTGTGCTCCTAAAACTTTGTCACAGAATTTAAGCTAGGACGGCAAACTACATCTCTGATAACCGTAAATGATTTATAGATATCGCTCCTGATATACAACCTGCTAATATGCATTACATTCGAGGGTAAGTATAGTTAATAATTGATTTATGTTATTATTTTAAATGTAACTTGTATTATTTTATTTGTAAATTTTGTGGAATATTTTGCGCCCTCTGTTCAGGTAACTAATTAGTTAAATTTTTACTTTTTGTGCTAATTAACTAAGAAGCAAATGTAGCTTCCAAACTAAAATCAAGCTACGTCATTAACACATGGGTTATTCAAACAGAAAACACATGGTTTATAAATAAGTTGCCCTTTATGTAGCGAGTGATTTATGTATCTTTTAAACATTCAAATAAAGTTTTTACTGTTTCTTTTCATATAAATATCAATTTTATGTCTTTACACTTGTAATTTTCGTCTATTCGATTTGACTTAAATAAGAAATGAACGTTTTTCCAAGCAGGCGTAACACGAATTTATTATATTAAAAGAATAGTACTGTGACAATTGTATACAGCATTTGATGCAAATTTCGCCAATGGTTTTTAGCAGTGTGAAATATTATGTCTGAAAAGTGCATAGATCTCCTTAAATAAACGAACTTGTAAAAGTTTGTTATTTCCACTTTCCGTAATTAAATGTGTATCAGATATATGGTTATGGTCCGAAAGGACCAAAATGCTTTCTCTATATGTTTCTGAGGAGATATCAGAGAAGGCTCAACATTGATTGTTAAATGATAACAATTTTTTGGGCATATGAACCAAATAACATAAATTAGGTCGTTGAGCCGAAGCATCAAATTCAATTTAGAACTGCAAGATTGAAACGGAAGCTGCCAGCCCTAAAATTATATTACTTGCTTGTATTGTTAAACAAAGCATGAAATTCTCTGTCGCAGCACCAAATAGCTTTATTTTTATTTTGTTTGATCATTATGACACAAATCAAAATAAACTCACCGAGACTGTTTGAGTTGGTGTGTTATTAGCCGTTAATGTGAAATCACGTGCATTAGGAATGGAAACCCTGAAAGAGTTTCTATTATGAGTTGCCATCGATAAGTGTTTTGAGTTTGAAACGAATTTCTTAACGGTACAAGTGCCTTTGCAGGGTCTTTATTCAACTTACGGAATATAGAAATTACATTTCGTAAATATTTAGTAAATGTACTAAACGTTCGAAAAAAAGGAATAATGATTAGTTGAAATGCAAATGCAGAACAATATAATTAAAAATGCGTATTGCGGATTGAAATGGTGTCATATTAACCACAAATAAATTCTTTGGAAACTTTCATGTGTCCTCAACAGAACAAAAATTGTATCACGATTTCTAAACCTGCAGGTCAACATGCTCAATTAAGCTGGCAGGAGTCTTGACCCAAACACAGTTGCAATTGCAAAGAAGGATATTTTTGGACTACAGACTCACATACCCAAATGGGCCAAAAAGTATCGTGTAGTAATGCAACCGAAAAACAAACGAGAAGTTTTGGTATATATAAGCATATTTACTTGACGCTTAAATAAGTAATGCAACTATATTAGTTATATTAAGCTTGAGTGAAAGTTTCTGCTTGCGCTTCTAAACACTTTTTCCACATCTCTGTGATTGCTAAAAATTGCCACAATTTATATAGCTTTCCTACTGCTTTTTTAACTATCAGTTTTGTTTAGTCAGATTTGATATTATGGTTTCTTTAATTGATGTTCGGTCGCTACTGAACGACTGGCTGCATCCGGTAGTTCTGAAATAGTTTATATTCGTTGCAGTTGTGCTGGTTTTTCAATATACAAAGTACAACACTTTGAAGGTATTTTACATACCCTAAGATCAATGGGCTGTCTTCAGAATACATAGATAATAATGATTTATGTGTGAGTTTAGTGGCGAGCTTGTAAATAGTTTTTATGTTGTGTTTTTGTAAGATCTTGTAACAATCCTTTGAAGCGTTTTTAGGCATATTCCATTTTAACAAATTCTGTATTGGCAAATTCCAGCAAAAGGGGTAGGGTTGTTTCTTTTAAGGAATATAATTTTTAGTTATGTGTATTCATGATTTAAGGAAGGAGATTATTCGTAAAGGTTGTCAAATCCTTAATGTAAGTTCTAAGGTAAACAATGATATCATCATTACTTTGTATTCTAAGCTAGTGTAGTTTTATGATTCGTTTCGAGTAATTATGTACAACGTTGGCGCCTATGACAGCATTGTGTTGGAACGTGGAAGGTTCGTCCACTAAGTCATGATGTTGCAAGAAATGATAAAGTTTCTTTCTTTGGTTCAAGTTCATGTTTCGGTAAGACCATTTTTCATATGTAAGATAGAGAAAAATAACAAAAGTAATGCAATTTGTAGTCTTAATCCATTTTTTAGCATCCTGCCAAAGATGATCTTGCTTATATGAAGTAAAGATAGTTTTCTGTAGAACACTTTGTCAAAACCATTAAAAGACATAACGTGAAAACTTGAGTAGGTAAAGTTAACCATTGAATTAGTAGAAATCGAACTGATTTATGGGATTGGTCAATAGAGTTTGGAATTATTTTCTACCAGGTTAGTGAACCTTATTTTTAGGAAGATTTGTTTTTTTTTGGAGACAACTTCCTGTCGGAGAGGTACCTTAATTAAGAACATCTCATTTTTTAGAACGAAGTCCCTGAAGTTCCAGTAGTTCCAGTCTCGAAAAGGTATCTACAGCTAATTATTTCTAAAGTATCTATAATAAATCTTTTGAAACTACCACCTACAGCAACTGTAAATTAATGAACATTTTAAGTACAATTTAAACTTGTAAACGTACCCATAATACGTTCCACTTATTAGATATAAAAAGTTGAAAAATACCTTTGTTTGCCAAAAACGTTTTTGATTAAGATAAGTAATTTTTGACATGTATTTGGCTTTTATTTATATGTACTTTTACTTAAAACGTAATTGTGCAATAGAGTTTTAGACACTGGTGTTTTTACAATTAATATAAAGGGAATAGTTTCTAATCTTGATATACTGAAAGATATCGCGATTATTTATAGGCGTGATTATATATATGTAATATAGCATTTGATCTTGGGAACCCTTTTCCTATTAGCTGGCAGTTTTAATTAGTTATATGAATGTCCTTACCATTACGTTCACATTAGATTTGTTCTAAATTAGTCACTCGATTATAACTCACGTGATTTTTAAACCAGAATCACTCTTGTTATTCCTTGTGGGGTATTTCTATAGGAATGCCCGTATTTTAAAATTAGGTGTCGCCCAAAATAATTCCCTATTACGACTGATTTTCCCACACAATAGTATTGTGGCTTTTCGAACACTTTCCATTGAATTATTCGGCAACCATATATTATTGGTACAGTCAAGTTTTCGGTACTTTATTGAGACACAGAATTTTTAGCGAGGTACTTCACCAAGCTTCTCTGTAAATTACCGGCTGAGTTTTCTGGAGTCAAAACTGTACGTATCAATCTTTACCAGCGCCGTCGGTTACTCTATGTACATACGACAGAACTGCTAAATATTGTCACGTGATTAAATTCCGTAGTAAGAACTACCTTTTGTTTTGCAGTGCAATTACTGATTTTTCTAATATTTCTATAAAGTTTAGACTATTTGTATTCGTCAATAGACTCTATTATTTTCATAGAGTTTGTTTACAGATACATCTTATTTTATATATCCAATTTCTTATTGCGGACTGCAAATAACCTGTCTTTTATTATTTGATTTGCCTTGGGGCATGAACCCGGGTGTCGCCGCGAGAAGGTTTGTTACGTTTGCAAATAAATTTTGCTGTAACATTCCGCAAATCTCAAATGGCCACACGTACTTGTATAGCCATCTATAGGATTTACTATGTAGTTTCGGTTCAATTCTGTACTTCCACACTTTAGTAGTGTTGGTGTTTTATCACCTGATAGCGGTTTTATTTACTTTTGCCATAGTACAGTGATTGTTTCGAAATTATACCAGTATAATAGCTTCGATTACTTCATAGGGTTCTTGGAGACTATTTCACTCTGAGGAGGCTTAATAAAGCCGAAACCGTCGGTCAGTGGATGTTTCCTCCCCTATGAAGTAATAAGCTAATGTTTTGTTAATGGCTATATAACTACCAGCCCGATTTGTATTCGTCAATAGACTCTATTATTTTCATAGAGTTTGTTTACAGATACATCTTATTTTATATATATATATATATATATATATATATTTGTTTGAGGATGATTTTCTTGGGATATAGGTCAAAACATTAATATATACTTTTACATTTTATTGTGCCATAACCTCACTCGACCATACTGTTTCGACTGCTTGAGCCTTTTTCAATGGTTCAGTCATTCCCTAAACTATTCTATTCCTTATACATTTAACAACTAAATACACTAAGCCTATTTGTATGTCATTTACAAGTACGTTATAAAATTCTTAAGTTAAGTTAAGAATTTTATAACGTACTGTAAATGACATACAAATAGGCTTAGTGTATTTAGTTGTTAAATGTATATGAATAGAATAGTTTAGGGAATGACTGAACCATTGAAAAGGCTCAGCAGTCGAAACGTACGTATGGTCAGTGAGGAAAATATAAACATTGGTAACAATAATATATATATATATATATATATATATATATATATTAGCTGTGGATTACCTCTAGACTCGATTCTCGCCTCACGAATCGCCAACATAAAATCTTTCTGCAAAAAATAATAAAAAAATCTTCTTGTACCTCTGAAACGCCTCCTTTGTTTCTGTACACCCCGGCTAGCTCTAAAATCTGCTTCTTGATCGATACTTACCATCCTAAGTTCACTCTTTCTCACATATACTACCAAATAAAATCACTCAAATAAGACAACAAAACATACAACCTTTTATTTATACCAATTAAAAGTTTCCATTGCAAATAAATATTTACACATTCGAATATCCAGCTTCATAAAAATATTACAAACTCAATCCTTACATCTTTTTGGAATTTCATGATTTCAATTTATTTCAACAGTTTTATTTTATATGAGTAGATGAGCCCGTCGTGAACCCAAAATTGACTTTTATTCTGGTAAACCCAGTTACTCGAAATGCTTATATACATTGCATCTTTGTTTAAAACAACCTTAAAGACCCGTTTACTCTTTACACTACAAATTTTATGTCATTTATTTACACTATCACATAAAACATACAAATTGTCTTTGCATATACCCTTTAAATAAGTTTTTATGGTCATAAAACACCCCCCCCCCAACCAATGTGTCAAATCACTCAAGCACAAAATAACAGCACAAAATGTTCAAGCAAAAGTAATAGAAATTAATTTCGTTACCTGGAGTAAGCTTTTTCCATCATCACCTCTGAAGATGTTGTCCAAAAAACCTTGTCGTGGCTTCCACGCACTTCTTTGTTATATGTAGAGCAAACCCATTTTCATTTGCTATCCAAATCTCTGCAGACGCCTTCAGTGTTTCTACCCCGATAATTGTCTAGACCAAGCTTAAACACCTTCCATACTATCAGACTTCAAGCATCCTCGTTCCAAACAATTCTCATCTCGCTTACCCTAGTAACATCCTTCCTTTATTTTGTTGAATGTATTAACAGCACCATATACTAACTAGCACCCACTTGTACAATTCACACGTTTAATTACTTATCGACGGACTGTACTAACACCGTTTTTATACACTTTTAAACTTGGAAGTTACATTGCAAGCTAAGCGAAGTCAAACGGATAAGCGAAGTCAGGGAGCTTTACCTCGTTTCCTTGTGTATTTATAATCGTCAATCCACACCTCCTGTAACCTATTTCAAACGAAAAGCTCCCCTACCGTAAATAATTCTAAAAATTTTGCACGTAACGGACTTGTGAAACCGAGAATTCTCATTCCATCTTCGCACTACTCCGAAAACTGCTCAACGGTCGCAATCTTCTTGAAAATTTCTTGCATTCGACCAATCATAGACCTTTCCCCCATTTTTATGTCTAGCCTTTAGCTATCTTCCCAGATTTAACCTATGTTCGTTGTCTCTTTTACAATCCCACTCAAGCAACAGAAAATCGATATTGTGGTTGACCTCCAATGTCGCGTACTTTAGACGCGTGTTTTATCCAACGTCTGCTATAAGTGATCTCTGTCCGCTTTACACTATGAATATTCCGTCGCACTCTGCTTTCAAACCAGCTGTTTTTTAATAGCTTTTGCATCGACCGTTAAATACAATTCTACAGAATTATATTCAAACGTTCATTTCAGTTCCCTGAACCTGTTTATTTATTTGTCTGGTTTTCTATGAAGCAACAGTCCGTTTAAACTCGTATTTCCAAGTTTTAGAATTTCTTAGGATTTGTATTTAACGAACGTTTTGTTTAGTTAAATGGAAAATATAAGTTTACATTATTGATTTTATATACCCCAAAAGCCCTGTTTATTATCTGATGTGCTTAATTTACAATTTTTTTAAAAATGTTAAAGCTAATTGTGCGTATCCTTGAGTTTCACATACCTCAAAGCTTCTACACGTTATGCAAATTTAACATTCCGACTTGTAGATACAAAAATATGCTATTATCCGTCCGTCTTGGTGCGTAAATAAATTGTTTTTATTTCCTATATACAGAGTCGTTAAAAATTTATTATCTTGACCTATTTATTCCTCTTAACCTATAATTTACACGACAATATATATATATATATATATATATATATATACTTTTGAGTATAACGACCTTGCAGTTATAAAATATAATATATACAATAACAGGCTTTTAGGTCTGCTGGTTAATTAAGTGTACTCTTTATTATAATTCTAAGCTTTCGGTTTATTTTTAAACCATTATCAAAGATACTAAAAATTCAGAAACATTAATATGGGCGTAAAATAGTTAAAAACTTACTTACTAATGTGAGGTTTTATACTGAAATCGTCCATATAGATAAAATTTTTTTAATACAAGTTAAAAGTGTGGTTGAAAGCTTTTAAAAAAAACACAGTAATGTGGTTTGCTAATCACATTTGATTGTTATAATGACATTTCCTTTATAATTTTGACAGTGTTTGAAATAACTTTCTAGATTGTAATTAATTTCTTTTATCGTTTGACTGAAATTTAGATATTTTTTGTATGTATGTTGTATATATATATATATATATATATATATATATATATATGTATGTTGATGTGCGTATATTAATTTACGTATATATTTCAGTGTGTTTATGTTGTTTGTGTGAATGTAAGTATGTCTGTGCATTTGTGTATGTTTGTGTGTGTGTGTGTATTTATGTGTGTGTGGGTGCATGTGGATGTTTGCGTGTGTGAGTGCGTGTGCTTGTTTGTTAGTGTATGTATGTTTATGTTGTGTTTTATTAAGTGATTTGATCAGTTATGTTGAATTTGTTTTTGGATTCAAAGTGAAGTAGATAGGTGTATATAAAGCTTAGTCTGTTAATATCAGTTTTTTTATTAATAGTGTTGAGGTTTTTAAATATGTAACACATTTCTAGGAATTCCCTTTTGGATCTTTTATTTTCAATTTGTAATATTATAGGATTATCATTTTATGTTTGTCTGCGTTTGCGTGTAAGGTCAAAGCACAAGCGTTTGGTTTAACACGAAAGTCGCGTTTATGTTGAGTTAAACGTTGTTTTAATTGTTGCGAGGTTTGACCAATGTAGGCAAGATCGCAGTCTGAACAATTTGTTTGATATATAATATTTCTTTGTAGAAGAGTTGGGGTTTTATCTTTTAATTTGGAAAAAAGTCTGTTTAACGTTAAAAGGTTTCGTTTAGCAATGTTGATGTTGAATTTTTTGAAAACGTTTTCGAATTTTGTACTTAAATTTTCAATGTAAGGAATTATATGGTATGTAGGTATATTTGCAAAAAGTTCAGTATTGTTATTTAAGTGTTTATTAGAAAGGTCGGCGTTTAAAGGAGCTTTATGATTGTATAAAAGGCTTTTTATTAGTTTTGGTGGGTAGCTATTGTTTCTTAGAATAATAAATAGTTTTTTTAGATTTTTTGAGTATAGTGAAGGATGGCATAGTTTTTTGATCCTATGTTTTAGGCCTAAAATGAAGTTTATTTTTATTTTATATTGATAATATGAATGATAATTTAGATATCTACCAGAGTTGGTTGTTTTTTTATACCAGCCTAAAATAATAGTATTATCATTTTTTCTAATTAGTAGAGTGTCAAGAAATGGGATGGATTGGTTGTTTTCTAATTCTACGGTAAATTTAATTTTATCATCGTAACTATTGAAAATTTTAAGAGTTTCGTTAATTTTATCTTATGGTACAGATGTTATTATATCGTATGCAAATTTTTTAATAAATGGAATTGTGAAGTTTAATTATATATATATATATATATAATTATATATATATATATATATATATATATAAAAATATATATATATATATATATATATATATATATATATATATATATATATATATATATATATATATTATAGTGGTTTTAAATGGTTAAAACGAAATATAAACGAAGCAATTTCAAAACACCCTGTATAAAGGACACAACCAGAATTTACGTGCGAAATTTATGCCAGTTAATTCATTTTTAAGTAACAAGTATTAACAAAATTTTACAAATAATGATTAAAATTAGTAGGTTTGCAAAGTATAAATGGTAGAAGCCAATGCAATTAATTTATTAATTTAATTGAGTTTAATTGAACGGTTATTTACGTATTATATGTATAAAAGCTTGTAAAAATCAATAAATCCAGGTGAAACGCGTTGCTAACAAACAAATATATCGGTGGGGTTAAAATACGCAGAAATCCAACTCGTAGAAGTGTTATTTAAAACGTTCGCTAAAATTAAACACCTGCGTATTTTCTAAATGTCAAGTTCCAGTTATTTTTGTAGATAAAGCTACAAGTTTCAAAGAATATCGGGTAAACTGGCGAATGTGTTCGCAGTAAACACTAATGAGGGGTATTTAAATCGCGTAGGACGTCCACGTGGGGTTAGATAGCAGATGGTCAAAAATATCGATTTTCTACCACTCCAGCAAGGTTAGTAAGAGACGTAGAAAACGCATAAGCAAGGGACAACGGTAGTATAGGAGGGATTTGTAGAACGTCACTTTATATACGATTGGTTGATATTGTTAGTTGGACATGAGACGAATAAGTGCATAGTGTATATGAATTTTCAGAAAATAGCAGAGCGACGCGCTAAAATTTGCGGACTTAGAAATCGGTTGAGCAAAATTTTAAGAACGTGTTGTTGTAGATGAAGGATGTTGAATGACATGCGGCCAGGAGGCGGCAGCCTAAATTGTATAAATACTTTTCGATAATATAATGAAAGCCCTTAATATTTCGATCGCTTCAGACGACGTATGAAAGTATCACGAGTTTGTAAGTATGATAAAATTATTTTATATTATATTGCACGGTGTTAGCCTTATAATTTGTACGCGGTTTGTGTGCGAGTTTAAAATTTATTGAGGCATCACCTATATTTTTTTAACAAACTCGTGTAATGACGTTGTGTAAAGCGGATTAAATTGAATAATCATGAAAGACGGATAATTAATTTGGATTTGGAAATTGAATACACCGTGAAGGCAGCGCTAGCAGCTCGACGTACATGGGGTTTTTCGTCTAATAGCTAGAAGCGACCTGCAGACCTGAAAGAAGCAAATACATGGCATCGCCCACGGAGCAGTGATCTTCTAGAAATTCCAGGTAACGCTTTGAAATTGTGTTGTTATAAACTATGAATATTGGGTGACGTATGAGAGTGATTTTGAAGGTAGTGTGCATTATTTGGCGTATTGAACATAATACGTATAACTAACTTTATTATGGTATTTAAATAGAAATCTGAAGGTGTATATAAAGCTTATTAACGTTCCATCAGGAGGTTAAATTTTGTGAAGAGTACATGGGTTGTTTTTTTTTAGTTTGTTGTCAGAGTATGCAAAGTATAAGGGCATACATTATTCATAATTAACTGGGTTATCATGAGCTCACCATACTCCAGAATTTACGTAGATTTAAAATAATTTGAAAAAAGAAAGAGAAATAAGATATTATTTAGGGCCCATTTACTCCGGGTACATTCTATGTGTTTGATAATTTTAAATTAAAATACAGGACATTACAAAATAGGATTTATTGAGGTGCAACTTGATCACTGAAATGTGGATAATATTTTATTTGAATTGTAAATAGTGATAAATAAAAGATTGTATGTTTGTTGTATTTTGTGGTTTTATTGGGAGTGTGTGCGAATGATAGAATATGAGAGTGAATCTAGATATCCAAGAGGAGGTCCAACTGAGCTAGCCGGAAGCAGTTGAAGAAAGCAATTCAGGAGGAAGAGAGGAAAACGGGTAAGAAATTATATTTTTTGAATTATTTGATTTTGGAAAATTTTTCTAATATGTGCAATTTTCGAGTTTTGAAAATATAATAAAATTTTTGAATATATTTTGTTGGTGAGGCTTTTACCCGAGTTCCACGGCAATATATATATATATATATATATATATATATATATATATATATATATTGCTGTGATACCACCAAAATCCGGGTACTCCGCTTTTCGAATCGAGCCCCTACGAATTGGATGTCAAGAATGCTGTGAATCCTACAAAAAGCTATTCATTACCTTAACTGTGTTGGTCCATTGACTTTCTTCTGTTAATCGCCTCGGCTGCTCCTCTAGATAGCTTTCATCCTCATACATAAAAACAAACACATTCCTACCACAAACCTCAACGTCAACTCTATTTACATCAATATTCACAATACATTAAAATTTCAAAATTAATATTCAGCATAAATTTTAATATCGGAAAATTTCAAAATTAAATTTATTATCATTTTAATGTGCATCTAGAATTAAAGTCCTTGTAGGATGCCTACTAATTACTATAACAATATATGCAGAGTACAAAGGGAGCATCTACCACCCCTTTACGTTAATTAACCAGGTTCGTCTAATTGAGCTCAAAGACATACCCTAAATTTTCATCATAATCCAGAACATCAATACTAAATACCCTTTCTACTTAAACAAGCAAATTTCACCTTAAAATTAAAATATTATTGTTAGTACCATTTCACTAATGTCCATTTTGAGTAAATCAATTATAAAGTTATTCAACACACACAAAAATCTCAAAGTTCAAACAAAATAGTATAATTTACCTGAAGGTTACTTGCACTCGTAGCTTCAATATACATCGTCCCTTTTGTTAATCACACCATTCCAACTGAGTTATATTTACGGCTTCTGATTCTCAACGCTTTAAAAATTTTCTCCATCACCATTTATTTAAAGTTGTTTCAGGGCTTTTCCGGAACTAATCTGTGTATATCTGACCCTAGTCTTGTGGATCCAGACACGGTTATGCACCATTTAATTATTAATACCCCCGAAAAATAACAAAGAAATTCATACTTCTTTCACCAATATACGCCAAAACTGCCTGCTTTTGTGTATATATTTGTCGTTGTAAATATTTACCAATTGGTACAGTGATCCTAAATTTTATTACCTTGTATCTAAGTGCACTAAAGTACATTCATGTTAGCACGTAAATAACAAACTGTTTTAAATCACATAATATTCGAGCAAACTGTTTAAATTATTTAATATTAAAGCCGGAAAACTAAAAACCACTGTTTAACGCGTTCAATCAAGTCGAAGATCTAAGAGAGCTTGTTTATATTCACCTCGGTATATATAGCCGTTAGCCGGTCTGTCGGTCGAGTCCTCCAAACGGGTAATTCTAAAAAATTTCGCATGCTAGGTTCCCAGTCCGTAGCCTGTGCGTCGGTTTTTACGAATTTTGCACTCGTCGCAGTTAAATCTCAGAAATTCTCACACGGCACGCAAACATGTCCGAGAAAAACTAATTAATTTTGTACAGAAATTGTTGTTTCTACCTCTGATATTTGCATCCTATTTTCAACCAATTGTGACCCTCGTGACGTTGCTTAAATCACGCCTTTTACTATATGTGTCTTTGCTTGACGCATTTTCTCTTTCCTTTTCTAACCTGTTCGTATTGGTGCAAATTGATATTCCTTATTATCGATTATTTCAGTCCATGTGGACTATCTGGGTTAAATAACCCCGTATCGCACCTTCCCGTGAATATTAAGCCCCGGTTTCTCCAAGATTCTCTGAAACCATTTGTTATCTACACAATTTTCGCCGTACGTGATATTTAAACTACGCAGGTGTTCAAAATAATATTAATTCCCAGAGCTTTATTTTCTGGTATTATAATCTTGGATTTTCACAGACTTTTATGCTTATTATTAATAATGGTTTAATTAACTCCAATTAAAATTGACTTCTATCCTTTCATTTTTAGCGGATACAAGTTAAATATTAATTATTATGTGTACACTTTGTTTTACTACCGGTTACTTAAAATAGGGTTAATTAATATAAATTTTGCACGTAATTCCCATTTGTTTCTTTCCTCGGAATAATTAAATTACACGCAGAGCTTTTTAATACTGTTTCTTTTGATATAAAGCGTCTTATAAATAATTTAAATTTCTTAATTTTAATAAAACGAACGAATTTTTATGCTTCACGCTGTTATTTAATAATGCGTACCTTTTCAAAAGCTTCTACACCGTGATTAAAATTATTTGATGTGATTATATAATTTTCTACCCTGGTCTAAATATGAGTAATATATATAATCAATATTGCGTTTTTAATAATTTCTGCTTTAGAAAATGGTATACTAAAATTACTTAAGTTTTCATGTGGGTTGGAAATCGAATTTATGCTGCATTTAAAGTAGTTTGTCATCCTGACTATTTATTTTGTATCTGTTTGGGAACTACTTTCTACAAAGCCACAGAGTAAAATAATGAATTAGAAGTTAGCGTTGCTACTTGGGATTATGGGCATATTTGACTGAACCTCAAAGCACAATGTTTTTCTATAGCTGTTGGAGTAGCCTTTTGGAATAGACTTGCGATATTATTTGGTAGAGCAGCTCATTCATCTTTAGAAAGTGTAGTCAAGGTCGAAGAAGCATCCTTTCGTCTCATATTTGATGAAACTGTGTGGATTATCGCCGATTATAATATTTCAACGTGCAAAGGTAACTAAGAAATGGATTTAACTATAATTTGAAATTTTTGTAAAACAATTTTATGGTCACCTGCTGATGGACTATCAACATGTTCAATTGAGGTATTACAATCCTTGAAGTACATTATCAAGGGTGCAGTATTTTAAGTATATTCGGTTTTCATATCCGTATTTAATTTAAATTCTTTATACATATTTTAAAAGCATTTGATTTTAAATTAGTTTCATTTTATAGGAATTTGTTGATTGCTCAGTGGATTCCTAAATACTCGAGCGCCGAACACAAACGGCCGAGAGCAAAAGCATCACCGTCAATCTGTGCCCGTTTAGAAGAAGATCCAGGTTTTTAAACTGTCTTCAAGGCCGCCCACAGAATAATTTGTAGAGGGGGTCAAGACTACTTTCAAAAATATTAGTTATGTTACACAAAGGATGAACACTGTTAATGCAACCCCGTTACAGGACGTATTGGAAAGTAATGTAAAGCATAAAATCTTATTTCCTTAGAGTAGCTCAAAAGCAGTTAGGACCATCGATAAAGCAGCGTTTTTTAATATTATAGTTGAAATCACGAAAGAATGCATTCACGCCATAGGTTACTGAATTTAAAAGCGATATACATTAAAAGTATGTCGGTGTTTAATTCAGAAACCTATGACGCGAATGCATTCTTTCGAGATTTCAGCTATAGTATTTGAAATTGAAAGAAAAACGTAGGATTGATAGTTTCTTAATAAATGCAGTATTCTGTATTTAATCGAATTTTCATAAATTGTAAAGTTACTTACCAATCTGGTAAATTGCTGGTGCAGCAGGCTATCAATTCTTTTGGCTTGATGATGCACAGGGTAGCAAATGGAAAAGATTGGATTTTACATTATCACACACTAATTGAAAATTGAATGGACTTATTCCAATACACGTAATAAGCCGCCCGTAAGAAAATATAAAAATACAGACACGACACAACCATATTTAACGAAAACAGAAAAGCCACAATGTCAATCAAATAGCCACAAACCACAGATATTAATTAAGAGTAAATAAATATCCGACCGGCACTTTAAATAGTGTCTTTAATATTTGTTGCACAAACAAACATGACTAAGAACTAAGAAGGGTACAACAAACTATTATAACTGGCACTGCTGAATAGGACTGTTCTCGCGTTTTATTAATCATCATCATTTTTGAATAAAAATATCAATCTTCTTCGGTCTTGACCAAATCTATTTAGGACTTTATTTATATTTGCTTGTTTCTCCCTACCTACCATGTCCTTATGTACACTAAGCATGCATAAACCTGATAATCTATCTCCTGACATGCTTGATCTAAGCCACGATTTTACCCGCTTTAGCGTACTAAATGACCTTTCTATTGTTGCAGTAGTTGGAGGTAATGCCAAAAAAATATTCAGCGCAGTTTTGATGGCCGGAAAAAAAGAAACTTCATTATCAAGCAAATGTACAAAGTCTGTATCTTGTTGAATCTCTCTATTTTGCCAAAGTTCAACCCACGTTTGCAACTGTTCTGAAAACTTATCAATGTTGTAACTTCTGGCTATTTCTTCTTTTTTATTTAACAATGCTCTTTTTATATTGTTGTCTTTTAAGTTATTTGGATGTAATCCAGAGAGTAAAAAAGAAGTCGTAGCATCTTCAGAAAACCTTGTGGAAATAGACTGTATAACAGAATCCAAATAAGGAATAAAAAGGCTTACTCGAAAGTAATCTTCAACACTACTCATATGATAATTCGACCTATGAGTTTGTCTTGGTGCAATACGTGGTAATGTAATTTCCAATCCAAAACCATGGGCATGTTCAACACTTTAATTTATAAACCTCTTTTAAAATATTGTTCAGGATCACTACGGTGTGTCTTAAAAAGTTTGAGTAGTTCATCTATGTGCTGTTTAACGGAAAATAAGTTTATACTTTTAGACTGCAGTGCATTACAAACAGGTTACAATTTGCTAGAATATTTGGCCATAATATGCAGACAAAGAATAAATTTCGACGAAGAAACGCAATTTAAAAGTTGACTGGCCTTATTTCTTGTCTGAGCATTTATTTCACGGTTATGAGCTAAATTTTCCAGAGCGTTCATAGTATCTGCAAAATGTTCCGCAAACAACCTCATTGATTTATATTTGGCGGACCAGCGTGTTTCACATAATAGTGGAATATTAGAAACATATCTACGTCTTAATGGACTATCTCGAAAGAAAGTAATTACTTCTTTAATGGTACCTACTGAATTTTGAATATC
The DNA here is from genome assembly GCA_036346225.1 of Platerodrilus igneus. NCBI lineage: Eukaryota > Metazoa > Arthropoda > Insecta > Coleoptera > Lycidae > Platerodrilus > Platerodrilus igneus. The sequence continues at coordinate 187,045 of JARFIW010001407.1, forward strand.
CGGAATCTTGTTCAAATCATTTATCACTAAATTTAATCTATGGGACGCGCAGTGAAAATATATCGCTTTTGGATATTTATTTTGAATAAGTTTTTGGACTCCCTGCTCATGACCTGCCATCGTCGAGCAATCATCAAACCCTAATCCAACTAATTTATCCATACAAAGACCATATTCATTACAAGCGTTTAAAATTGCAGCAGTTATACCTTCTGCGTTCATCGATGTAAGGACTACAAAGCCTAAAAATTCTTCTCTGACCGAATTGTCATTACTAACAAATCTTACTCTAAGTGATAACTGTTCTACCCCAGCAATATCTGCACTTTCGTCAGTCAGAATTGAAAATGCTTCACTCAAATTCACATCTTTCACAATTTTTCCCCTAATTAATGTTCCACAAATTGAAATTAGTTGATTATGAGTTCTGTGAGAGGTGTATTTTGAGTTCTTCTTGCAAAACTTTAAGTGCTCGTTTAGAATGTGATCCCCACTTTCTATTCTGAATTGTAAAAGATCCTCAAAATTACCTTTTTTATCACCTCGTAATGGCAAATCATGCATACCACAAAAATGACGGTGGATATTATTGGTATAAGTTTTTTGCGATTCGATTCAATCAAATCCCGCTCAGCTTCATTTATTTGAGAGGTAATTGATAGACGTTTTCCTTCAATAATTTTTGTAAAACTAGAAGTTTTTATAGTTGAATCACGATGCCATTCGGTTGTAGCATGTGCTTTTGCAGAAGCGACAAAGTCATGATATTTTGTGAAGGGCTTCACAATGAAAGAACCAAGAACCCCTCTTTTAACAGTTGGCCGAAAAACTACGCAATATTTGCAAAGTGCGCCTTTGAGTTTTGGAGAATACGCAAGCCAATCGTATTGTTGAAGCCAGTCATATCTAAAAGCACGTCTTCTTTCTTCGGAATCGTTCTTGAAATTATATTTAGGATCTGGTTTGTAAGGATTTGTTAATAATGAAAAGCGAACATCGTCGGAAAGTGTTTCATTCGAGTTAACAAAATTGCCCAAATCGAGCATGTACTCATTCTTATCAGTTGAAAGATTGGTGTCATATTCACATGTGAGAGATTTTAAAGTATTAGGTGACGAACTACCAGCTTTATTTAGATCATTGACACTATTATGTACTATACTATTACACTCAAAAATAGCATTAGCACTAGCACCGCTACTACTACAGCCTATGCTAGATGATTCTTTTAGTTCATTTCGTTTGAAAAATTTTCTAATATCCATTGTTAGTATTGTTACTGATCTTAGATCTGAATTTCTGAAAAAAATAACACGCTTTACTTTTCCGATACTTCAAAGGAAGAGATTTGTTAATCAAATAGACTTTAAAGAAAAAAAATAAGAATCTCCCAATTGCAAATAAATATTATTTTTAAATATGTATTCTCACGCATTAGGTACATTAGTACTTACTGCTATCCTATCCGTAACTAAACTGTAACTGCAATCTTCGGCCTTCTTTAAAAACAAAAACCAGTAACTACACTACTTATCAACACTGATAACAATAACTACAAGAAAAATGACCAATCAATATCTATCAACATACACGTCTTCTACTAATTCAACAGTCAGAAAGAAACCATTATGAAAGCCTTTATTTATATTTCGTTTGATTAGAAACTTTCAGGGTAAAGATATTTAGATATTAAAGAATGAAAATAACAGTTATAGGCGGTTCGGGTTACTACTGTAAGGTAATTGCATTAATTCGCATTTCCTGCTTAAAATGACATACAAAGTCGGTCTATTTATAGTTAGACCTTAGGCATACCTGTAGTGTAATCTCAACATTTAGGTTTACTTTATTTTTAAACAATAGTATAACCGATAGTGAAATCGTAATCTTCTTCAATCTCTAGTGAAGGTGCACTTCGTGTTGCAATTTCTAACGAAAAAAAACCAAAGGAACATATTTAGGGGGGGTCAGGCGACCCCCATTGACCCCCTTTGTGGGCGCCCTTGACTGTCTTGTGACTATAATTGGAACATTTGCCCATTTTTATGATCCAGAAACAAGGCAGCAATCGATGGAATGAAATATCACAGTTCCCAAGGCCTAAGAAGTTTCGAGTTCAAAAATCCGCGCGAAAAGTCCTGCTTCAGTTCTTTGGGATATACATGGAATAATTATGATCGATTACCCAAAAAAGGGAATTACCATCACTGGAAATTATTATTCTAAGTTACTAATCACTCTCAGAGAGAAAATTAAGGAAACGGGACGTAGCATGCTAGCGAAAGCTGTGTTGTTCTGCAAGATAAGCACCTGCACAAATCGCATGTTGCCATGAAATCAATTCAGGATTTACGATTTGAATTACTGAAACACTCAACTTATTCCCCAGATTTAGCCCCTCAGACTATCTGTTCCCTCGATTAAAACAAAAGTTTAAATGGATACTAATTTTTGTATAACGAAGGGGTAATACGAGCTGTGGAGGGTTGATTAGGCGGCTCCGTGGTGTAGTTGGTATGCGTGTGACTATTACGCCCAAGGTCCCGGGTTCGAATCCCGACACGGTCTGCTTGAAAAATGTTTAGCGATCATTTTTCACAAAAATACACCCTCGTTCGGATGAGAGGTAAAATGGAGGTCCCGTGTGTGAGTGTTGTTACGCACGTTAAGATCCCAACCTTGCTTGGAACAGCAAGGGTTCGGCAAAATTCAAAATTTTCCAGGTAAAAAAAACTCGCTTCCTGGTCAATGTAGTATCTTCGGGTGGAGCATTGGAAAATCACATGTAAAGAGGGTTGGTTAGCAGACCAAGAAAAATCTTTTTTTAAAGGGATAGAGGCGTTGCAGGATCGCTATATTAAGTGTATTAAATTAGGAGGAGACTATGTTGAATAATAAAATACTTTTAAGTTTCAACCTTAGGCTAAGAATATAACAATATCGTTCGTATAGTATAAGTATATGTATAAAAATAACATCTTTCGGGTATGGCATTTGTTTTTCATTTATGTATGCTAGTACTAGTCCACGCATGCACCTTTAATTTTTTTGCTTATGTGTGAGCATGTATTTGCGCGTCCGTGCGTGCGGGCGTGCGTTCGTATATAAGGCGCGTGCGTGTGTAGGTGTGTACGTGTGGGTTCGCGCACCTTTATGCTTATGCGTAATATATCTATTTGTGAATGAGCTTTAATAATTTCCATAAAACTGATTTTCATGCACTTGCAAGAAATATTTGCATGAGCACTAAGTGATCAAAAATTTCTTGGAGCATTTTTGTCAGTATTTTACTATAGCAGCATTCTGAAACTTAAACTATATTCCGCAGTTCTCCAGAAACCGCAAACGCATTATATTTTCTATTTCGACATATTCAAGAAATAACTTCATTCCCTTGTATAGTAGGAATAATACAATAGCAAGGATTTTACATTATAAATCACCATTGTTCAAGAAAAATATGTGCTCTGAGAAATGTCCTATATTAGTAAGAAAAATCTAATAAAATCACTTTCAGCATTAAGGAACGACTTCTTTTTTGTGAAGTGTGTCTCATTCGACTGATACCAAATTTCACACATGTTCCGTGGTTACAATACACAAGTTACTAAAAAGATATAGAACAGAATGACTGCTGTTTTCTATAGGAAAAATTTCTGACCTTTGCACAGCATGTATCTGCTGGAACGTATAACTGTAGCTGACATGAATTTAATACCCTGTTGTCAATGCGACATCCGACGTGATGTCAGAAAAGCGTCTCTTCAGTCCTTAAAGATCTTGTTTGCTAGCAATACAATGTATTTCTTGAGCCAATAAGCTTCATAATGGAATTCCTTTTAGGCGATATGCGTGCGTATGACAAAATTTACATTGACATAAAAATAGTTGGTATGTATTTAAAGCACATGTGTAGCACAAAAACTATCACAAACCAACCGCTTGTTATAATGCGTTACAAAAACAAGTGACTAAGTTTTGCTTCATAATTTTCCAATTTTGTCATTCAACTGAAACAGTCTAAAAACTTTGAATAAATATACTATTTCTTACGATGCAACGCTTACATAGCTAGCAATTTCTAGTTTAAACTGCACCTGTTATATTGTAAACATATGTAAGTCCTTAGGTGATCGAAGAATGTTGTTATTAAAACCTGACTAACCATGAATTAAATCAATAATGACCTGAACTGAAAACTCAATTGATGCAGATTTGATTTTCTGTTATAGTTACAGTAATTTAAACACATTGCACTATATGGCGCAACAAAAAACCGATGTTGATAAAACTCAAGTGCGAACAAATAAGCTACTGGAAAGCAGACAATCTAAAATATTACAGTTGAAAATACAAATTTATAGTACGATCAAAGCAAATATAATCAACGATTTAAATTGAATGGCGAATTTTATTATCATTATAGATTGCATTACTGTACTCTCAACTCAAACCTTATGATAATACACTAAAATGAAGTGCATAGCTGGAGGCTCCTTAAGATGAATGATTGTAATAAGAAAGTAATGTTAATTTGTATCACAGGAATGGTCACTAAGAATACACCTCAGACTTGGAGTAAATATAAATGCGATAGATTAGTAGGTGGTGTGAATTTCAGTTTGGGGAAGTTTGATTTCAATGATTAGTCAAGCTGCGTGCGTGGATCAACTTGGAAAAATTAAATTGGTACAAACACACTCATTGAAAATGTACTTCCTTGTAATCATAATTGTATTTTTAGTTTAGTACGATTAATTTGAGTAAAGATGTTCAACTTGAAAGTAAAATCCATTAATTCGTGCCAATAATTTATTAGGTATTGTTACTATAATTTTTGAATTAATATAATAAAATGCTAGTGATTCGTTTTGGACATTAAGAAAGTTTACTAGGTTAAGCAAAGCGCCAGATAGGGTAAATTTGTAAATTTTAGGGTAGATTTATCTATAAAAGTAAGGGGAGGAGTGAGGGTGCGAGAGGATGTTGTATACTACTATTGGTTATTGAACTCACTTGGTGGACGTTGCAGAGAGGAGTCGTTTTGTCACGTCGTGCGTAAAACCTACAAAGAAGGGGTTGATTTATAATTCACCATAGAAAAGTATTTAGAGAAGCTACTATTATTGCTTGTCTGAACTCACATATACGACATATTCTACATTAGAAGTAAAGTAGGAATGAATGTGCGGTGACTTGGAAGCTAGTTTGTGGATTCCGATATGGCAAAATAGTGCTGTCAAAAGCATTATCTTGTGTAATTTCGTTCTTTAGGCTTAACCCAAATGCTAATCAGTGATTATGCTTTTACACTGTCTAAAGTTGTCTGAATTCCACGTTTTTGGCCTCTCCCATTCTTACATACATCAAAGTACACGTGCTGGAAACAGAACAATCCTGAGAGGCACCGGAAAGTTTAAACTAGAAAATGAATTACTCTAAATGCTGCATTTCCATTGCTTAAGGCTCTATAGACTTCTTTTACATACTAAAACTAAACCCTGCGTGTGCATTGGTTAAGGTTCAATCGACTTTTTCTATATAACAAACAGGGAGGAAAAAATATAAATAAAATTGCGAGTTCAGCAACAAGCATTCACTTGGAGCTCTCCATAGTCCAGGGAATCAACTAGCAATGCTGACCTGCTTGCTTTCCTTTTACAACAGTGCTGTCGCATCGCCTGCCACCTTCTCCAGCACTAGTGGCGTTGCTTTATAGCCCGCTTACGCCAATTCCTCGACGAGTGATGCGTTGAATCACGACGCCGACGCCTCTTACATTCAAACCTTTGCTAGCAGTTCTTAATCCATAGCTTGTTGACGCCAACACCTCTACGAGGGTGCACAGCATCACGTCGCCGCCGCTTCCTACATCCACACCTTAACTAGCAGTGCTTATGGCATAGCCTGCTCACACAGCAACAAATGGTACGCTTCACCAAAACGCCGACGAAGAACTGACTTTATTTGTGTATATATATATATATATATATATATGTGTGTGTGGCTACTTGGCCATGTAGTTCGGCGGTTGTTGTTGGTATGTTTGTCTCCATTGTTCTTACCTATTGAAGGAATTCTGCTATTTCTTGATTGTGATCATCGTGATGGCTTGTTGTGTTTGTTGAGCGCCATTGGGTTGTTGTAGTACCAGAACGTTTGTGGTTGTGTGTCCTCTTATGCCGAAGGCGTCAACAAATAAAGTCAGTTCTTCGTCGGCGTCGTGGTGAAGCGTACCATTTGTTGCTGACTGTGAGCAGACTATGCCATAAGCACCGCTAGTTAAGGTGTGGATGTAGGAAGCGGCGGTGGCGTGATGCAGTGCACCCTCGTAGAGGTGTTGGCGTCAACAAGCTATGGATTAAGAACTGCTAGCAAAGGTTTGGATGTAAGAGGCGTCGGCGTCGCGATGCAACGCATCACTCGTCGAGAAATTGGCGTAAGCGGGCCATAAAACAACGCCGCTAGTGCTGGAGAAGATGGCAGTCGATGCGAAAGCGCTGGTGTAAAAGAAAAGCAGGCAGGTCAGCATTGCTAGTTGATTCCCTGGACTATGGAGAACTCCAAGTGAATGCTTGTTGCTGAACTCGCAATTTTATATATATATATATATATATATATATATATATATATATTGTCTCTATAATTATTTTAATCTGTATATAGTCAGTAAAGATATCCAAAACTCAGACTCTCAGCCTAAGAATTTAGGCGTCGCCCACAACCACCGTCGCCAAGCCGTAACAAGTGGTATCTAAACAACATGTCCAAGACGAAAAGTTAAACAGCCACCAATATCTAGCCGGACAGCAATCAGCCGCCTTCGGCATAGGAGGACACACAACCACAAACAGTTCTGGTACTGCAACAACCCAATGGCGCTCAACAAACACAACAAGCCATCAAGATGGTCACAATCAAGAAGTAGCAGAATTCTTTCAATAGGTAAGAACAATGGGGACAAACATACCAACAACAACCGCCGAACTACATGGCCAAGCAGCCACATGGAGGACAGTATTTGAGGGGTACCAGCCCAACTACAACGAGTGTAAGAAGTTTTTTCTGTGGAAATACAACAGTCCTGTCATTTGAACGAAAATAGCAATATATTATTACGGACAGAAACAGACGGCATTTCAACCAGTAGCTGCCTTCCTTAGCACTAAAATACGGCAAGCGCACCGCCTAAAGATAGAGGTCAACTAGGACATAGAGCTGTTCACGGACCTCTTCCTGCCATCAATGAGGGATCTAGTTCAATCTCACATTTATTTTATTTATTTTTTATTTATTCTAACATTACAATTAGTCTGCTACCTAAAAATTACAGCAAACCTGTTACTCCTAAGAAATCTAACAGAATTATTTGCTACCTTAAATTATATTAGTTAGTTTTATATTATTTGCGTTTGGAAATACTCGTGTGTGTGTGTTTGTGTCTGTGCGCGCGTGTAGGTGCGTGAGTGTGTGTGTGTGTTTCTGTCTTTGGTAATGTCCTTGGGACTGCTTTCCTTCCCAGCTTCCGACCATCGGCAGCCGGAAATCAGAAACCGAGAAGTTCGCATTCCTGTACGTGTCCTGGCCGTCGGCAGCCGGAAACCAGGGCAACCACGTACAGTCCCTGGTGTGTGTGTGCGCGCGTGTGCGTATATATCTGTGTCGTATGCGTCTGCGTGCAGGTACGTGTACGCGCGTGTTTCTGTGTGTTTTGGTGTGTTTTGTCGCGCCAGTGTGCTATAATGGTGTGTGTGTTTATTGTTTTCATGTTTGTGTGCGTGTGCTTATGTCTGTGGTGAGGTCCTTGGGACTGTTTCCTCTCCCGGTTTCCAACCGCCGGTAGCCGGAAATCAGAAACCGAGAAATACGCGTTCCTGTACGTGTCCTGGCTATCGGCAGCCGGAAACCAGGGAGGCCACGTACAGTCTCTGTTGTGTGTGTGTGTGTGTGTGTGTGCTTGTGCGTGTGCGTGTTTGTGTGTATTTTGTCGTGCTGATGTGTTGTAATTATGTTGTCAGAATATTTCCTCTGTAGTAATTTTTAGTTGCGCTACAACATTGGATATATAAACATTACGTTACTGAAGCTAGGGTTAGATTTCTTTAAAGCAATTGCGAATATGGTTAGTATTTTCTCTTGTTTATTTTAGTTAGTTGTATTTTTTATTTTAGATGGTTAGTATTGAGACCTTATCCTACTAGTGTTAGTATTCTAATGCTAATAAGTGTTCTGGGGGAAACTTGTGTTTGAGGTACGTTTGCCGCACTTTTGCCGTTTTCACTATTTTCACTTTGTTTTCACTGGTATCACTCCCGGTCGTCAGGATTCACGAGCCTTCTGGTAGATCTTCAGGAGACACGTGCTTCCTGGTATGTCCTTGGGAGAATGCCGCTTGTTTGTTGTCGGTTCCCATGTGTGTTGGGTGGATTGTGCTTACGTAATGCAAGTTCGATGCGTTACGTCAAACTTCTGTGTTTCGTGTGATCTGTGTTTGTGGTATTTGTGATGTGTGGGGTTTGTATGGTGTTTGTGTGTGTCCTGTCAGAGTCCGTTTGTGTACCTTTGGTGTAGTATAGTAGTAGTTTGGTGAGTGATTCTGTTTAGGTAAGGAAATATGTTTTCGTTCCAAAGCATGTCCGAGAGGGTATGTCCCGTAAGATTGTCCTGTCCATTCCTAGGTCCTGTTGCAGTTCGGCGCAGTGGAACACCAGATGTTCCGGTGTCCCCACCTCACCACATGTGCAGTTGTTGTTGTCTTGGAAGTCGAAGCGGTTCCTGTAGGTTGGATAAGGACCATGCCCCGTGAGAAAATGAATGAGCCCTTGTGAGGGGACCAAGTGGTGACAGTTTAGCCTGTCTCGGATGTTTGGAACCAGTGCGTATACCCTCCTCCCATTTGTGCTCTGGTTCCATCTATCTTGCCACTCGGTTAGTATTGTGTCCTGAATTTCCTTTTTTATCCGAATTTCTGATGTTACTTTTAGGATTTCCCGGACTTTTTCTGGTTGGTTGTTTTTTAACCAGTATGTCGCCGCTCTCTTCCTGATATACAGATCAAGAGGAAGGACTCTAATATCACATAGAGGGCGTCGTGTGATACGGTCCGGTATGCTCCAGTAAGTCTTATTAGTGCCCCCTTTGGGCACTGTTGACTTTGTTTGGGTTTTACTAGATGTAATCTGATTGCCCAGGCGCTCGCTGCATGACTTATTATTGCTGCAAGTACGCTAGATAAGTATAATCTTACACAGTTTAGGGGATATTGTACGTACGTTGTGCAAGAGTTGCTATGCATTGCATAGCTTTACTGGCACCTGCAGTCACTGTGGCAATGTGTTTTCGTAATTCAGTTTTCATCAAGGGTTAGCCCTAGGTATTTGGCCTCCCGTGTTCTTCGTATTCTGACTGTGTTCAGTTTAATGATAGGGTCTCTTTCTAGAGAACCTTTAACTATCATATAAGTTGTTTTGTCATGTGCTATCGTCATCTTATTTGCGTTGCACCATTCTAGGGCTTTGTTCAATGCGGTGTTTGCATTGTGCTGTAGTTCATTTCTGGAACCTCCTTCCACCACCAACAAGATGTCGTCCGCATAAGCTACTACGGATCTCACCTCATTTGCGGTTTCCAGCTGCTCCAAAAGCTCCTCAGTCGCAATGTCCCAAAATATGGGACCGCAGACTGACCCCTGTGGGCATCCTTTGGTGATTGATTTTGTGATGTTTTAGTACCAGATAATGTTACAAATCTATCCTGGCAATAGCTTCTGAAGGTATGATGTAGTTGTTTTGGACATTGTATTTCGATTAGCCTATGGAACAGTGTTGGCCACCATAAGTTGTTGAAGGCTCCTTCTATGTCTATCATGATTAGGGCCACGTATTTTTTATTTGAAGTTGTTGCAGAGTTTATGGCTTTGTTTACGGCGTCTTCGGTTGATCGTCCTTGTCTAAATCCGTACTGCGCCGGGTGCATGCCTTTCGTCTTCCGATGTTCTTGCATTCTCGTACACAGTAGTCGCTCGAAAGTTTTCCCGAGCGAGTCTAGAAGGCAGATGGGGCGATACGAACCCGGATTTTCGGGTCTTTTCTCGGTTTTTAGAGAGTATGATTACGTCTGCTTGCTTCCAGCAGTTTGGAAACTTTGTTTGTCTTAGACATTCGTTGTACAGTTTAGTAAGTTTCGGTGTGAGTTTGGTGTCTAGTGCCTTTGTGATTTCTGCCTGGATCCCGTCTGGCCCAATCTCACATGTCGACAACTATGTGAAATGGTGACCCGCCTCTCCAGGATAGAAGAGAACAAAAAAGAAACAACAAAAGGGACGACCGGCTCCACGCCAGCAGCCAGATCTCCACACATGACAAAACAGCGACCAAGGTGCGTCTTTTGTTCATAACAATATTGGCACCTCGACTGCCTAACCATAGCGTTGGAAAACAACGCACCGGCCGCCATACACAAAACGATCTTCAACGGGCTACTAGATACAGGAGCATCGTCATGTACGATCTGGGAAGATCGATAACCCACTGACTCACGGACAAAACTCTATCATACCTACACCCAACTAGCCGAAACAGGAACGGAAATGGCAATCAAAAGCAAATTTTGCACGTTGTTCACCATCGGATACGTGACGGACCATGAAACCTTCTTGGTAGTAACAAACCTAACAGACTATGTCATCTTGGGACAATCTTGGCTTCAACGCCAGATAGTGGTGATGGATTACGAACAAGACTCCATACACTTCGGAGCATATAACTGTAGGACGCTTCACTGGAACCAAATGGTGACGCCCGTCATCGCCAACAGACCATCCACGCCAACGGCAGCTCAGCAGTTTGCAGCCGAATGTTTGCCCAGCAGCATTCAGGAAGAATCCCAACCAGTGATAAATAGGCCAACATAATCAGTTAACACAGCTAGTACCAGCGAAAGCCGCCTATTACCACTGGACACCAAACCATGCAGACCAGAGGCTAATTACGCAGCTCTCGCGAATTGTCCAAATATGTGCAAGCTGCACGACCAGAAAGGCATACCAGTAGATGAATGTTCTAACAGGTACCATTTAGACCGCATCTACCCTGTACGGGAGAACTTCTACGGTACCTCTTTATTCTCTCGCGGCAACATGGTTACGATGACAAATCACCCGGTACCCACGAGTCGATTCGAGACAAAATGGACTAGACCTTATCCAACTCAAAGAAGAGCCGGATCCAACAGCTACTGCTTTCAACTTGAACAAGCCGATATTGAGATCCAAGCTAAAGAAATACATCCAGCACCCACTGGAGCCTCCACCACACGCATCAACCTGGCTGCACAACACTTTTTAGCGGGAGGGATGCTGCTTATATCAAAATGCAATAGCTAAACACAAAACAAACTAAACGAACAATTTTTAACTCATTTTTTGTGCTGCCCAAATCCCTGCGCGCTCAGGGGCCAACTGCATTTGGATATTCTTTTGCATACGAAAACTGAACCCCGCGATTTTATTCGTTAAACACATCATCAACGTTTTTCAACACAGCCAGGATAGGACATGGAGGTGTATAAATATAATTTCAAATTCCACAAAAGACATTTGTTAGTGTTCCCCGTATGTGGCAGGCCGCTATAATTCTTAATAACCACGTATGGGCAGGAAGCTTCATTCAGTTCACCAGGCCAGTCGGAAGCAGGCACAGAACGCCTTTGATCAACTTTGCTGCACCCGAAGCTCCTGTTACCCCTGCCACCATCTCCAGACTCAGGACACCATCACCACGACGCCATCCAAAGAGTTCCGAAGATCACTAAAAACGTCCGAACTACTTTAAGTTGTATATATATATATATATATATATATATATATATATATAAATATGTGTGTGTGATAAGGGGTTGTTTAGGGGGCGTATTGAGTCGCAAGAGATGCATAATAACTGTAAATAGCAATAGGAATCAGAAAACTGCATTTATTTAGCGGGAAAATAAATAGTTCGCACATTATGTAACTACCAAATATTTAACACCCTGTATATGGACGGCAATTAAATTTAATTCATGCCAGTAAGCATATTTTTCAATAAGAGGACACGTATTCAGCAGAGAAATAATTATACATGCAATTATTTCTACTTCAAGAAGCGTTCAATAAGTTTATAAAATAGATACGCATGAGATAAAATAAAACCTAGTAAATCTTTATGCAATTGTGCTTGTAATAAAGAAGGAATAATAAAGCGCTTTGATAAGAAACGCACTTTCCAAAATAAGTTTTAAATAGAGACATAAACGAAAACATCAGTCAGGTTACATCAGTTATTTTGTTCAATTCTCCAAAAGCTATATCTACATAAACAACAGACATAAGCTGAATTAAAGTCCAACAATAATAACAAAACAGGCGGTCAAAGATCGTAAAACAATAGCAAATACCAGTATGATATGTAACTTCAGAATAATTTCGTCAGAAATCAGCTTGAAAACTACTAGGAATGTCCAAAACAAACATGGTTGGTTACAACACTTTGAAAGGCTGTTTGGACAAACCAATCCAAATGTAGGTAGCAAAAGCTATATAACGCCTAGAGTTGATAAGAAAGTGGAGTCTCAATTTGAAGCACGCCGAACCTGCAACACCCTTACTTGAATATTTACGCGTCAAATAAATAAATTTTAAATTATATTTTTGTGAAAAGTAGTGTTGTGTAACAATAGTGGATGACGAATAGCGTTGAAGACGTATGAAAAAGCTTGGCAGAAAACGTGAGTAGAAATTGTTAATTAATTTAAATTAAATGTTTATAATAATGTAGGGCTCTAATTCACGATTCGAGTGTGTAGCTAATTCACGGCTCTAAGAAATCTAATTCACGATTTTAATTTACGATTTGAAAGTGTATCTAAGAAACCTACGAACTCGAATTCACGATTCGAGGGTGTATCTAATTTACGACTCTAAGAAAACTACGAATTCTAAGGTGTGTATAAGAAATTTACAAACCTACGATTTTAAGAAGGATCTAAGTTTGGTATTCAGAACTTCTGAGTGGTATTCAGAAATCCAGTTTTTAATTAAATGGAGAGGTCCAAGGCGTATCCAGAAAAATATAAAGTACGAGGTGAATTTTGGAAATAAGGAGTAACAAAACTATTGGTTCAAAGCACGTGAAGGACAAGACAGAGCATTGGTTTTCGATTGAAGATAATAAGAGAGCGTTGATCCACAACACGCAACAGCATATCAGGATATCACAGATCAGGGCTAACTAGTATAAGGAATCTTTTCAAATTTAAATTTAGACATTAAATACATTTTTCTCAAATTTGCAAGGAGTCAACAAAAATATTGAATACGTTGGAATTTACGTGATAGGGATAAAAGGTCTTGAACGTTCTTAATTTGTTTTTAGTAAAAGGTGTCGTTTTTGGTGACTTTAAATTAAATTAAAGGAATATAAATTTTGGGATAAATGATCCAAATAATATTAATTGATTGAAGGGTTTATTTAAAGGATTACAAAATTGTGAAGTGTAGATATTATTTCCTTTCATTATACGAATATTGATTGACTTCGTTTTATCAATTCAAACAGGTGAGAATTAAAGGGGTAAATTAATTTGATCATCGTAACGTTGTGCACTCTGTGTAAATTAAAATGGGCTAGTCGTGGCATAATTAAATTAGCAGATTAGAGAAAAACACAGAGCGGTGGCGTGTTCAGCAGGAGACTGGACGTTTATTACATTGGCGTGCGGCGTTATCATATCAATATATATATATATATATATATATATATATATATATATATAGATATATATCCATTTCATAATTATTAAAGTTCGTACTTGACCCCACAAGTAAATCACGAAGCCTTCCGAACAGTTCCAAAAACTATTGAAGACTTCTGAACCTCTTTAAACTATATATATATATATATATATATATATATATATATATTGCTATGAACTGCCAGAATTATCGATCCCCTTCTTTGGGCTGTTATATTATTTGCTATGTACTCTAAATTATACGCGCTCCATCATTTGAGCGACCATATTAATATTAGTATGAATAAACAGGATTGTAATTATCTCCTCCGACGTTGGGCTGTCTTATTAATATTGCTATCAATTCCCTCCAGAAACTTAACTGGATTTTATCTTGAAGCAACCTTGTCTGCCAATAGCAAAATTCGATACGTTACCGCCTTACTTGTTATCAATTTTCTATTCAACTCGTAGCTCCTCCTTGAACTATTTAAATCTTATGACCTCGGCTAGTATTTATTTGGAATTATAAAATTCAGTTAATTTCGATTTTATATAATGAAACCAATATATTATGTACAGCTTTTGTAAATTATTTGAAATACACTTTTCAATTAGTTAATGTTGTAAATTTCATTTATTAAACATCATATCCTATTTACTCAAAACCCAAATTCTTATTATCATTGTCCTCTGACTTAAAATCGTGGTTTATTTTCTTCCCTTAGACTTAGAAATTGTATTACTCTATTTTGCCCCGTAATTCAAATTTGAATTTTTCTCCCCGGCATTAGAAGCCCTATTATTAATATCTTTTAGTTTAAACTAAATTCATTAAAATGTACTTACGTTTAATCGGCAATTATAATCTTCATATTAGCACTTATTTTATCTTTCACTTTTAAAATTATTACGTATTACTTTATTTCATAGCGGAGCACTTCGGCCTTTGTTGAGTTCAAAACTGACCTCGTTATCACTGTGCCTGCTAATATATTATTTCGTTCCCACTCCGTCAGTGGGTATGGTCTAGAACTCGTCGCTTATTTGTGACCAATCAAATAATTACATTCAAAGTAGTTTCTGATGTAATTCTCCACGATTCCCAATAATTGTAACCTGCTTCCAGCTGTCTTCGTTATCAACATGCTGTGTTTTGATAGATCTAATTGCTTTTCCATAAACAACTGATGCAATTCGACTTTTAATTTTCATATTTACATGTTATTCACGCAATTTTTAATCTACTTTCTTATCAAAAATGGTTAGCTATTTGCACGCATTTACCTATCCTACCTAAAGCTCTATTTCTATCTCCGTATTAATCTAATTGTTTGGAACTCTTTTGAACGCGTGTCTAATTACACGTTATCGTTTACTTATAAATATAAGCGTGCTTCCACTGAAAAATATCATTACTTGCTTTACCTAAATTAACTAAAACTTTATCTACAGGGTATTTAATATTTACTATTTACCTAATGCATGTCTTTCTCATTCCTACGCCAACTATGCGTCCTCCTAGGTTTATCTGCGTCGCTTAAAACTATTTATACTTTATATACAGGGTGTTGACTGCTTACTATTTGCAAACTATCTCCATTTCTCAATTCTTCACTAAATAAATGCAGTTTTCTGCTGCCTATGGTAATTTATCATTTCTAAATGACCTTTACTATAAATTGCACCCTTAAACAACCCCTTATCACAGCAATATATATATATATATATATTCATGTCATAATTATTTAAGTTCCTACATCAAAGTGCATGTGCTGGAAATAGAACAATCCCGATTCCCGAGAAACACCGGAATGTTTCAACTAGAAAACGAACTGCTCCTAACCTTTCATTTCCATTGGTTAAGACTTCTTTTACATACTAAAACTAAATTCTGAATTTCTATTGGTTAACGTCTCTTTCTACATAGCGAACATGGGGAGGAAAGGGTATAAATAAAATTGCGAATTTAGCAATAAACATTCACTTGAAGCTGTCTTCTACCAGCAGCGCTGTCCCATAGCCTGCCACCTTCTCCAGCACCAGCGGCGCTGCCCTATATTCCGCTTACGCCTACGCCTCGACGAGTGATGCGCTGCATCGCGACTCCGACGCTTCCTACATCCAAACTTTTGCTAGCAGTGCTTAATCCATAGCCTGCCGACGTCAACACCTCCAGGAGGGTGCGCAGCACACGTTACCGCTGCCTCCTACATTCACACCTTAACCAACAGTGCTTATACCATAGCCCGCTTCCGCCGTAACGAATGATAGGCTGCACCACGACGCCGACGCCTCCTATACTCGACGTCTGCAATAAGACACGACACCTACCGAAAAACAGTCGCCCTCACGCAGTATGGCGGAGAACTGATTTAACCTGTATATATATATATATATATATTATATATATATATATATATATATATATATTGTCTCTATAATTGTTTTAACCTGTATATATGTATATCCTGTATATATGATAAATAGTAGTCAGTAAAGATATAAAAAGCTCGAACATTCAGCCTAAGAATTCAGGCGCCGCTCACAACCACCCGCACCAAGCTGTAACACTCTTTCTTATTTATGCTTTGAGTTGCAGTGTTCTCTCCCTCATCCTTACTCTTTCATTTAACAAGCACCCTTTCGCTTGAGACACTTTAAGTTTTCTGATATCCTCATCATTTCTCAACTCTTTACGTTATCTTATCATTTATTCATTATGATGGCTTATTTCTTGTTACATTGAATTCAGTGATTCCTCGCAGGTGATGTCCTTCACCTTAAAATGTGGCTAATAAGTAAAAGGGGTAACAGCACTATTGAGGAAAATATTAAGACATGTGTGATATAAACAGATAAACATATTGTTGAACTCTAAAATGAACTGCAAAGTGTTGTTGGTTTTTCTGTTACTGTAGCAAAGTAAGGCTTATCTGACATAACCTAGCCGCATTTATCTTTCCGCTCTAGAAACGAAGACACGAACTAATATGATATTCAAAAACGAGCGAGCCATTCAGATACGATTTTCGATAGCACATTGATATGCAAAACTCTTATATCTGTTTGCTAAATTTATTCTGAAAACTAATAGTACATCTCTCAGAAATAAAATGCTCCGTTGCGCGATGACAGCATAAAGTGTGGTATATATACTAATGTTAATGGTTATTTATAGTAGATGGTTATACGAATTTATAAATACAAGCAAGAAATATTGCGTCTACACTGATCTTGATGGATATAGACTTTGACAACTAATAATTCGTAAAAGTTTGAATACGAAAAGTAATTCTATTGAAACCAAAACACCAAGAATGAATGTATTTCAGCCAGATTAAAATTTCAAGTGAGATGGTGTATTACATTAAGCAAGAGACTACAGAATTAAATTTTGAGATTTTAATAAGGAACAGCTCCTCGTCTTAAAGCAGGAAATTCCTTTCAAACACGGTGTTAATCCAGAATTAAATCACCTCCTAAAGAAAGCTTAATTGGTGATAGGGAATGTCTTTTAGGAGTTAATTAAGGATTTCTGGCTAATAATGGTAGCTTAATAGCAAATTGTACATTCAAGAATACTTGTTTTATAACATACTATACTAAAATTTGCAATATCATGTTACTAGGAAACAATGTGGCTGAGTGGCTTTAAAGAACCCAAATAGCAGTTTCTATATTTACAGAGTCGTACCTAACGTTTAGTTAGAGACTGTTCTAAAATGAAACCTCGCCATTGGGATCTCGCTTATTCTAAAAGTCAGTGGCTATGTTTAAATTTGGAACTTTTAAAAAAGAGTTGCCCTAGAAAAAGAAATTTGCTATATCCCAAAACATTTTTCAGAAAACAAAAACTGAACATATCAAAATGCATTTTTCTTTACAACTTACTTGTTTTTTAAAATATTTAAAAATAAATCTAGCCCAAGAGTATCTATGGTATTTCCACTCTGTAGAACCATCTTCTTTCAGTATTTGTTTTTGTAGAAACCGGTTTTTCGTAATGCGTCCGTGGGTAAATAAAATAAATTTTGTTTATTTCCTAGAATATTTAACAATTGCATTTTATTTTACACTATTATTATAAATATCGTTTGTTTCTTCCTTAAACACTAAAATGTTTTATAATTACGAAAAACAACATTATATGACGTAACGAGCTGGCGTTGCGTTTAGATCAGAAGGGAGAAAACATCGTTAACGGATAAAATAAATGTTGATGTACCCTGTATATTCTGATTACATAAATAGTAGTGTTCAAATTTTTAGTTTCAAGCAATGTACTTGAAACCACAAAACGATAGTTTTAATTGTGGATTGTATATTTGAACGTAACTCATGTCCATCAATTATATCTGCAAAATATGGTGCGGCGGTAATTCGATAACTAACAGTGTGTAACATTCGAGCCTTCTATTAAATATGTCTGCTCATCAAAATGTATTCGAGCGCCACGTCGTGAGCGCTATTTATGTATTCTGGCCCCACGTTTCGGGCGCCATTTTTGTAACATTCGAGTCTTCTATTAAATATGACTGCTCTACCATACAAGCGGCAGAGCCTCGATAGATTACGAGGGGTTCCTGTTTGATGGTCAAGCCCAGGGTAAAAGGATGTTGAATGGCTTTGAGAAAAAAGGATCCCTCTAAAGAGTTCTTCCAGCCAGCTAAGTTTCTTCAACTTAGGGCAGAGCTATGAGCTAGGGTCGTAAGATGATATACAAAAAAAAACAAAAGGAATTTTATTGGACGCCACCGTATCTTAATGAGTGTTTTATAAAAATCTTCGAAAGGGAAAAAAAATTTACGACAAGCAACATATGCAAAAATACTTGCTGTGGTCTCTGCAACCAGGAATAGGAACGACGATCTCGTGCTATCTGAAAATTTAATCACACCTAAACATTTTCCAATTAGGGCTTCATGAGAGCCTAGTCACTTTATCACAAAAATAATTATATGTAAATCACTAATCAAAATTATACCTTCAAGAAAAACTTTTAACTTTAACACCAATAATACCTTCCTTCAGTACTAAAGCTTCTAAATTATAAACAGTTTGCTTCTGTAGGACAAGCACTGTTGACTTCAAAGAAAGAAAATTTTGGGACAACTTAAAATTTTTTCTATTAATTTTGTTTTTAAAAAAAATAATTATATATACATTGTTTATACAACTTTTTTATACGGAGACTTTCGAAACAGTTCCGTTTTCACTATTTAATATTAATATCTAAGCATTCTTGGAATATCGTTTTAATAAATGCATAAATTATGTTAGTTTTCTGTAAGAAATATGTTACTTTTACTTTACGTTACAATGACTTCATGTTACTTGGATAGGATCCTTTCCAGTTCACAAAAAAATTTACATATTCAAAAGTAATTTCTCAGGTTATGGTTACACATTCTTAATAACAATTTTTAATAAAATCAAAGGCCAAAGAAAATTGCTTATTGTCGACATTGAATTATACATTAGGTGTATTATCACCATGTGTTATACATTATAATTCGGCAAACAATTCTTATCATATCACATGTTCGATAAAGCAAACCCTTTAATACAACTTTGTAACTTCAAACATAATATTATACAAAGATCTTAAAAATGTTAAGGTCAATTATGCCTTATTCAACTACTAAATTTTTAAATTAAATTTTTAAATGAAACAAATTAATTGAACTAGGAACTTTAGCAAAATTTTGAGAATTAATTTTAAACAAACTTAGGTATAACTTCTTCGAAAATTTATCTGTGCATTTTAATTGAAAGTTTCTTGAAAAAAATATAAGAATAAAAATGGAGGATGACTCACCGCTATCCATCTGCTATATCTGCGTACTTACTCTTATAGTTGAGCGTAGCTGACACAGAGGTCCGGATTTAACCTTCATATTAACCAATAACATGTGCGGGTTTCTACATTCCTGCCTAGTAACAATTGAAACTGCTTCTCACTTTAGTATATGCTTTATCATTAACAATTGGATACTTTACAATACTTAAATTTCCATAACTTCTTTACTTGTAACTTGACTTTAATATTTTAAAATTCGGAATTATAATTATCTCCATATTTAATGATAGGTAGTTTAATCCTTAAGACTGGGGAAATTCTCTCCTCATTCTTCTGGCACAATCTTAGATAGGCCAACTTTTTTTTAAAAAATTCTGAAAGTGGTGTTGGTTTTAAAAAAAATCAAAGAAGATAATGACATAAAAATCAAAATTGTAAATTTAATTTTGAAAATTTTGGAATTTGTTTATAGCTGAATTAAATAAAACATTGTTGTAATTTTTATACCATCATCTTCAGAATGCTTTCTTGTTATGAAATGCACCAAAAAATTAATTGTTTTGTTGAATTTTTCTATCTAAGATTGTGCCAGAAGTATTTTGCATAAGCGTAGTGTGGATTTAAACTAGTCGGTATGCGGGAACATTCCCAACAGTTTACCAAGTTTGACGAAGGTGTCGCCAGGCTATTTTTATGAAAGTGGGTGTATCGCAATTAGACGTGAGTGCAACAAACATTTGCTACAATCCATCAATGTAAAAGGGAGAACGATAATCGTCGGGAACTGCATCCAACCAGAGCAATAAAGTGTTTAAAGCTCATTGGGTAAGGAAATCTTTCATTAAACTGACATACTTATCAACTCCACGTGGACCGTGTATAATAAATAGGACAACTGATATTTAGTGTACGGCTATTATTTTCTTTTGTTAGATATGCACAACAGCAATCTCTATATGAACTAGATTTTATAGTTTTAATAATTAGTAAATAACTTCACAAAGCGTTATTTAGGCTTTATTGTTATTTTAAAATAAAAACCTTGAAGGTACTTAGGGATAAATTTTCAATGCTTGTATTATGGTTTATAGTAGCCTTTTATAGCAACTCACATACTCAGAACGTCCCAAAAGGGCTTATTTGATCAATATCTTACACCAATAAAAATTGATAGTTACGCTTTCAATTTTCGTTGAATAATATATATTAGTGGTAATGAATTTATTCGTTTCTGACATTTTGAACACATTTATATGGCGTATAATTATTGTGCTAGCAATATTCTTATAATCTAATTTAGAAATCTTTTCTAAGCAGCTGCTGCAATGTGTTTTTGTATACAGTTCTATACTCTGATTTTTTTTATGCTTTATTGAGTGTGTAGATCAGAATGGACAGACAAAATTTATGAAAAATGTTTTCTTTAGGTGCCCATGATCTCATATGTATTGTTGCATGTTGGATAGATTTTTCAAGAATGTTCTCTTCCGTGCGGGAGCTGTAAATTTGTTCGTGTGTTGTTTATTGTTCTAATTCTTTTGTATAGTGTTCCTGTGTGTGTGTGTGTGTGTGTGTGTGTGTGTGTGTGTGTGTGTGTGTGTGTGTGTGTGTGTGTCTGTGTGTCTCTCTCTGTGTGTGTGCGCGCGCGCGCGCGTGTGTGTAGATGAAAATGAACAAGTTAAATTTTTGAAAAAACCCTTTTAGATTTTTGATCGAAAATGCAAGGCTGCGACGCTTCAGTTGTGACATTATGTACCTTGCAGCTGCGTACAGTTATTGTTAATGCAGGGTAGGCAAAAAATTAAAAACAAAAAACTTGCCATAGGTGTACATAGGTGTTCTGCAATTTAAGTATCTAAATGTGAGTTTGACTTGTATATACGCCTGGCACCACAGATTATATGTATCACTAACAAACTATTTTTTGTAAATTAAATCAATTCGGCGGTCTTTCTTTAAAAATTCACTCAATATATTGTCATAGAAGCTACAAGTTCGTTTTAGTTCTTGCACTAGGTCGTTTTCAAGAGAAACAATGGCAAAGTTATTTAACCGCTCTTGCCCCTGAGTATTACGCAGGTAAGTATGAATTCGTTTTAGGCCAGAAAACGATCGTTCCGCAAATGTGCTACTTGCCGGAATTGTCACAATCAACTTGGCCAATACCATTAGTTGGGGAAATATATGACAAATTTTTTTCTTCGCAGAATCGGATGATTTCCTACGAATTAAGACTTGCAAATTCCGATGAGGACTACAAACGAATCAACTCGTTTTTAAGACGGTGAAATTCAAATCTTTCACTGTACCTTGTTTTTAATTCTGAAGAGCCCTTTTTTGGGAATTCAGAGTTGTAACTAGAAAAAGAATCGTTATCCAAAAGACGAAAAACATAGTTTACTAATTCCTAAATAGCGATCAGAAATTTCACTTTTTATTATATTATCCGCTAGTTCACGAAAGATGCGTCTGTAGTAAAGTTTTATACCACTTACGTTTCGTCTTCTTGGTTCTCCAGAAAAAGTTTTTTTTCGTATATTACAACACTTTCATTATAGAACATTTCAACAAAGAGTTTAAACTCTTCCATTTTTTTAAGGCAATACCCAATATCTACAACTTTTGACTGTATTACGTTCAAAAGCACATAAGTCTAGATAAAAAATTTGTTAAATATTGATAAAAAGTAATTAAATTCAAAGTAAATAAATTCATAAATTCTAGCTGCAGAAAGCGTTTCTGAATCCCAATTGATCGGTTTTTCGGTAATTTCAGTGAAGAGTTCAATCAGATTTTTGTGTTCACTAAAAATTACATTGATGGTTCTCGAATTATAAACCCACCGAGTTTGTACAACATGTGGTAAATTTATTGAACAAAATTGATTATAAAATTCTGTACGCTTGGTGCTAGTATAAAAAAATGTTGCTAAGTTCTTAACAGTTGAAAAAAAGTGTTTAGTTTGGTCATAAAACTTACAGTTTCTTTTCTGTTGTTGTGATTTTAAAGATGGAGTAAGTCGTCCGATTTCAATTACTACTTGTTTTTCGTTGTACGTTTTAGTATTAAATTTATTCATCTTTAATCTCTGAATGAAATTCATATCTGCACTGTCACTACACTCACAAACAGTAAACACATGTCACAGAAGTATTCATTATAATTTATTACGTATATGATATTGTATTATTGATAAAATGAATACAACACAAAGAAGTTACTCCGCGAACGCGTCAAGACTGATCAAGGCGTTACCAGTCTGCAACTATCGCGATTGATGGTAAACGATAATGCGCGACCAAGATTTACGCTTTTGCTTTCTACTAAAAGCACTGCCTGTGAATGTCTGCAAAAACACATAGGATCATCTGTTTGTGCCTTCACGAATTTGTTATGCTATACCTACACGTTGCATCATTCATAATATCTTGTGCATGCATCTATTCGGTTATTCTGGGCGCGCTTGTGCTTGCCTTTTCATTTTTGGCGGAATATTGACAATAATATTTGTAATAAATTAATTTGTTATTAGAAGTATTAAAATTAATATAAATGTCTAGTTATTGAAAATGTATTTAAATTAAGTTTGATAATATATTATTAAAATAAAAAAATATGAAGTATACTTATAAATTCGTACTTTTTCTAGGGTAGGCATTGCTTTTTTTCCTATATTACATTCACGCCACTGGTACCTTGGCACCATCAATAAAAAGCGGCGATAAAATGACTAACACAAATGCTGTGGTTGTGCTTTATACATCGAGTATTGTAAAGCGTGTTTGAGATTTTATGGTGCAATGTAATGTTTTGTTCTAAATTGTGCAAGAATATAAGTTTTGTTAGTGTGGCAGTTTGTTGGTATTAAGATTTGTGCATTTGTTTACTGCGTACTCAGAAGTTTGTCGGGGAAGAATAAAATTTGTCGGAGAAGTCAATTTCTGCAGTAGTTTACAATAAAAGTGAGTTTGTTGAAAATCGATTTGTTCGATAACTATAGTATAAAATAAAGTTTTTGATACTAATTCTAAATACGTGCATATTATCGAAATTTTTAAATAAAAAACCGTTTTATGTCAGGATATGTAGCAATGCACCATTCTATTTCTCGCTAGAAATTGAAATCTGATAGGATTTTAGCTAATCGGAGCTCGTCTATTATCGACCGATCCAACTACCCAAAGACCTCATTTTTATAAATAATCCTAGTATTAGGTGTATATAAATATATTTGTACATATATTCTCAAAAATCAACAGAAACATTAGCAAGTTTCAAATACATAATCTAAATATAAATTATCACATCCAAAGGCATACACAAAATAACAAAGTACACTGATATTATCAACAATTTTGACATAATGCACCTGTATACGGTTTCTATTTTGCACACAATCATTCCATATAACCATACCCGTTTCCACACCACCTTAATCGTTAAAACACAAACGCCAAAAATATATGCGATTAGAGGTAAAGTACTCGGCGCGCTTTTTTTACAAGTGGTATCCCCCATGTAGGCCTAATCCACTACGTCAATAGTCACTAATCAAGCGTATCTTCTTTTTTTCTAAAAGATAAAATTTTAAAAAATATATGATTGAAATAGTGAAGGGTATATTATACTTTGCCAATTGTTTCAGTTTTTGAGCATTCCTTATATAATCGGGATCAACACATCTTAGTCCTTTTTTTAAGTTCCCGCGTACGATTTCCGGACAAATACAGTTCATATAAAAAGACTCTAATTTTGGAAGCATTGTTTTTGTCCACAAATCGTCATCGCGTGTTATTTTCTCGATGTACAACGGCGATTCATTGCTAATGTACACGACAAAATAACATATGTCCCTTTTTGAGATATGAAGTTGGCCCTGAATCTATAAACATTCAATTTATACGATTATATTTTTTAAAACCTTAATGTAAAGTACCTGGTAATAATAATTATGTTTTTTTTTCAAGCTCAGCATCCCATTTACATATTGCAAACAAATGTCTCCCTTTTTTGCAGCTTGCTCTAAAGTCATGCCATGTTTTTATACTTTGGGTAAACATTTCACTTCAACCAAGATATTGTGACCAATTAACCCTTAGAAAAGATAAATAATTGCTTACGAAAGCTGTAATGAAGTAGTTTGAAAAAATTACCATCCGGCGACGCTGCTAAAAATGGATAATCCACATCTATATAAAGTCCACTAGGTTGAATTTCTATGCCTAAAGTTTCTGTCAATAAACTTATTGCTACAGATTCATACATCTTTCCAAATTCAGTTGCTTCGGAATAGAAAACTGTAGGAGTCAAAATAGCCTTCACCAAGTTATGGCATGAGGTTCCAACCCTTCTCTTGATTACATTTCCAAAGTTAGAAGCTGTCAATCGATTTATACGCTGCATTTTGTAATAGGGGTTATCGAACTGACCTACAGTGGTAGCCGCGATAATGTTAACTTGCTCTATAGTTACCTGCAATAGTTGTCATTGGTTGGAATTATTAATTGGATACCGTTTACCACACTACTACTTTGTAGAATTTAAATATATGTTTCGTTAACTAACTTGTTCGCATATGTGTATTGATTTTCAAAAGTATTAGTGTGGTAAAGCGATAAGTTGTATTAAGTTTGAAGTTACGCCACAGCGTTCCAAGTATAAAATATGTCATTATTCAATTATTATCACTATATACTTTTAACGTTTCTAGGACACGATCACATTCTTGGTTTTAGCACGTGTTGCTCCATATCTGGTTGAATAGCATAAGGTCCATAATCTTGTTCTTTAGTCTTGATCGTTTTACGTTTGCCGGTAGTACCATTTGTTATAGGGATTTTTACATCACTTACAAATAGCTTCTTCCTGTTTTTAGTTTGTCTACTAATATATGTTTTGGTGTATTTACCTGGACTTTTCTTGGCAAAGCCTTTCCAAGACCTCAGGTGCCATTCAAAGCCTAAAATAACCAAATTCAGTCATGTTTGATGAATTCAAATGTAGTGAGTTTAATTTTTTCGTGCTTTGATATTACCTTCATTATACCTTAACGTTGATAAGTAACTTCGAATATTATAGGAAGATCTCTGAATGAGATTTAGTCGTTTGCCCATATTAAATTTAGCCACAATGCTCATAAAAAGCTCAGCTCTATTGTTTGTTTCATTATCAATTAACGAGCCGGCCTTCCTTGTCACTAAAGAAAGAGCTCCTAAAAATATAAAGTTCAAATATAGATTATCAATTTCTCTGATAAGCCTACCTTCCACTACTCGTAATAAACCCGAATTACGTACTAAATTGCATTCGTCAGATAATACTGTACCCACATTTTCGCAAAAATAACCTTTGCATTTGATATGGTTCCCAAAAATATGCAGTGGTCTATTATTTAGATCTTCAATTAGGCAGGGCAAATCACCGTGGGCGTTATCATATATTGCTTTTTGAGCAATGTTTTGCAACTCTTTAATTTTTGTTGCTGTCAACAATTTTCTTACAGTTACAGAAAATTGTTTTGTATCTTTTTTTACAGCGTACAATCTTTTGCCGTAGTTTTTTATTAGGTGATTTGTACATTCTATTTTTTGAACCTACAGAATGTAAATACAATTGCTGATGGTTTGTATAGAGTGTATTGAATGGAGTAGTATTGTATTGCCCTGTAAAGTTTAAATATCTCTAAAGAAGGTTACAAATTCAAAACTACTACATTTAATATACTCTGTGCATACTATTTTTGCAAATTTCTTTACCTTGTTGCCATATGAAACATTTTGTTGAATTTTCACATAGACGCTCGAATCGCCATCAGCTATAAATCGCTTGTAGCGTACCCCATGCTGATCAATGCTTCGATTAAAACCTTCTACAATTATATCGGCTTCCATTGCTGTCGAACTTCCTTGCCAATTTTTAAAACAGACATGTTGATGTTCATTCGCATATTTTTTTATACAAAATTTATTTCGAACACCAACATATAAAACTTTTTTTGTTTTCTGCCCGACAATAACTGCCTAAAATTTTAATAAAAATTACAATATATAGTAATGTCACTATCATAGTGAATACCAATCCAGAAGCAGAATCATAATTGTGACCATAGCTCCTTTTGGCCCATCCGCCATCTAGATAAACAGTTATCCAAGGAATTCTGTCGTCATCTATGTCACCATTTTCCAATGCAATGCGTTTTTCTTCCTCACCAGCTCGTTCCATTGAAAGTATACTGCTATCGCTCCAAACCTTGGACACATTTGTAATAGTTTTGCTTTGTAAATTGTGAATGTATATTTTACCTGGTGCAAAGTTTCTTGAATTGAATAAAAATGATTGTTACTCATACAGGGTATATCCAAAATTGACAAAAATTCTTCCATATGGGTAAATGTACTTCCAGTCGACAAAGTTCCCCATACTGCTGCATGGTTTAAATGTGCATTTTGTGCAGTTTCTGTGGAACATGAATATGTTTTGTCGCACGTATTGCATTTTAAAAACAGAATACTACTAAGGCCATTTCTTTTTCCTTTCTCAAGAAACAAGTTACCTGCAGTGCATACACGCGCATGAGCCTCTGCAAGAAACAGTGTCCTCTGCAAGAGGTAAGTGATGTTGACAATCCTGTTGCCTTCAACTTTATACTGTAGCGGCTCCTTTTCAATTGTAAGTTCCTCCGCCATAATTCTATATAGAATATTATGAAATTGAATTAATACTAGGGATTTTCACATACTCATTAAATTCGGCGTCCGTTCCCCATGGGTTGGAAGGATCATAAGAGCTATTTGGAATACTTATGTTGCTCTTATTCCAAACTGATTCCAAGTCAATCAAATCAACACCAGCCGGTAACTGACGGGAAGCTAACGTATCGTTAGTCCTACAGCTTTCTTGATATACAATGCATAAATAATCTAACAGGGTATCCGGAAATAAAACGTCGATATTAGGAAAGGCGATTCTACACAAAAAAGTTAATAACATAAAGTCCTTTACACTTTCAAATTTTTGCATACTTATTTGTGTTCTGTTCTTATGTCTTCGCGTTCTAAATTTTGCGCAGACCTCCAATGCAAAAAGCGAAAACTAATCCTGGCTTGTAAATACGATTCAAAACTTATTTTAACATTTTTATACATTAGGATAGAAAAAGCTTCCAAAAGTGTTCAAAAATATCCCCCCATGTTATATGTGTAGCGTAGAATCGATGTGTGTGAACGTAGCACCCCGTTTTTTAAAAATTATGATTTTGAAAGTTGTTCCAGATTGTTCTAACGTTGTGCTACGTTGTTCTTAATCAATATTATTTTATTCCAAACGATTTCTCGAATAAGCGGAAAACCCCATTTTAATACTAGCACCCCTTTTTTCACAAATCAAAGGTTTAATCCTCGTTGAACAGTGTTCTAGTCGTTCCAAACATTGTTCCAAAAGGACAACTCCGCCTAAAAAACGATTCTTGAAAATACGGAAAAACATTTGTTTGTTGAAACCTCTTTTTCGCGTAAAAACCGAATGTAGTACCTTCGGGTAGAGCATTGGAGACGCGGCCGTCTAGCGGCCCTATATAAATTATAAAGTATGAATCTCGCATCACCATCGGATACCCCAAAATCGATTTTTGTACTATATCAAAAAGAGTAAAACATACCCTTCATCTTCCTGTTTCATTCTATTGGCTAACTTTTTGTAAGTCGAATTGGAACAATGTGGTACAAGGGTAGAACAACCTGTAACAATTATCAAAAACATAATTTTTAAAAAGGGGTGCTAACTTTACATACATGTAGTATCGCTCTCTGGATTATTGACGCATCAAATCGAGACACACTGAATATTTCATTATTTTAGCATACTTACCTACTTACATGCAATTCGATAGTTTTTAGTTCAGAATTTATTGCTTTTGTTAGTCGAATATTTTTGGTTCGTTTGGTTCTACTTCTATTAGTTGCACACGTTCTTGGTTTATAATTGCCTTTACCCATTTCGAAAACTACAATACTCACTATTTCACTATTGCAATTGTCTGTAAGATTTGAGCTATAGGACCGGTATAGGTATTATTTCAATTTTCAATTAGTTAGTATCAATACTTACAGTGCGTATCAATTGAAATATTTATAATTTACGTTTGATTGTATTACTACTCTTCAAAATAAATTGATACTACCTACAAATAGCGTATATCTGTAGTTTTGTTGTTGCAGTTAATTTTCTATTTCATTCAAGTAAAAATTAAATTTCTTGGGAAAAATGAGTAAATACTGTAGTGCTGCGTTTTAGCGTTAACAATATCTATCTTTGTTCAATTAGTAGTAATAATATAACTAAACCTATTTTTTACTTTTTGATAATGGAGTTATTCCCAACGATTTATATTTCAATTGACACTCAGTGTATTTTAAAATAATATAAATACCAATTTATAATGAAACTAAACAACGATCACTAAAGTAAAAAATGCATCCTTGTAAATAAAATGTACAATCAAACCAAATAATAAAGCTGAATGGTAGTGACCCTATGTTATGTATACGCAGCGCGCTTGAAGAAAATTCTAAGTGGGCGTATCTGCAAATTCTATCCTGTCTTAAAAGATAACGTAAGCTCGTTTATGACAAGTTAATTAAATACTGGTTTATAATAGTGCAACTAGACTCCACTGGCTGACTGCAAAATCGTGTTTAATAGTTTTGATGGAACAGCTGCCCTCTATCGTAAAATGTGCGTCTACACAATGATATTCCCCAGTCTTAAAACGCTAAACAACAAAAGAATAAAAACTTGAAGAGCTTGAAGAACTCCAAGAACTTGCTCTGAAATGAAACGAAAGGATAAAAATTTGGGGTAAGCTTGTGCAATATTTTCTTACCGTAAAAAGATATCCACAACCATTTTAGGTCGATGCTATTACCAATACTAACTTATGGAACATGTCAACTCCACTTAAATAATTGCTCGGGCGGCATGTTTGATTAAAAACTTGCAAGCCCCCAAAAATACGTGTCTACGGACTACACATGACATTAAAAATGGCTTATCCCACGAGGCGACCTTAATTATACTATTATGTGCGGGGAAGGAGGATATTGAAATAAGATACAAACAACTAGAAGTCACTTGATGTGTACTTTTGCTATTCTAACGTAGAGTGCGTACTATGTATGAATTTTATAATAAAAGGTTTCAATAGAAATTTTACATTTATTGATTAGGTGTATCGAACAAAACTTGTATATTTAAATGATAGAAAATCGAAATTGTTACAAGTGGTAGAAAAAAGTGGACATTATATACGCAAATGATGATAATAAACAACGATTACTTCAAAGAACTTACCTTATAAATATAGCGAAGCGTAGCGCATTTATTTATTGCAGCCGTCCAGGACGGGAAGCGATAGTAGAATAGGTCGCATCCTCTCCCTGGCAGGTGATATGATAGTACTTGCACATGCAAAGACATTATAGTTTATCGGTACTCGCAGCACTTAAAATACATAGGCGCGGTGTTTAAAGTTCTTTTACTGTACATACAATGACATTTTAATCTACCAGGTAGAGGTAAATAACTAACAAATTCTAAATGTTTAAAATAAGGCAAGCGGTTAATTAAATATAATTATAAACGGAACAATATCAAAACCGCAAAAAAACGAAAACAAATTTCTATATTAGGCATGAGTAGTTACCCAAGTTCGTACATAACAGTATAATTATAACAGTAAATTTTTATAGCATGGTC
This sequence comes from Platerodrilus igneus, assembly GCA_036346225.1. Lineage (NCBI taxonomy): Eukaryota > Metazoa > Arthropoda > Insecta > Coleoptera > Lycidae > Platerodrilus > Platerodrilus igneus. The sequence continues at coordinate 217,367 of JARFIW010001407.1, forward strand.
AAGTTATTTTAAGAAAGCTTTTAGAATAACTAACGCATTAACTAACGGTAAAATTGCTAATGTGAATAATCAATACCACAATTATCCTATATATTAAAAAGCTTTCTACAAATTTTAATAAGCTTAAGCAAAATTGACATTACAGGGATACACTATAACTATAATACACTATTAATAATAATACGAATAAACTATAATGCAAAGTAACCTCCAGACAAGATAATAAAGATATCGTTACAATATAGACGCTTATCTAGTAAAACTCACAAAAATCAAGTTGCAAATAATTTTACCATATCATAGAGTACATTTAGACCGCTGAGGAAATGAAATAGCATTAGGCACGCGATCTGTGGATGATGAAACCAATAGGTACATACCTGATTCACGTGATTTTACGTAAGTAGTAATAATGTTATATAATGACATATTCGCACGAAGGCATGGAACGCGAAAGGAATGGTAGGAACTAGACACCCAAAGGAAAAAAAATAAAGAATTACTCGCAAACAAGAACGAAAAGACATGTGAAAGGTTATCACTCATGAAGGAAGTCGAAGAACCCCGCTGTCTGAGAGATTGGTAATCGAGAGTTTAACGTGGTAATCCGCGGATTAGATCGACAGAAACCCAATATCCATTTAAACAGGTTTGCCCCATACAATTTTGGTGAAGAATTAAATAATCCCTTTTCAATGTGGATTCTAGCTGGTAAATGGATGCCTTTATTTAAATTGACACTCAGCTGTAAGTTTAGTAGATAGTTATAAACAGTTATTTTGTTTTATGGTGGCATAAATTTATGAAATTTGCATAGAAGGACTATAAAACGCCTATATGTATTTTATGTTATAGCGGATTTACGAAGCTTGGATGTTGAAATTAAAGTCAATAAGGTAGAGAGTGTGATTAAATTGTTGTAGCTCCATAGAAAAAAGTGTGACCAATCAAAAGTGACTAATTTATGAAATTTCAGATACTGTATGCGTATCGGTTTACAAAAATTTTGTTATGCTATTTGTAATTAAATGGATTTAAGTAACTTTCAGCTTTTGTCGCTACCTATCTTTGCAACATTGGTATACTACTTGTATTTACTTCTAAATTCGGTATGCACCTGTTTTCAGGAATGTTGTTATGCTATGTGTATGTAACTAGGTTTAGGTAGCTTTAAAAATTTGACATGTATACCTGTTTACACTAATAATGAGATGATGCTGTATTAAAATTAGGAAAAGTGACGCCGTGAGCTGTGGTAGTGACTTTCTTTCTTTAAACAAATAGTGTAGCATTTTGTGAAAAGGACTCTATTCCATCAGGAGATCGATTTCATTAAAACCCGCTGCCATACTCGTCCTGCAGAGGATTTTCAATAGACTGTACTAGACGAGTTGACGCTCATAATATAACACAAGCTGAAAGCTATTCAAGGTAAGTGTTATTGGTAACGTAGTTTAAAATTGCATCTAGGTAAATTTTATATTTTTGATTTTTGTTCAATTTCTTTCATTGTTTCTATAGGACGCAAACCAGCACCACTGTAGTTAGCCAGTGTACCCTATCTTAATAAAGTTTTTCCCAATAAATAGATCGGCAACCAAGGCGCATTTGCATGCCCAGTAAGAAATCAAAATTTGAGTCCACTTGATTAGCTTCTTTGGGGTGTAGCGAATAACAAATTTTACAAAAACTTGGAAGACAATGTGGACCCACTTCAAAAAAATACCTTGAACGTATTTAATCAGATCCGGCACGTACAATTTAACAGGTTATTCATAATAAGCGAAAACAAGCTCAGTTGTGCATAGAACAAAATACATTTTAGTTTAAACATTTGCTTTAATGTTTGTTCTAAAAATTTAGTAAACATTTTATTAAAAAGAGGAGGTTGCTTTACTAAGTAGATAAAAAATTTCTCGAGCTGAATGAAGGGTAGGTTAGTGTTGTCGGGAGGTTGTAGTCCATTAGGGATCGGTTGATATTAGGATGGGAGTAAAGTAAAAAGAAAAGACATGATTTCTACTAGAAGGTCCATAAAGCGCGTCTATCAAATCCGTGATGTAAATACCTATTGTAAAGACAATAGTAATTAATAATAATTAAAAATAGAGTAGAAGCTTTGACTGAGAATTACTTAGGCGAAGATCAATATGGTTTTCGTAAAGACAGAGGGACTAGAAAACCGATACTAATGATTAGGGTAATTATCGAAAAAAGGTTACAAAAAAATAAAAAGACTCATTTCGCGTTTGTAGATTTAGAAAAAGCATTTGATAGGGTTAATTGGATTGTTATGTTCAGGGTTTTGCAAAAAATAGGAATCTCTCATAGGGATAGAAAAATTATTTACAGTCTATATAAAAACCAAAGCGTAGTAATTAGATTTGATGAAATAGAAAAGGAAGCTAAGATTAGAAATGGAGTTAGACAGGGTTGTATACTGTCTCCTTTGATTTTTAATGTTTATATTGAAGAAAGCTTTAAACTTAGCTAGAGAGAGAAAAGAGATAGGTATTAGTGTACAGGGACAGAAAATAGACATGTTACGTTTTGCAGATGATATAGCCATTATAGCAGAGTCTAGAAAAGAGTTAGGAGAGTTTTAAAAATATTTTAGATGAGATACTACGGAGTAACTATAGTATGAGAATTAACTCGGTAAAGACAAAGATAATGACAAGTGAGTTACAGTCTAGTTCTAAACCAAAATTAAAAATAGGTAATACCGAGTTAGAGGAGGTAGATGAATTTTGCTATTTAGGTAGTATAATTACAAAAGATGGACGTAGCAGAAGGGACATTGTAGCTAGAATAGCTCAAGCTAGAAAAATGTTTTTAAAAAAGAAAAACTTACTAATAGCTAATAGTATTAGTTTAGATAATAGAAAAAGTTTCTTAAAGTCGTACGTATGGAGCGTTCTACTATACGGTAGTGAGACTTGGACAATTAAAGAAGTAGATAAGAAAAAAATAGAAGCTTTTGAAACTTGGTGTTATAGGAGAATGTTAAAGATTAGTTGGACAGATAGAGTAACAAATGAGGAAGTTTATAGAAGGATAGGTGAGGATCCCTGTATGTGGAAACAATTGAAGGTCAGGAGAGATAGAATGATAGGGCACCAGTTAAGACATGAGGGACTATTTAGTAAAGTCATAGATTATAGACTACCAAATAAAAATAGAGTAGGAAGGTCTAGACAAAGCTATATTAGTCAAATTATTAGAGATGTAGCTTGTGAAGGGTATGTAGACCTTTTTAGACTAACTCAGAATAGAAAAGAATTTAGAGCTGAGTCAAACCGACTTTAAGAAAGTTCGAAAACAAAACAAAGAGAAAAATAAAAATCAGTTAACTAAATGTCACCAGGACATGACTCAAAATTGGTTAGCGGTCTGGCATGTTGGTAGCGTTTCGTTGCTTAAGCCTTACCATAACATATAATTTAATAAACGTCACCATGACATGGCTCACAGTTGGGTAGCGGTCTGGCATGTTGGTAGCGTTTCGTTGCTTAAGCCTTACCATAACATATAATTTAACACTATCCCTTTTTGAAGCGGATAACCATGTTATATTTCATTTCCTTATAAATGGTAATCATGTAAACATGTTAGAGTTGTTTAACAACCATCAGGTTGCTAATATCTATGTAGAGCCAGCTGGATAGGAAAAAGATAGAAGGATATAGGAAGACCTAGACCAAACTATATTAGTCAAATTATTAGAAATTTAGGTTGTGAAGGGTATGTAGAGCTTTTTAGATTAGCACAGAATAGAAAAGAAGTTAGAGCTGCGTCAAACCGACCTTAAGTAAGGTCGATAACAAAATGATGATGATGAAAGACAAAAGAAAACTAACCAAAATATATTTAAAAAAATATTTTCCGAATAATTTAAAGTAGGTAAACTTTACAATTGTATAAGGTTATAAATCATTCAGGTGCCAAAAACTCAGGATTTACGAGTGTCGCTAATTCATACACATTTGCAGAAACTTAATCTACAATTGTAGAGGGACTACAAGTATAGATGTCAATTTGGCATTGAAGTATTTTATCGCGTTTGAGAGAGCAAAATTTTTTCTTCAAATATTATTTTCGACTGAGTGGCTAATATCTCGCTTTCTTAAGTCATAATCATGTTTGGATTTATTATACGCCACTCATAACGTTTTTGTAATATCTTGATCAACTTTTTCTATTTTGGGACCAGGAATACTTAACAGTTTTGTATCAGTAAATTGGATATTTTTCTGACATTAAGCCTTCTACAAAAGAAATATCTTCAAATATTTCTAATATCACTTCTCTTCCAAATATGCAAATAAGGGGACATACCAATGACCTTATGTGCTGCTGTACAAACGGCACCATAAATAGGACCATGTCCCAATTTCTTTGGTTCTTTCTACAAGATTTGTTTGTGGGTAACAAGAAGTATTATATAGAACTTTGGATTTATATTTTTTCCATTAAATTTCTTAAAACTAAATTTGTGTCTATATTTTTGGTTTCTCTAGGTTGGTCCTGTGGGCCAAAACATGATCTTTCTCCGCTTCTAAATTTTCTGAAGTGACATCGGAATGAACATCGTCCTTACTAATAATCTTTAAGTTATCTGTTGCCGGGACGGCTCGGGATTATGCGTCCGCGAAAACTTTGTCTATATATTTTCGATGTATAATTTGAAAGTCATACCCCTGGAGATAGATAGCCTAACGGCATAATCTTTCACAAGGGCTTTGTAAAGTGTTTAACCAAACTAATGAATAGTGGTCCGTGATCACAGTAGTACGTGTCTCTTCAATAAAAGGTCTCAAATATACAATGCTAAACAGAACTGATAAATATACTCTTTCTGTAATGGTAAATTTTCTTCCGTTTGGCCGAGAGATCTAGAGTTATAGCAAATAACTATTTCATTTCCGTCTACATTTTGAGTTAAAACCCACGAAATACGAAAATCTAAGGCATCACACTGTATAATAAATTCATGATTATAATTAGAACAATTCAAGACTGGCGTTGAAATAACGCAATTTTTAATAATCGAAAAAGCTCCTTTGGATTATTCATTCCAAGTAACTTCTTTTTTGCCTTAATAAAGCAGTTGAAGGTATAATAATAGTGCTTTAATTAGGTATAAATATGAGAAACCAGCACGCCATTCCAACCAGTCTTCTGATGTCTTTTACAATTTTTGGGGTAGGTATTTTCAAAATGGCTCTGATTTTATCTGGATCTAATAATAATTCATTTTCATTAATGACATATCCTTAATACTTTTTGCAAAAATGGCATTTATCTCTACATAAAGTGTTTCGCCTTTCGATAGTCTTGTAAATACAGTATTGCCCGAAATAAACAGTACTGAAATTGTAATTGTTTTGTATATTTAAAAAATACATATTATTGACACTTTATTATATGTTCTAAATGTGCACCTCCTCGTTCGAGACAGACTTCATAACGATGTTCTAAGTTTCTGGTCATGTTATTGAATAAGGGTTGTCTCAGGGCTGCGAAGAAGACTCTAACGGCATCCTTTAATTCGTCGATGGTTTGTGGTGCCCGTTTGAAAACGGCATTTTAAGCCATGCCCCAAATGTATGCGTCTGGAGGTGTGAGGTCTGGAGAATGTGAAGGATAAGGGAAGTCAGTAAATCGTGATATGAATTTGTTTGGAAAATGTTCTTGAAGAAATTGACGAATTGCGGCAGCAGTATGGCAAGTTGCCCCGTCCTGCTGAAAAAATTGGTTTCGAAATGCCAAGTTACGTGCACGACAGAATTGACGTAGATCAGGGATAAATCGTGTTAAAATTTGTCTGTACCTCTGTTGATTAAGTGTGACTTGCCTACCATCCACTTCGATAAAGTACGGACCAATGATTCCGTGTCCGGAAACAGCACACCAGACACTCACTTTTTCACTATGTAAAGGAACCTCTTGAACCTCATCGGGTCTGGCAAAGCCCAGAAATCGATTTGTGCGACGATTCACATAGCCTGACAAGTGAAAATGTGCTTCGTCTGAAAACCAAACATTTTCAAAAATTCAGGATTTTCATACTGTAACGCGAGAATTCTGGCGCAATATTCCACTCTACTGCGATAATCCCGAGGATGTAGTTGTTGATGTACCTGAATCACATACGAAAATGTACCCAGCTCCTTCAGGATTCTATGAAAGGAAGTTCTTTTAAATCAAGTTGTAACGCTGTCCTTGCCTGGCTGACTTTCGGATTTTCTAAGATTTGCTCAAAAACACGTTCATGGTTATTGTTGTTGTTAACTGTCCTGGGACGCCCCGAGTTTCCTTTTCGTTGGCACAATACACTACCTGTATTTCTAAACTTTTCAATAACCTTCAAAATTACAGCATTACTTGGAGAACGTTTATTAAACCTTTGTGTGAATTGATCAGACACGTATAGCAAACTTGCACCATTACGTCGGCCGATTCCGTATGAACGAAAATAATTCTCTACCAGAAACACTTTCTCCTCTGTACTTAACACCATTTTTAACAATTAGGCCCTACTAATTACTTGTTTGAGGTTTACTTGACAGGTCTATACTAGCTAACTTGAGTGTGACAGCGCACGCATAAAAACACCGCCAACTTAGTTTCAGTACTGTTTATTTCGGGCAATACTGTACTTCCTCTAATATTTGCAAATGCCTTTCAAACAAGTCCGTCACTATTATGACATAGTCTAAATAATAGAACACAAATGGCTCTAATTCTGGTCCTAAGACTGTGTCTGGGCGAATTTGAAAGTCCCGTAGGTAAAGGTGTAAATATGAAAAGTCCTCGATTAGGTACTAGGCGATATATTCATATGAATCTTTATAAGTGGAATTTGAAAATAGGCTGCTTTAATAATCATTGTTGAAATGTATATAGCACCGCGTAAGTTATCCAAAATGGAAGACACGCAAAATAGAATATCTGTCCTTTTATGTTACTTTATTCAGTACTCGAAAATCTACAACAAAACGATGACTAGTGTATTTTTTTTTAAATAAAAGGGTTTGGTTGCTCCAAGCAGAAGTACTCTTTTGAACTACACTTAACTTATATTTAGTTTCAGTTTTTCCTGTCGAAACCCGTAAGGTTGTTTATATTGAATTCAAAGATATCGCGCAAACTAAAGCTTGAAGTATATTTAGTTGTTAGGGCGCTGTAGAATAAACTTCTAGTGCTGCCCTATAACATCAAAACTTATATTTATTTCATCGGTAAATTAATTGGTTCTACTCTAATCGTAGCATAAAAATAGATGTGTTAGTGTTGTGGAAGAACTGTTCCAAAAATGTCAGTATTAAAAGTGAGGTGAAAATAGAAATTGGCAATGAGGTAAAAATGTTGCATAAAGGCAAGTAATAGATATAGGGATGACATAAAGTGATAGCTCGAAAGATAATATGACTTTAGCAGACTTGTACACGCATGCCAAGAAACATGAAATTGGAAGTGGCAATTCAACTGAAATTTCTTCGGCTAACGTTAAAATAAGTAGTGGAAAATTTACTTTGAAAACAGATAATCGTGTTATATCTAGCAGTGACATAATTATGCATATACCGGAATCCTGTGATGAAAACTTAATAAGTACTAACGACCTACAAGGCGAGCAAAACTTCTTATTGGAAGAACTTGAAACATCCACGATGATCCCACGTGCGTCCCTATTTGCAAAGTAAGATATTGCATGGAAATATTTTGTTCGTGTCACTTACGTTTAAAATTGCCATGTTTTAAAAACTTTGAAGCATATGGAAATTCATGTAAAATCCACGTGAATACGTTAATGCTGCCTGAAAGGTATATTATTTAAATATAACAAGTTGAAAATGTAAGGCATTGTCGCAACGAACTTCCAAATGTAGACTTACTTTAAAACAATTTAAAGAAATTAAAATTATTATGTTGTAATAATTATAAGTATTCAGATAAAAACAAAAATTTATAAACAACAAAAGAGACATTTTAATATATTTTATTTTATTGAATAAATATTTTAAAAGCTATATATTAGTTCTCATCAATAAGATAAGAAATTTTTTTTTTATATGAATTTAATTATTTTCGGTAATCAAAATTTAAGTTTAAACAATGTCTATAATATTGGAATAATTGGCATGAAATGCCATAAATTGTTCAAATATGTGTCGCATATTGATTTTAAACTTATTTAAAATTTTAATTATCCCTGTGGATTTTCCCGGGGGCTCGGCGTCCCCGTGGCCCGATTTTAACTGACATCAAAACTTAAGCTCTGGACACCGAGCTGAATCGATTGATGTATCATACATTGATGTCCGACCATTAAAAAGGCCTCGGACACACAGACAGACACACAGACAAATAGATTTCATAAACGAACGAAGTTCGTTGAAAAAGAAACTGATGATGAGATAAAACTACATAGACTTAATAAGCAAATGCTTGCTGAACATTGCGGGATTTAGGTAATCTATTGAAAGATCGAAAATTTAAGACTGTTTATAACGTAGAGCTTTGTAAAAAGATACAAAACAAATCTGCTGAAATCCAACAATAGTGTAGATAGACAAGTAACCGATACTATCTAAGTATAGTAAATTTAATACGTAAAACTTTAATTCTGTATACTTTTGGAATAATAGAACGTTGACTGAAAATAACCCTGCAAAAAGTGAACAACAATTGTATTTGGGAGCGTAAAACAAAAGGAGGTAAACAATCCAAATGAGTCACCGAGAGAGACAAATAATTCGACAAGCGATTTTCTAACATATCAGCAGTTTTCACTAGTGGAACCTCATTACTGCAGTAGTACTTCAAGAGAATAGCGTCCTAATTTAACAGTTTCTAACATGTGTATTATGTTTCTGGAGGAATTGGGTACTAATGAGAAGGCGACTTGTATAGATTTGTAGCGCGAAATACTGAGGTACCACCTACGTTTATCATTTATAGGCCGTAAGCGGATCAGTATAGCTTATGTTTCACTTGCATACAGTTAGTCATGGAAATTAAAATGGAATTGAAACATAAATATGAGAAACATACGGATGAGAAATTAAAACAAATAAAGCTAAAGCTGAAGACAAATGAAAAAAATCCGTGTGCTTATTTTGACATTCAGCAGGTTATTTACTTGCCAGTAATGGAAGCTTATGTTTCACTTGCATACAGTTAATCATGGAAACTAAAATGGAATTGAAAAATATATATGAGAAACATACGGGTGACAAATTAAAACAAATAAAACTAAAGCTAAAGACAAATGAAAAAAATTCGTGTGCTTGTTTTGACATTCAGCAGGTTATTTACTTGCCAGTAATGGAACACAACCATACCTATGTTACATAAAAAGAAATAACAAATATAATTTCAATTTAAAGTCTTAATTCACTTTCCCGAATCCTACCGAAAATGATTTCAGGTTGTTTTACAGAACTAGATACTTTTGCTGGCCACTTCCTCAAAATCATTGTATTAGATGACAGGCAATTTTGCAAGGGTACAATTAACCTTTGAAGAGTTAGGTATTGAACTTGATTAATGTGAATAATCATAAATGTTAAACTTGAAATTTTATTATTTTGACAACGAGCCTAGGTCATCGATCGAAACGTAAATAAAGACGATTTTAACAACTATGAGTGGTTTAGTTTCCAAACAAGATCAAGAAAAATACAAACAAACCACAACAAACATACAGGGAGTATTTACAATATACCCGGTTGGCGTGTAACATGTAGTTCCTGCATTTCAATGTTTAATGACAATTTCGACTGCACTGAGAAAAGTGATTTGGTTGATTCAACCAATTCTGTTGTTTTGAAGAGTAAAGCATTTGATCAAGTATTTTTTAGTCGTTCTAAACGAAACTATATTCACTGAACCGCTTGCAGATGGTTAAACTAACATCAAAAATTAGTTGACTTAAATTTGTTTGTTTGAATGCATAATAATAGTTGGTTGATAAAAGAATGCAAAAGTGAATTTCATTCAACATCAGTCGTATTTAATACAAACTAATATTGTCAACAAATTTCATATTTTAGTCCAATACTACATTAATGTTGAAAAAAATCCATTTTAGTTAAATGAATGCTGGAAAAAGTGTCAAATGAACACGTTTTCTAACAAATTTAATATTGAAACAAACGTCTCTAGCTTCTTGATTTAAATAAACTACGATTGCTAAATCAAACGTCGACGTTATTCGTTGAATGCAACGGTATTGTACGTCACCGATGCTACGTATTGGAAATACAGCGCGCGCACATTATATCTTTAATATATCGGTAACCTTCTACTGCGACACGTCAAAATGGCGTCAAGCGTTACTTCGCATTGATTATTGTGTTAGTTTCCATAAAAGTATTTCAACTAACTGTAAAAATACATGAAAGATAAATTTAGTACGCTGTACTATGTGTAAACAAAATCTTTTCGTCTAAAAACACGTAAGTACATTTCTATAAATTAGTCTTATTGCCCATAACTAAAGCAGTTGTTTTTAGCATTCAACTATATAAGCGAATGTCTAACTTCAAAGACCCATTGCAACCTCAAGGAATAAACAAACTTTCAATAATCAGTGTCAGTTTTATAAAATTGGAGTGGAAGCTTATGCACGATGAACTAGGGTTAATGTAACATTCAAGGTGAGATTTGATTCAATATACAACTTGATAATGTGACTGAATGAAGTTATTTTAAATCAATTTTTTTGTTAAAAATCTGTTAGGGATGAACAAACTCATTTGTTGATCGCCAAGTTGTATTAAAAAAAATGGTTAAAATAACTTCATTAAGCCGTAATCGATCAAGCTGGATATTGAATCAAACTACCTTGGATGTTTAAACTAATTCTATTTCTAAACAATGTACAACGCAACGAAATGATTGATTTGACAGCTAAATGTTTCAATTCAACACAATAAAAGTTAGATTAAACCACAAATGTTATTATTTGAACCATTATTAGCCACTTAGCTTAATAATTATTATCTGCTCAATATATGGGTTAGTTAAACCAATGACGCTTTTTGGTTAGTTGAAAAATTTGAATAGTTTGTTTTAATGCTACAAACCCTTTCAAGTATTTGCTTCAATGATTTTTATATGTAAGTGGGATATTCAACGTATTGATTTAACACAACAGTTTATTTGATAAAAGTATTAAATAATTCAAATCAAACCTACAAGCAATTGAAGTAACGATACCTAACATTCAAGTTACATTAATAGCGATTTGAGTAAATGCCATAATTATTGTGGTACAAATTTAGGTTTGTTTGCTTCAAAATCGGTTTTCCAACATTTTATTATGTTCTATTTAATGCATATAGATCATTGTTTATATACAAATCAAAATTCTAATTGAATCAACTAATTTTCAGTTGAAGCAACTAAATCCTTTTCTCAGTGTGCTTTCTTAATTTAAACGATTGCTTATTTAACTGTAATCTAAAATACTTAAATTATTATATTTAGATATTGATTTAAAAATTCAGCGTTCGCTTACTCAAACATTACTTGTAGTTAATCGTGGTTGTTTTTAATCACGCATTCTAAATGTCTGCTTCGCTTATCTCTACACCTTACGTTATATAAATTAGTAATTGGTTTATGCTACATTTCTATTATTTTATGCGAAAGCTAGGCAACTCTTCTTACGCGGCGTGTATAAGCCTTTGAATTGGATAAACTTTTGTGGTGCTTAGAACGTTTACGACCGATTCCAATGCATAAGGTAAACACGGTTTTTCATGATCGATCGTAGCCTCGTCTGTTGAAGGGATATCATGAGTTGGGATACGAGATAAATTCTTATTCATTATTTTGCCGGTACCTTGGTTAAGATGTTTAAATTTGGTTATACGTGTGATTTCGGATGATTTTCTTGTAACAAGTATGAACGTTGTTTGTGTAACATTTGAAATCTTCTATTTCCTTTAAGAAAAATGAATATGATTTTAGCTCGATACAGAGTTTCTACCAAGCAGTATGTATATAAAATTTCCGATAAAGTAAAGCTCACGCTACCGCAAATCAGACTATTTTATTTCAAGTTCATACACTAGTTCATCAATACTGAATTTCAGCAATGTCAGCCACAAAAGGTTGTTGTACTCCAACAGAACGTCATGTCCAGCTGTAAGGGTTGCTGTTTATTCTCAGCATCGTTTTGTTGACTTCCCTCATGATCATCGGAATATGCTTACGGCGGCAGCTGTTTTTGGCATTACCTGACTTTAAATTTTGTCTATACATATTATTTTTTAGAGTTACACTATTGTTTAGGTGACGCTGATATAATTCTGTACTACTACGGCTAAAATGCATTTCAGTTGGTAGAAGTTTTTTATTAACTGCTTCAGTCCTCTATCACATTAATTTTTTTCTTCGAGTTATTTGTAAGGAGTTGTGGACATTAAACAAGTATATAACTACATACATCGTTTTTTGAATGAGTATTTCATATATAAGGGATTTTAAGAACTGAGTCGAAAACAATCCACTATATATTTGTTTTTAGTTTTTGTTTTATGTAAATATGAGAATTAAAGTTAAATTTAGTTCTAGGTTATTAAAGAAGGTATTAGTTATTATTGGACGAAGTTTTGTTACCATGTATAACTCCTTCGGGATAAGTTCGTTAAAAATTTTTGCTGTTCGCGGGTTGGTTTTTCTTTTTTTCTTGAAACATGTTTTTTTGTAAGGTTTATAAATGCAGTTTTTTTCTTGAGGTTTTCTTTTACTTTCTTTGTGACCCATCCCACGCTACAGCTATTAGCTGGTACGGCATTTTTTAAATTTTCTTTTGTTGCGGTCTTCGGTGCGGGCTATTTTCTTTACTTACTTTACTTTTTTTTCTTGTCTGTTCGGAATACCGTAACAGGTGGGTTTTACTATTAGGAAGAAGGTTTGCTCGAGTATTGACAACTTAATGTTGCAGAACGTCAGGCTAATTTAGGAACATCCAAACTACTAACGAAGTGCTAGAATTTCCATTAAGAAGAGGGACGTTAATTTAGGAACATCCAAATTACTAACTAAATCCAAGAATTTTCATTAGGAACTGATAAAAATGACTGGATTGAATCTAGGAGACAAATTTCAGTAATTTATAAAGTAGTTACACATAGCCATATCTCAGGTTTTTATTATTGTTACAATTTTAAAATTATAAGCAACCTTCATTTTAATGCACATTTCATCTTTGTAATTTTATAAACATCTCCATATCTAAAGTACGTTCTTGTTTTTAGTCATAAAGAAATTACAAAGTAACACTGTTCGCCGAAAACGTTTTCAATTAGGATAAGTAATCTCAAAATTGCTTATTTTTGATTAATAGTTTTTGTCTGTGCTGGTGCTTAGATCTTGATTGTAAAATATGGTAAAGTGTGTCAAACATTGATGATTTTCTTAAGGGTAATAGTTTCTAGTCAGGCTACAATAACGATACTGTTATTACCTAGAAAGCCTAATTAAGATATAGGTTATTCAGTATATGATTTTGGGAACCCTTTTCACAACTAGTAGTTTTTAAATAGTTATATTAGGAACCTTATCTTTATTCTTTTATTTTTGTTTTATTTTAGTTAGAGTTTCCGACTATCCCTCGTGTTTCAGGCCAGAATCACTTTCATGATTTCAAGTTTTAGTATTCTTTTATTACTTCTCGGACTTCAATCAAGAAATCCCAGTACTTCTAGGTTAGGTGGCGCACAAGATAGTTCCCGAATGAGACATGTTTATTCCACACTACCGTATTTAATAGAAGCATCTTTAAATACTGACATCACCCCTTCCACTAAGCTAGTCAGCAACCATTTCCTATTGGTACAGTTGAGGTGTTCGGTAGTTAATCGAAGCACAGAATTTTTAGCGAGGTATTTAACCGAGATTCTTTGTAGATTACCGACTAGATTTTCTGGTCCAAAACTGTACGTAAAAGAATTTTAAAAATTTTGTAAATTATGACTGTTATTACTGTAAATATTTATTCAATAATGGTACATTTATTTAACCCTTATGATACCATAACGAGTACTCGGGTACTATTTTATCTTTATACTTACACATCTTTCTTTCGGCTAAAGCTTTTATTTTATTGCGTTAGGACATCTCTGAAAAAATAATTTGGGACATAACGGTAGATTTTTGGTTGTTACATTGTTCGTAGTTATTTTTATATTTATAATTTTTATAAAATACATCCTCATACTATAAGAGTACCGGGGTACTCATTACTTTACCATACGCTTATAAATGAACTTTATATTGCTTTTTGAATTATTATTTTATAACTATATTTATTATTTAGAAAGCTTATTACAGAACCAAGTAAATATTTATTAGAATAATACAAAATATACATACCCTAAACTGGTAAGAAGAAAAATAAAGTTTTCAAAAGTTATTGGCAATTGTTGCAAATTGTTGGAGCTGGGTTGGTGTGCTGATCACATACTGGATTATTGCATTTGTTGCAGCTTTTACGGGTTTTTCGTCTCCTTTCAGTTTTATAGATTTGGCAATAACCAGTCAGCTTCAAGCGACCAGTTCGATCACGCTCTTGAGTGGGAACCGCTGCTAAATTTTGTGATATCAATTTACAACCAACTACAGATTCCATATCTGATTTTACAAAATAAAAATGTGTTGTCAGTGAGTTCTGGCTTCTCCTTCTTATGGAAGGCAAACATAAATCTCGACCCAAAGTTTTCAAAAATAATTGCTGACGGTCAGTTTTGGAAGAAACCTGAGGATTATGCTGCGTGCAAATTATGCAGGTTGCTAAAGCAACAATATCTAAAAATGTTGTAAAAGAACTCCGATGGCCAATGGTTAGTTCTTTTTTTTGCAGAGTATTTAGTAACCATTTGGTCTATTTGGTCTACGCCAGATTTTGTAGAATTGTAGTACAAAATTATTTCTGGTTTTCTCGCTGTTGTAGTGCTATTTATACTTGGAGTTCTATGCATAGTCGAGATTAGTATCACAGATTTATTTTTCTTTGGCACATATGAGCATATAACGCCTTTTTCTGAAAATCGAAAGCCGTTGAATTTACTTCTCAAGATTTTGAAGCCTGCATTTCAATTGGAATAAAAGTTTTGTTTTTCTGACTGTGCCTACTAGTGTAAGACCTTTAGATTTTAGATCTTCTGCCAATGACATAAACGTAAAGAAATTATCCATGGTAATATTTCGTCCACTCCCTTTGTAATGGTTACACAGATTGATAACAACTTCCTCACCAACATTTACCTGACGCTATTCTCCTTATTATTTACCTATCAAATTGAAAAGGATTTTAGATAACATACAAAGAAGATAATTATAAAAGTAGGTACCTGTGTAAATAACGCCCCGAAGAGCATAACCAGTTCTAAAATCAACCAACCAGAAAACTTTTATTACATATTTCGCTGGTTTTGATGGGATATACCAAGTGAACTTTGTTCTACCTCTATACGGAAAGAGTTGCTCATCGACGGCAATGTTTTCGAACGGCTTGAAGTGACACCGCAAATTGTGATTCAGCATTACCCAAGAGCTGCTTGTCGTTGTGCACTGGTGTGAAAATTATCAAACGGATGAATCTCAATATATCTTGAAATCTGCTTCCGCTAAGAATTGCCTTGTAGGTATATAGGCAACGCATCACTTTTCCATAACTCAGTAACATGTTCGGAATTAGAGTGATGAACCCCAGCAATAATTAGTATTCCGAAAAACACATTTAGCTCTTCTACTGTCAGGCCTGTCCAATGTTTTTTCTTTTCTGGATTGGTTTGATTATGTTTGAAAATAGTGTCTTTTGCTTTTCGATTCGTTTGTCTAATAATCAGGAGCTTCATTTCTTCCGTAAATATTAGACGAAATATGTCTAAAAAAGTTAACAATTTTGAGCTGGCACATGGACCACTTGAAAATATGCACATAACGTTGTTTAGGTTTCTGTAAAGGATCTCTAAAATGAAATTTGTTTTACCTAATTCACGAAGAATATTAAAACTAGGAGTGTGCGACGTTAGTAATGGAGACATTCACCAAACTGTTCCATCACGAGAAACATATTCTTGAGAATTAGTGTTTTGATGCAAATCATAATCATTTTTGCCGTCTCCCGATCCACTTAATCCATCTTCATAATCCGAATTTTCTTCAATTACATTTTCCATATGTCCAATATCACCCGTGTCTTCTGCATCAGATTTTTCAGCACGAGGGGGTAGCCAGTCGGTACCCTCATCACTGTTCACACAACGATCATCACCAGATGAATCTTCACACAAAGTCATCCCCTGCTCTTCGGTCAAACTCCAGCAGCAATTTTTTATGTAAAAAAACTAATACATGTTAGATTGCACGTATAGACCGGGCGCTAGAGGTAAGTGAGTATGCAAAATGTGAGGACCGAATTCCACCAATGGATTTGAGTTAAGAAAAGGTCGAAGATTAATAATGCGGATCTTGCCGGTCAATTTTTTGGTCCATTTTTTGTTTACCCCCTCTACTCTTATTTGTAAAGGAAATGTATTGAGTACATGTTATAAAATCATTTTTATAATTATTTCGGTAATAATTTATAGTTTTTTCTAATGGTTGAAGTGTGGATGGATTGTTGAAAAAAAAACAAAAGTAATAAAATCTTTTTTTATTAATAAAAAAAGTCATATAAAAAAACCAGTGAATTTAAACAAAAATATACTTAAAGTGGGCAAACAATTACTCATTTATATTTAGACAATTGTTATTAATACATTTACATAAAGAAATACAAAATAATTCTGATTTTTTGCAACTGCAAGACATTGTGCGACAATTTGCAATACATTTACAAGGTTGAATTAAAGACTCTGGTAAAGACGGCTTAGTCATTTGTCGTGGACGTAAGTCACCATTCAGCTTTTCATAACCATATAAGCAATAATCAATGGGGTGTAATTGTGTTTGATGAGAATTTTTCCAAATAAATGTTTGTACTGTGGCCCTTAATAAATGCAAATGCAAAGCATCTGATGTGCATATCACTTTCATTAAATTAAAACCGAAACCTATGTTTTGAGAAATCAGTTTATATCTGAGTTCATCAGCAAATAATTTTTTTTTTGAAAAAAAATAAGTGCAAACTATTTCTAACTGTTTCAATTGCTCATTATTTAGGTCAAGGTTTCCCATTGACATAAGAGCTGTTTGTACATAATCTTCAGACGCAGCTTTCAAGCATTGCATTTTACTGCCAAATCTGCTAGTAGTGTCGCAACCACTTATAGCATGTAATGCTGGTAATATATCGCATATTCTTTCACCCAGGGATTCAGAAGCTAAATGGCATCCTAGAAAATATTTCTTTGTATGAGAACCGTCGAACCATAGACCAAGACACCCGATATTTGCTAAGTATTTCCAGAAATAAATTGCCAAGACAAATACATCTGTATCAGCGTTGATTATAATAATATGAGCAGATTGAATCCTTACTGCGTGAAATATGTGGCAAAACATTCTTGAATCAGCTTCTAAGTGGTTTGATTGTAATTCAAGTACCTCACAAAATAAAGACCCTTGTAACTTGAAACATTTAGTTGGATCGTCGAATCCTCCACAAATGTACATCTCGCAGTCTTCTTTAACGTGTGCATATTTTGGAGCATTAGTGCAAAGAAATCGAACAAGTTGTAATTTATTTTGAATGTTTGCAAGAAAAGCTTTACAATCAGTAGGAATTTTGTTGAATGACTTGAAATTATGATATTTTTAATAATTCGGCCTTTACTCCGTAAGTTTGACTCCAAAACTTTATAGAAATGTCGTCATATCTATCGAAAATTACATCTATCCTCTTCACGTCAGGCAACATAAAAAATTGCATAATTATTTTGAAGAAAGCTTCGGCAAAATCACCAAAAGTATTGAACTTATTCAACTGAATTTTGTGAACAAGTGCCATACCATCAACAATATAAATTTTAAAAGTATTTAAATTTATTATATCTTGCTGAGAGGTTGTACCACAGTTATAGTTTTTTTGAATTTCAACGACGAGTTGTGATTTTGGTGACTTCCTGTAAAATCCGTCATTGTCAAAGAAATATTTGCAGTAATCCAATACCTCATACGATGCTAATATCTTTGTATCAAATCCACGTTGAGAAGCCACCAAGAATGATTTTTGGAAAATTGTTATGTCTGTTACGTCTTGCAATTTTTTGTTGGAAGTATTTTTGTTTGTTTTCGCAGGAATATCTTCAAAGTTGTAAAATTTAGTTTTTTGTATAGGATCCGATAATTTCTTAGTTTTCTTGAACAATCTTTCATTTTCGTATGTATTTAATAGAGTCTCCCATTTTCTTTAACATTAATTAAGCATCGCGCACTTGATTCTTCAGCAAGTTGACCTGTGAAAATATTGCGAAGCACACAATCCCCACTACTATTAAATGGATTGCAGGCTTTGAAACATTTAATGATATTTTCAACATCCTTTTCGTCCGTATTAATTCTCGATTGTGTCCATTCATTATGACTATTAATGTCACCTGTAGTGTCAGATTGTATTCCAAGGTATGAAGAAAGCATTGAGTGAACGCTATTTTTTTAAAGGATACAGAAGCAACCATCTTTGCATTGCTTCTTCATTTTTAGTGATACCAATTAAGCCTCCAGTCTCTGCAGAAGATCGGTTCTGAGACTGTTCTAGTGCTAAGTCACAGCCAACTGCATTGAATGTTCCTGGAGTTCGCTTGACGGCATGCATTCCTCTCTTCATATCATATATAACGTCTGGAGGTAGTTGTAACATATCTTGTAAGTAAAGTGTCACCCCACGAATATAATTTGTGTGATTCATAGAAAAGAAATAAGGTAAAAATTGTCGAGTAGTTAATAAATGTAATTCATAGTTATTACTTTTGTCAGCCATAATTGAATTCAAAAGAATTTCTATCATTTCACAGTAATTATTTAAATATTTGAATAGTTCGTTTTCAGTGCTCATATTATTTAAAAATTTTGAAAAATTGTAAAAAAAAGTTTCAATTATAGTTTTATGATGGTTATATTTATCACTTAAACTGGTACGATCCTTATCTACTGTTACCTCTCTTATCTCTTGAAGACAGATATTCAATTGCTGTAATTGCTCATTAAAAGTCTCATCTTCAGATAAATTCATGTAATCAATAAATTCTGTAAACTGTATGCTTCTCAATGCTTCATACATAAGTTTATGTGCTCTAATGCCTCTGTTGTACTGAGTACCTTTAAGAATTGATGCCAAAGTATTAACACCATAAACATTGGCTTCGATAAGAATGCTGTCGAGTCCACTTCCTTCTATATATTGGCCCAAACATCGTAAGAAATTTTTTTGTAGATGAAATGTTCCAATTCTTAATATCAATCCCTCAAATTCTTGACTACTCTGTTGGATATTTTTTGCTATCAGGTAAATAGACATGTCGCATGAAAGAACAGCTATATTTTTATTTAATGATTGACATAAGTTTACAAAATTTCTCATGGCAGTATACACAACATCTTTTGAAGTAGGTGGCTGAGGAATTATCGGGCTAAATCCAATTGTAGATATAGGAGAATTCTCACATGATAGTAATTGTTGGAATGGAGTCCATCCTGGTATCGAGTTCTTCAATGGTCGACAAAAGTTGTTCAATAATTGATCATGTTGCAATCTACATAAAACCCAGAGCAAAGTATCAAATTTTGTGTAACTGTGAGTGAAAGTTAATAGACAATTGCTATTAACATAATTAGATATTGAGGGCTCCATACTTGCTGTGAAGTGATGAATTTCTTGAGAATGTAAGGTTTTCAAATCATATTCAAACTGTTCAGCTGTAGGTTTCAATTTAACGAGATTTATTTCGTTCTCGATAGGATTTTTTTCTTGATAAACTACCATTGCTGTTACATGGGTAGAGTCTTTACCGCTTAATGTTTCTTCATTGAAGTCATTGTTGTCAATAGCGCCATGAAGAAATAACGATGAATTTTTCACTATATTCTTAGGAATAAGCAAATTGTTTTCTGCATCTTCACACGCAATTGAAATTATTACTTCTAAATCAAGCTGCTGTAATGCTTTATAGCTGATGCAATGTCCAAACTTATTCAATATACTTATCAACTGTTTTGATCTAGTCAAGTGATGAATTGATTCAGCTAAAGCTATATGTTTTGGTGTCTGTTTCTCAGTAACCGTAAAAATATGTCATAGAACACAGATAATGCTCTTCTATAATAGTTATTGCTCAATTTTGGTTTTGCATTAAACAAAGCTTGCAGAAAAATCTCCCATGTTTGTGGCAATGTTCCATTTTCTAAGAATTTTTGGAGCAAATTTTCATCACGTAAATAGCCACTAGGTATTAGTTCTGTTTTTAATAGTTCTTGACGCAATGCTTTTGCACTCTGAATGATGTAGTTTTTTGAATTGATGCTACGAACATGTTCTATTATTTCCGCCAATGGTATATTTCCCATAAACACTAATGAAGATTGTGATCTATCAGTTGGGTAAGAAAATAAAATGTTTTCACCAAATTTATCAATAAGTAGTGATTTCACTAGACGGTTCTCGATCACAGCATTTTCTATGTTTGTAAGTACAGCGAGTCGCTGAGCTAAGAGGTGCACTTCAAAACAATGAGTTAAAACTTATCTTTAATTTCATCTATGAGTTTGTCAAATGCATCGTGAAGCATTTCTCGAGGATTTGATTTGAAGGTCAACCTACTGGTTTTGTAGAATTTCTCGGCCTTCTTAAATAATCACGGTAGCAATATTTGTGATACCTTACTTCGATAGCAAATAAATCTTCAGGTCGTTGACAAGCACTAAGTTTGGTAAAAACATGGTCTTCTTTACTGCGTGCAGTATTTAAACTTTGTTCCGCTGCTGAAATTTTGGAAGACAAATACAGCTGCATATCTTTGTTCCTATTTAATTTTCCACAAAATTAAGCATTTCAACGGTTTATATTTACTTCTGCAGGTGTCCTTGATGACGAACGAGATTTTCGAGAACGTAACCCCACGCTTGCTTCGAAAGTTGAAGCAGACTCTTCTTTTTCCTCTTCTTTACACAACGCAATTTCTCGACGCCGTATTTTCTCTTCACTTAAATAGGTAGCTAAACAGTCTTGGTGCCATGAAAAGTTTTGTCTTGTGGAGTCTGGATTATACAGTTTTGAAAACTTTTCACTAATGTTGTCTTTTCTTCTATCTGCTGCTTTTGTAATATTAAGCAGCGTGCTTGACCTTGGTTCTTTAACTAAATCATTTGGTTTATCACAAAATAAACAAAACTGTTCGTTTCGTCTTTTTCTTTTCAAATTAATCACTTCCAGCGACATTTCTAATGTTTTTCAATACAGCACAGTTTAAACAGACACTCAAAAATAACGAAAATCAAATTATTTTATGCGTATACAACTAACACGACTTAATAACAAAACGTTTAAACGCCGATAAATGCAGAAACACACTGAATACCTAAGCGCGCTATGCTTACTGTTGGCGCGAAGAGGGGATGTAAAGGGAGCAGGAAGGGACCATCATAGCTGGTGGCAAGATGTGTTTTGTCATTGTTTGGGGTTTCAGGTATAAGAATCCGACCATAGTTGCCGGTCCTCACATTTTGTATACTCAACTACCTATAGCGCCTGCACTAGTAGTTTATTTCAAAAAAAGGATTATACATTTTGGTAAGAAGGTAACTCACCGATCTAAATCAATATTTCCTTTGTAGTCCCAAGGTAAGCATTTTCGTTCTCAACTAAATGTTGTAAAAACAAAGCACTTATTATTGACTAAAAATATATGTCTAACATACCGTAATCGAGACGTCGAAAAACTTGGGCTTGCAACTGATTCACTGTAAACATTTTCCATATTTACGTTGCTGTGCACAAACTATTCTTATGAATTTAGAATCGCAACTAAGGTTGACTGAACGACTTGAAGCTAAAATTTTAGCTAAGAAATAAAATAACTCATCACCGATCGCGTGCTATCCGAGGTATATACGGTTTAGAATCACGCGAACAGTTGTATATATCAGAAGTAAAGAGCGTGTCGAGAAGTACACTGATGTTAAAGCATCCCAAACTCAGGACTTTATTATGCAGATGAGTTATTTCTTTACTTATTTGCCGAACCTGACTTGCAAATGTGCACATTAATCATAAGAGTACACGGGTACCCCGATCCGTATACAGAAGGTGTAAAAATGTATAGTATTATGAGGGTTAAATTTATTACTTTAAAAATATTATCAGTAGTATTTATATGTTTTATATTAAATGATAAGCGTAAACGTTTAAGGCCATCACCAAATTTGGAGTTCACGCCTGTCCATTTTTGTAGTTACACCGTTATGAAAGCATCGTAAACTTTCAAAAAAAAACTGTGAAAGAAACTTTGTCAATTGATGGGATCGCTTTCAATGCCTTTTACATTAGTAGACTTTGACTGTGATATACGAGAATCGTTTCTTTTGTTCAAGGTTGTAACGTTGAAACCAGATTGCCAGTAACAATATTAAAAAGAAACGCATCATCTGCACTGAGCATTTCCAAAACTTCTGTGCAGGTCTCTTCTGTTACGTTCGCACTTTTCTGTAAACAGATGCGCTTCGCATCGAGAACAAATTTTTCGGTAAACCAACTTTTGAATAATGATGCCAACTCTCGACATTGAGAACTCATTTGTAACCGTTTCTTGTTTGGTAGGATATCGCCTTGAATTAGTTTATCAACAAGAGGGCGGTGTTCGTTGTCGGCATCCGAGCAATGTAGTACCTTCAGGTGGAGCATTGGAAATGTAAATGCACTGTCGGCATCCGAAACAAGTCTTCCACTGTCATGTTCGGCTGATATATCTAAAGTATCGATTCAGAAACATATTTGATCATCGTAGCATTATCAACTGTTCACGTACACATACTTCTAATGTCGATAAATATTGGTCAGCTACAATACTTGGCAGTTAGAAATTTGCAATGCACCATGTTTTAAACGCATTCATACAACAGATGTATGCTATTCCACAGAAAACCGATGGTGAACCGTTCAATTGCAACGAACGAAACATGGATTAAGTGAAAAGGTCGATTTAGCTATAACTTGCCATACTGCGAACATTTATATCATGAGTTGGGAGCGAGTGTGCTTTACTTTTCACTCCAGCTCGTCATCTTAATCAATTAAAAACTGGTAGTGAATACTATAGGTGCCGCAGGTTAAAGCATTGAGCAGATTAGACCATTTGAAGCATTAAAGGCGTATGGAAGAACTTTAATTCTGTAGTATACTAAATACCAAAGAATATAAGGGTTGCTATTAGAAGGCATTAATTAGTACGTTTTATACACGATTGGATATTCTTTAAAAAAGATTACAGACAATCATATTTATAATCTGTGAAACTCTCGAATTAAATTAAGCACGAAAATTGGGCACAATATTTTATAAAATGAGACGCCGACACACTCCATTAGCGACGTCTTTATACAGGAATAATATATCGTTGTTCCACACAGATTTTAGGAGAAAATATGTTCCGGCAAACGTTTGTTGAGGCAAAACAACTAGATTTAGCAAATAGCGTAAACATCTAACTTTCAGTTTTCAATGACTAAATAGAATTCATAAAGCCCAAAATATTTCGATTACTCAAACGAGGTACCTATTTAAATTGAATATAAATATTTATTTGGAACTGCATCGTTTAGAAAATATAATTAAAAATGACCTAAGAATTAAAATTTATCCGTAGAATATAGCTCAGGGAATCAAACGATTTTTTCACTTTACCGAACTTTATAGATATATTCAAGTTGTTATTTAATTTGCTGTTCGCCTGCAATTGCTCCGTAACAAATTGAAATTCATAAAATTCAATTTTTAAGATAATTTTACTACTGGATATGTATTTAAGATTATAAATATGCCTACAACCATATAATCGCTAAATTTAATCCCATAATGTAGCAACTTGCTCCGTTTGATTATGTGCTTACGTAGGGTTTGACAATAAACAGTTGCCTGACAGATAAAATAATGATCGCTAAAAACAGTAAACAGAAATATTAAAGGGCAAAGGATAGAGTGTAGCCTGGATATTTGGTCACAGCGTGTTAACTCTATTATAGTCTTCATTTGGCTCTCAATAAATTCAAATAGTCATTGCCCAGCTGCATCAGGTAATTGGGTAAAATCCACAAAAATGTTCAAATATTTGTAATGATTCACTGGTAGAAACACATCGGCGGCTCCGTGGCGTAGTTGGTATGTGTGTGACTACTACCTCCAAGGTACCGGGTTCGAATCCCGACACCGTCCCTTGAAAAATGTTAGGCGAGCATTTTTCACAAAAATACGCCCTCGTTCGGATGAGAGGTAAAATGGAGGTCCCGTGCGTGAGTGTTGTCACGCACGTTAAAGATCCTACCCTGCTTGGAACAGCAACAGTTCGGAAAAATTCAAAAGGTAAAAAAACTTGCTTCATGGCCAATGTAGTACCTTCGGGTAGAGCATTGGAAAATCACATGCAAGGTAGAAACACATGGACGGGTCCGTGGATCAGACAGGTTTGCATATAACTGCTGATCTCAGGGTTTCGGTCTCAATTTCTGAATTACTTGAAAAATGTTAGGCGAACATTTTTCACAAAAATTCGCCCTCGTTCGGATGAGAGGTAAAATATAAGCATCGTGTATGAGTGTTGTCACGCACGTTAAAGATCCTCTCTTGCTTGAAATAGCAAGGGTTCGACAAAATTCAAAATTTCCAGGTAAAAAATTTGCCTCCTGACCAATGTAGTATCTTCAGGTGGAGCCTTGGAAAGTCAAATGTAGGGGTTTATTTTTTAGAGGCGGCCCCGCGGATCAGACAGGTTTGTGTTTGACTGTTGATCCCAACGTCCCGGGTTCGATTCCCGACACGGACTGTTTGAAAAATGTTAGGCGAGCATTTTTCATAAAAATACTCCCTCGTTTGGATGATAGGTAAAAAGTAAGTACCGTGTATGAGTGTCGTCACGCACGTTAAAGATCCCTACTTTACTTGGAATAGCAAGGGTTAGGCAAAATTCAAAATTGCCAGGTAACACAATTCGCCTTCTGGCCTATGTAGAATCTTTTGGTGGAGTCGTAGAAAATCAAATGTAGAGGTTTATTTTCTGGAAACGACTCCGTGGATTAGACTGTTGTGCGTATGAATGCTGATTCCAAGGTCCCGGGTTCGATTCCCGACACAGACTGCTTGAAAAGTGTTAAGCGAGCATTTTTCATAAAAATACGTCTTCGTTCGGATGAGAGGTAAAATGGAGGTTCCGTGTGTGGGTATTGTCACGCACGTTAAAGATCCCTACCTTGCTTGGAATAGCAAGGGTTTGGCAACAATTAAAATTTCCAGCTAAGAAAAAACTTGCTTCTTGGTCCAATGGGGTACTTTCGGGTGGGGCATCGGAAAGTTAAATGTAAGGTTGATAATACCACATGATTTATCGCAAACAAACATTGACTTTTAAATGCTATAGATTGAAAATTAAAAAATTTAATTCACTTTAATTTCCAACATAAATAAAGGATAATTAATTATCTCATACATACTAATTTGAGGTGATGAAATAATTCTAACGTATTTAGCTCCAATGTACTTTGTTGTGAAACAATTCCAGAGCATCGTTAAATATTTAAAATGGCACGGTACAAAAGCATATTAAAATATACAACTTAATAATATGAAATTTAAAAATATAATACCAGTGTTTTGTTATTAAATTTAAATTCTCTTATGTATTTCTGCAATTAGATGTCCGTTAATTATAAAATGTTCTATGCTAATAGAAGATTAATATTTAAGTATTTATACTAGCATGGATATTTTTATTTGGATATAAGTTAAGTTATAGAACTTTGATAAAATTATATGGTATCCTCTTGATTATTTATAGAGTTTAATTTTTGCGTATTTCTTTGAATGTGTATATTTTCTAAACTATTCATTCTATTGTCATCCTTCCGAGTACCTAAAATTTATATGTTATTAAATTCAAATTATTGTAAATTCTCCAGGGTTTGGGCTGCTAGAGCAGTGCATTTTTTATTGTTCAATTTGTAACATTCTTTGAAAAGTTTACACTCATATTCGAATTTATGAGTTTTTGTATTGGTAAATCCCATAAATAGGGTCACGGTTACTTCCTTTAAAAAATATCGCTTTTAGGTTACATGCATTCTTGATATAAGGGAGGATTATTTTTGTAACTTACGATATTCATACTCAAAAATTGTCAAATTCAGAATGCCAGTTTTTTAGGTTAAGTGTGGTAGCATAGTTATTTTGTACTCTAACTTATCACAGTTTCACGATTCATTTATTTTGGTTAATAAGGTATAACGTTGATGCTTCTGACATCATTGTCCTGAAACGAAGCTCACACTATAAATTTATACCAATGCAGAAAATGTTAAAGCCCTTTTTTCTGGTCCTAGCTAAGGTTTTAGCAACATAAACTTTATATATGTTAAATAGAGGAAACTACAAAAGTAGTTTTAATTTGCAGTCTCCGTTCATATTCTGAATTTTGCCGACGGTAAGCCTGAATTATTTTATGCAGGAAAAGTTTCTTGGTTTAGCAATTCCTCATTACCATCGCGACAGATAACATGCAACTTAAGTAGGGGCAGTTAATCGTTAATGATAAGGTATTGCACTGATTAATGTGTTTAGTTAATGAAGAGTTTAATAACACACTACAAGATTGGTTACTTTTAATTATATGAGAACTGTTTCGTTAACAGGCAACTGCATGTTAGAATAAGACATGTCAAGTAATAACATCCAACTTTTTAAAAAGTCTCCGAAGTCTCGTAGGACATCGATAGAATAAATTGAGTCAAGGAGATAATGGCTTTTAGTTGTTTATGTGGTATCTATAGTCAAAAATCACTCATCAGGTATTTATAATAAACCTTCTGAAACTATAACCTACAGTACATCTAAATAAATAAACATTCTTATTTAATTGCACAAATTTACGAGTAGTATGTTCTTGTTATTAGTTTAAGCACTGAGAAATTAATTTTGATCGCCGATAACGTTTTCTATTAACTTAAGTAAATTTTGATATATGTGTTTGGTTTTTTCTTTTGTTTAAGAATGTTTATATGTACTTGTATCAAAAACATAATTGTGTAGTAGTTATATATTGGTGTTTTTCACAACCAATGTTAAGGTAGTAGTTCCAGCTTTGTAATAAAATATATCACAATTACCAAGAGGCGTGGTTAATATACAGATAATTTAGCATTTGATTTTGGAAACCTTTTCAGCAAGTAGGCTTTGTGTTTTTATTGCTAACGTTTATTTTAGGTTGGTTTTAGCATTAGTATACTCTATCGGTTCTCATGCGAATTTTGTACCATAATTACTTTCCTGTTATTTCTTTTGTGGTAATTCTCTAGAAATTCCCACATTTTGAGATTAGGTGGATTGCAAGATATTTCCAGATTAGGATTGGTATTTTCATACGATAGCATTTCGGAACCCTCTTCAAACATTTACGCCACCCTTCCCATTGAGTTAGTCGGCAACCATTCGCGTTAGTGTAGTTGAGGTTTTCGGTGCTTTATCGAGACGTTGATTTTATAGCGAGATACCACAGCAAGTTATTCTTTTGATTACTAGGCAAATTTAAAATTATTACTTAGGTTTTGCATAAAAGTCTAAGCTATTATTTCATCTCATTAACTAATATAACACTGAAAATCAGTTTGCCTGTGCAACTATAAATAATTGCAATTAACAGTTGGTTTATAACCGTAAATTTGAGCATTCTTGTCTATATTCTAGAAAAGTCAAAAACTGTTAGATGCGACCGACAAAAATGCCAAACGTAATTGAAAGTTAAGTCGACGTATGGTTGCATACATGATTTAGACTTGTATATCTACCCGAGTATAATTACCCGTCCGAGTGTATCGTTTGGGCATTACGAAAGATAAAAATTAGATGAAATGGAGAAAAAAATTAATCTAAAAAGAAGAAAATTAGTTTTGATTCAACCTGTACAATTGATTTCACAAACAGTATCAAACCGACCTTAAGTAAGGTCGAAAACAAAATGGCGATGATTCCTCTAAATTTTAAAATTTTCATGTAATATATTCAAGCCAAATACATCAAATATTAATAAATCAAGTTCACCTTCAATTTATGTAATAAATGTCAAACGTAAAATTTGTATTATTTTAACAACGATGCTAGCTCTTGGATCGAATCGTAAATAAAGACGATTTTAACAACTATGAGTGGTTTAATTCCCAAAGAAGATTAAGAAAAATACAAAACAAACCACAGCAAACATACAGGGAGTATTTATTTGTACATGTTAGAATTAACTCAGATTCATAAATTAATTTAAACCACAAAAGAGTAAACCAAATACTCAGTTCAATAAATTTTCGTAACGGAATTTTTATTTAAGAAATCTAGAATGATGAAATAACGGGAATTCTTTAATATGCATCCCAAATATGAGCTCTTAAAAATGTTAGTTAAAAAAATAAATTCCATGTTACCTAATTGCAAATATAAAGAAAACCACAGGCACACTTTAATTTTATTTTATAATTAAACGTAATAACCAGAAGCTATATAAGTAAAATTCACGGGTATTAAGTTACACGTGACTTAATCTATTTTATACAATATAATAACAGGATATTAAGCTTAGTTACATAAAGAAAAATTAAGCACGTCATAAAAACCATTGGCAGGCATTTTTCGCATGTTAGGTACGTTAATGACACACCCCTATGAAATAGAGAAAGTGGGGGTTGTGGCATCGCTAGACAGCACTGGCACAAAATGAGTTAACTACTTACAAGTACTCAACAACAGATATGGGGACGGTTTGCTTTTCCAACTTAGTTTGAAATTCAATGCCCCAAAAGATGAAACAATAACTCTTGGCATCAGTGGGCTTTGTAATTACTTGAAAATAGAACTGTGATTAGATGTTGTGATTTGGATGATATTTAAATTTGATGGCATTCATATAGTACTGCCAAATGCGTAATGTTACATTATTGGAATTATAAGACCTGCACATTGCAATTGATTATGCTATTTATTCATAAATTATTGACACATTAAGAATTAATTGAAAATAAGTTTTACCATTTTGGTTTATCGTATGTATTTTATAATAGGAAGCTGTATCTTAATGAAAGTAAATTTAAAATTGTTATATGCTGAAATGTTATTTTAGCATGGATTTTAGTAAGGTAAGTTGAAGATTTGTGTTTATTTATCCAAACGTACAGCTGAACTTTTGTAAAGCAAATCCATTTCACAAAGATATTACCCCGTAATTCAAATCTCCTGGGTTAATCGTCATTCAGTGAAAAATTTACTCTTCAAGAGCGGTATTTACAAAACTTAAACCGCTAATAGATGGAAAAAACAGAACCCACACAATATACAAAATCAACTGTAAAGAATGTCCTGAAGTATATATTGGAAATTCTAAACAATACCTCCATAAACGAGTTTATGAGCATAAATATACTATAAAAAAGAATAATAAAAAGCACGGCCCTACCAACACACGCCATTGAAAAAGTCCACTAGTTCGATTTTAGTAATGTTAAAATTTTAGGGACGGAGGTAAATGATAATAAAACAAACACAACTGAAAGATCGAAATTCAAAAAACCCTAAAGCTATAAACTCAAAAATAGACCAAAACAGGTTTATAAATATTTACCACAATTTAATACAACAGAAATAATCTAAATATCACATACGTTAATATCCTCTCACACTGTAGATTAGCATAAGTATGTAATAATTCATATGCATAATTCAATAGCATTATCACCGATAAGGCACTAGTTGTGTAAAGTTTTATTAATCCAAATGTTTGGTATAAATGGACAAGGAAAGCAAGTTTTAAATTAAAAACATATTCAAAACAGTATTATTAGGTTGTATTGTTGCTCATCCTACAATGTTAAAAATAATTTATTTAGTTTGTAAGTTTTAATAGTTTGACTTTATATTAAATGGTACGTATGCAATTTAATTTTAAAAAATCAATATTTAATTAGAGATATTTTATAGTAGTATATATATATATATATATATATATATATATATATATATATAAACTAATAATTAAGAAGTTATTAGAAATATTAGAAAATGCGCTAAGTGATGCGCAACAATGTCATGAAGGACAATTTATTTCAGTATATTAACGTTCATGGAAACGGAAGCGCTACTTTGTAGCACAAGGATAAGTGACACTGCAGATGTCAGGTCACAGGTGGTCACAGACAGTCACATACCGAGATTACGCAGAAGTAAGCTCGTAACAAAGTAGTTATGAATAGTTTTAAGATTACAACAATGTATTATGAATAAGAGTCAAATGAAAGCAGACATTAGGTCTGCAAGATCCCACAGACTTGTGAGGGGGTAGGGATGTTATAAAAGGCCCGGGAGCTCCACTCACAGGCAGTTAATTCATCGTTCAGCTTTAGCATTGCAGTTCGTAGATAACTCACTTTGTACAATTAATTAATAGTTTCGGACTTAGAGTAATAATTTCAAGATTGTCTAAATTCAACATTAATTTCTGTAAAGAATCAAATAAATGTGTTAAGAAGTTTGAAAGTCTTTTAAAGAAAACGCTCCCAAGCCACGAACCTTAACTCGCATAATAATAATATTTTAAATAGTGAAAATTTTTTTACAGATAATCTTTCAAAAACAAATTACTGCATTCGCAACATCTTTCCTCTAATAAATAATATTTTAGATATAACATCTAGGAAAATGACTTTCTCTCAAAGCAACTTTAAGTACTAGAAATAGAGCTCAAAACTTCCACAGCAGCTTTACCTTACGAACAATATCTTAAATCTAAAAAAAATATATAATTTTTGAGTAATCACTTACTTATACCAAGAATAGAGTCCTTAATCTCTCTTTTATAGTTAGAAATAAACATCCATAAATTTTAATCTTTTAATTTTTATTCATAATTAACTATCTAATTGAATCTTGTTATATAAAAAATTTATCAATAAAAGTTGGATAATTTAATATCCACCTTTTTAAAATCGGACTTAAATATATCTGATCAGTTAGGTTTAATTATTTTTTATAAACTGGCAAAACCTGCACCGAAGGTGTGCTAGACTCCAAATCAAATTAACGACTTGTACATATAACCTGCACACACAATAAAAACATCTTATCTAAATTAAATCTAATTAATAGATATGCCCTTTTCTAAAATTTTAAACAATATAATTTTGTTTTAATGTAAAAAATGTGCTTGTTGTTGTTTCCTTCCAGACCCTAATTCTCAATTAAAGCTTCAAAATCACTCAAATTGTTTTACATACTACGCCGGCTAAGGTTCGTGGCTTGGGAGCGGTTTTTTTAAAAAGACTTCCAGGCTTCTTAACACATTTATTTAATGTTTATACAGAAATTAATGTTGAATTTAGACAATCTTGAAATTATTACTCTAAGTCTGAAACTATTAATTAATTGTACAAAGTGAGTTATCTAACGAACTGCAATGCTAAAGCTGAACGATGGATTAACTGCCTGTGAGTGGAGCTCCCGGGCCTTTTATAAGATCCCTACCCCCTCACAAGTCTGTGGGAACTTGCAGACCTAATGTCTGCTTACACTTGACTCTATTCATGATACCTAGTTGCTATCTTAAAGCTATTCATAACTACTTTGTTGTGAGCTTACTTCTGCGTAATCTCGGTACGTGACTGTCTGTGACCACCTGTGACCTGACATCTGCAGTGTCACTTATCCTTGTGCTACAAAGTAGCACTTCCGTTCCCATGAACGTTAATAAACTGAAATGAATTGTCCTTCATGACATTGTTGCACACTACTTAGCGCATTTTCTAATATTTCTAATAACTTCTTAATTATTAGTTTTATACATATATATAATCAATGGGGGATTACATAACACGCCTTTGATACAAATTGCTTTATATAACGTGTAACAGACCGTTCGGTGTAAGAAGACGCGTACGGTATTTACCATTAATTTTTAATCCTCTATTTCCATTTTTTAGAATCATTGTATTTACTACAAATAATCTACTCCCTTCCGAGTAGTAATAAACCTTTCACTTCGTCAATAAAATCGCCTGTCTTTTGTAATAACTTCCACCACTACGTAGCGTATCATCATATTAGCATGGTCACGTTTGTATAGCAACTGACCTCATCCTCGTGATTCATTGGTTGTATATAAGAACGAGTCCCTGTGATGCCAGCATCTAGAAAAATTGCAGTCATTCGCGAACCTTGTGATTGGTCCGTGTGGAAAGCGTATGATGCAATATTCGTAGATTTATTATGCTGATGGTTATGAACTACACTAATTTGTGGATCAATTTCCATTATCTTATCAAAATTCTAGATTTTATTGCTTCAGTCTATCGTTTTCACGAATTTTGTTATTGCCTTTAATTATTTCATCACTCACTTTTTGTTCAATTTTAGTAATCGATTATTGCAGAATACAATCTTCTCAATCAAAATACACTTGCATCTTTTTCTTATAATATCGACTGATGTTTCAAAACTTACTCGAATACGCTTTCGTCTAAATACTATCGTATGTTCGTTACTAAAAGATAAATGAAATACTATACACGCAGTTTCCCTTTAAATGAATTTGATAGCAAAAATGTAGATGAAAATCTATTGATTTCTGAATTAAATTTCTTTTCCTGCACGTGTTTACGCATAATAAATACCGTTGAATGTAAACACGTACTCTTATGCGCCGAATATAGTAAATACCATTATTCTTATTTTAAAACACTATCTCTTCATCACTAAGTTTATGCAATAAGAATGAAAATCCTTTCAATCGCGGTTCCCATGCATTTATACTCCTTATACCGAGTGTTTTCTAAAATATACAATTTAATATTTAGATAATTGGGTATTTCTTAAAGTTGCTCAAGTTTCTGGCGTTGGATGTTTAGGAGATGATGCTATATTATCTCTTGATGACTATAATCACATAATATATATATATATATATATATATATATATATATATATATAAAAGAGGTAAATTTATATATATTACATTTTATAAGCGCTAAAAGCAAGAAATGAACGTTTCTAAGGGAGGTTACGTTTCTTTACTTTATTAAATTTTGCTTGTATTATTTGTTATATCCCAAAGGTAGAACGTATATGTATCGCTATCTATGAAACTACAGTATAGTTTCGAATTAACTTCTGTACAATTTCAGCCTTAGTGCTGATTATATTAAACTGATGGCAGTTTATTTATACTTTCGTAAGTGTACAGAAGTCACTTCGGTCATATACATTGCGGTTGCTTCATATTTCGTTAGAGTTAAAACTACTCCATTATGATAAGGCCTGAGCTTGCAAAATATTTATGGCAACACTTTTACTAAAATTATCTTCACGTTTCACAGCAATGTTTATTGACGCCCAACGTAGGGCATTGTTACTACATTCATGGTACTAAGAAATATACTTAGAAATATACTGAGAAATTTACTAAGAGATATACTAAGAAGTGTACTAAGAAATCTAGTAAGAAATCCACTGAGAGATTCGCTAAGCAAATTCAATAAGAAATTTAACGTAAAAACCCAATACTACAAGTACCAAACATAATAAAGGGGAAAACTCTGAAACAGGACGTTAAGCTGATAGCAACCCAAGGTCACTGATTAATAGCACGTAGCGGCAGTTCAAAGGATTGGGGTATACGCAGAGCGACACATTCGAACCAGGATATCAACCGCAAAGAATGCCAGGCTAGAGATCATGGTAGACTAATAGCATAAAACTAATTTTCTTTGAACATTTGAAACTTGCATATACTTAGATATTTATGTAAAGGGTCATCAAAAATTTTGTTGATACGCAGAAATTACGTTAAGAGAAAGAAGGGTCATTGAACGTTCAACGACGCTTCCTAAATAATACAGAGTTATTTTTGCTGGCTTTAACTGATTTAATAGGGTTATAATTTGGCGATGAACAGATTTATATTATTTACTTTGTTGATTCAAGGGTTTTATATAGCAAATAATATTACTAATGTTGTAGAGTTGCAAATTGTACATATTTCTTAGTTTATTATACAAATTTTGGTTATTTAGTTTATCTTATTCAGGTATGAAGTAATAGAGAAAAAGGGGGTAAAAATTTTTCTGTTATAGTATCGTTGTGTACTCTGTGTGGGGTTAAACTGAGCTAGTCGAGGCATAAATCTAATTGTGTGAAATTTAAAATTTATTCTAGATTATTTAGAAAAACAGAGCGGTGGCGAGCAGCAGGCAACTGAGCGTTAAACACATCGGAGTACGGCGATATCGTAGCAATATAACCATTAAATGGCTAAATGGTTATTTCAAATCAAATTAATAATTGAAAGTTGTAAAATATAAGGCCTTAAACTAGATTCGCACCGTTAACTTTTGGTTTTGTACGTCGACGCGCTAAGCAACAGAGCCATCGTGTTTAGTGGTTTCACTTGGAAAGAGACAAATTGCAACCATACTAAACTAAAGTATTGTTGGAAAGAATGGGGTTATTTGGCATGCTATCCAAAATGTAAACCTTATTCCGTCATTTAGTACAGCTTGTTTATTAAATATAGATGTTGGCTCCAAAGGTTTGAAAACTGCTGAATAGTTTTCCAGTTCTAGTGAATGTTTAAGTAGCGTAGATGACTAAAAAACAAGTTTGCATAGTATTGTCAATTTAACTGCAAATTACTACTACCATACACGCTCTACGCAACCACTGGAACTATAAATGC
Source organism: Platerodrilus igneus (assembly GCA_036346225.1). NCBI lineage: Eukaryota > Metazoa > Arthropoda > Insecta > Coleoptera > Lycidae > Platerodrilus > Platerodrilus igneus. The sequence goes on from JARFIW010001407.1 coordinate 252,289, forward strand.
TCTAGAGATTATAACACATGGTAGCGGTTTCGCAGTTAACAATCCAATCGTGAAATTTGCGGTGCGGCTTAAATTCATAGCTGCGATTCAACTGTGGTGTATGATCATGCTATGAGTAGGTAGTATACAGAAACCCTTAGTTCCCTATAGATTAGAACGTTATACTGAGACTCATCTATCTTGCATAATAGATTAATAATGTTTCATGCGTTAGTTAACTTTACTATTGATGTTCTTTAATACGATTTATGCTCTCCAACACAAAACTAATTGTTTACACCGTGAGCGGAATGACATTTTAAAGATAAAGCAATAGCCTATAAAATACATTTCTCTCAATTTTGGCTTTTGTAACTAAATAAGCGTGCCTTACATAATATCAGTGTTCAGTGTTTTTACACTGCATATGCAATGAGTAATAGAAAACACTGTAATTCGGAAAAGATTATTCACCTATCATATACCGGGTGTTCCAAAAGTATGGAAACGGCAAGATATTTCGCTTGGAACGCCTTTTCGGAAAAATGTCTCGAACAAAAGTTGTAGGATTTGTAACGTGCACTTTTATCGCTTATTTATTGTTGTTAATTTGATGGTGACATTTTAAGTTAAGTGTAAATAATGTTTTGCTTCAAATTCTCGTCTAATTAATGGAATAATAAAATAATACTTAAATGTGGGAAAAATATTAGTGTAGATAAGCGAACCACAAAGTTAATTAAATTATAGAGTGCATCGTTCTCGTCTTGCCGTAAATATAAATTTTGTTGCTTAGGTATTATCGAAGTCGAGATAACAGACGCTCAGATGTTATGGGTATAGCAACGAGGTGAATAAACAGATATAGTCGAGTTGAGTTTTGCTCTTCGTTCTGATATATTAACTACGTTTGACGGACGGTGTTACTTGCTTACGCGTACTTTACTAAGTTGTGGTTTTAATTGTTTTTCTTGTGAAATAAAACTCGTATATTGACTGTGGCTGTTGTAATTGTTCTTTGTTCCTATAGATTACGAGTTGGAGATTAAAAACAGACGAAGAGTTCGGTTCTGTGTTCCGATATATTAAGTACGTTGAAGATACTACTTTCTGTTTGCTTTGATAATAGTAAAAATTAATGCGGTATCAATTCTCAGATCGTTCATGAACAAGCACGCCGTGTTTTTAGTTGATTTTCTGTTGAAAATAGAAGTAGTAGAGCTTGTTAAACTAGAGGCGAATGTGTTTACTCAACCGCGCGAGTAGTAAGGTCATTGACGGACGGTTTGAGTGATACCCGTGGCTTTGCTGATTGTGTTTTTAGTTGCTTTGCTTGTAAAATAAAAGTTTTTACGGAACAGGTGACGGACGGTATTATTGCCTGCACGTGCTTTACTCATTATGGTTTTTGTTTCTTGCTTTGTCTTGTGATATCTAAACTGTGAAGATCGGATTTCCGGGAAAGGAATCTGAAAAAGAAAAAGGTTGCTTCTTGTAAATAGGTATCTCATTCACCGGTAAATACAGTTGATACTGTAGTTTCTGAATTTGCTCACCCCAACGAATCTAAAATAGAACAGTGCTTGCGCCACTTTCGTTATTGGCGAAACATAACAGATTACTGGCTTACAAAAGTAGTGGTTGAAGTTCCTCGCTGCTTTTTGTATGTTTACAAAAATAATATACCTAGTTCCTTCGCGTGATAAGGTCCGCTGCTAACCCCGGTGAAATAAGTCGGTGTGATTAGGGTAATTTGTGATAAGTTCCATCAACACCCTCACAGTCTAGGGTGAAGTGCTTCGTTAGTGCCAGACATCGTGGATCCCACACTGCAATGGCAAGGAAGCGGTACTGAAGGACCTTGTGTAAGTTGAACTATTTCCTACTTGTTGTTACTTTAAATATCTATACGTTGTTTTGCAATATTCTTTGTCGTTCTGATACCTTTTTACATAGACTTGCAGGCTATTTAAAAAAAAAAAAGAGAACAATCAGCCATACTGAATGACTCATAACAATTGTGCTTATCTATTTATCTATTTCTTTGTTAAAAATTTTACTGAATTACTTATATCAATTGTGTCTTACCTATTTATTTTTTTTACATTTTGTCTGATTTATGTTTGATTGGTGTGTGAGGAAACGTTTCTGCTACTCCCCAATATTATCTCACTTTGTACTAAAGATTTGTTAAATTGCTTTTAACGTTGTTAAATTGTATAGATTATTCAAACAGTTTTTTTATATTCTACAAAGTACTGAACGATCTATACTTGATCCGTATGCTATGTTTTTTTCTTTGTTTCAGGTTTGCAGGACCAATTTGTTTTCTTTTCAGGTTTACTATTCTAATTTTTCTATTGCAGGTACTGTTACTAATTCCTGACAGCCACGTCCCTTATAGGTTGGTCTGCTTTCTACGACCCCCCCCCCCTACTCTACGATTGAGCCAGGTCACTTTGTTTTTTTTTCTCTTTGCTTTTCTTTTTGTTACGCACGGCTACGAGCCAACGTAACATAACTTTGGCGCCCAACGCGCCTGCCACGGAAAAAAAAGAACGTAACAGATTTTTGACGCTCGATTGAATAGTGACCTTGAATTTGACCTTAACCTTGTCGTTCAAGGTTATTTGGAGTCAACTATGTTTTTCAAATGGGAACCTTTACCTTTTAGTGCGGATTTAAAAAGAGCAGACCATGACGGTCAACGTCATTCCAAGATCAAATTTGTTTATGTAACGGGAACACTGAATAACTTTTGAGGTAATTACATTTATTAAAAAATGATAAGAACAAATGTTTTAGGATTTTCTTTTGGCTATTCAATGGTGACCTTGGATTTGACCTAGACCTTGACCTTGTTCTTCAGGGTCATTCAAGATCAGCTTAATTTTTTCAAATGAAACTCCTAAGCATAAAGCAAAGATCCTGGCGAATGAAAGCAAAGAGATATCACGGCTATTTAAGAAAAAGTCAGCCAGGCGAGGCGAAAGTTCTCGGTCATTTAAGGCAAGGAGAGTATACCCGGTCAGTTAAGGCAAGACTAACAATCTTGGTTCAAGATGTTCTCCATCTAAATCCTAGCAAACGGACATCAAAATTTTCAATGGCTCTTCTAAAGTATCAGGTATAATATTAGCGCAACCATTGTCTTTTCTTTGTTTAAGACTCCATATCTTTTGGTTTAGTAACGTGTACGATTATTTTTAAGTAGCTGTAACAGAAAAAATTAAGTAGAGTTAAATGAGGGATCTTAGCTAGCTGTTGAATAGTTACTCTCCGTTCTATCCAATAATTATTAATTTGTAGTTTTAACAGCTATTTCATGAATCATTGAGACTATTTCCTTCTGCAGCGATCGACTTGAAATGTCGATTTGTTTGAATAAATAGTAACTCAAAATTAAAATACTGAACAATCTTTTCCATGATGTTTTGACAAAATTCAATTTCCCGTCATGATCGTCTTCATTAATTTGTTGATGTAAGTATGTTTTGTATTGATCTTCAAAATTATACAATTTTTCATTTGATTCGCTTGAACCCGTTAAGATATCTCGTCCGTCATCTTGCATCCGCCATCTTGGACTCTGAATTTTTAAAAACTGAGTGCAGAATCTCAATCGGCAACCGGACCCCCCACCCCCAGTACCAAATTTGACGTAAATCTGTTGAGTTTTTGAAAATTTTGGCCACCCCCGTTTACTGTCCTCTTAATTTCGCTGTATTTGCACCTCTAATATTTAGTTGAGTATATTGATATAGCGGGTTTGCTGTTTTTAGTATTCTAGTATTATATTCTTTCGCCGCATTCGCTTCTTTAGCAATCCTTCTCAAGATAGTTAGTGAGTATATTGCTTTTGGTGCCGTTTTTGGTTTTCAATTGTAATTTTAATTCGACCCTCTAACAGTGCCGATTCTGTTTTTCAATTGTCATTTTATGACTTTTGAATAACAATTACTTTCGCTGAATTCGCTTCTCTAACAGGATAGTTAGTAAAGTTAATTATTAATTCCTTCTTTTCAGGATAGTTAGTAAGGCTAATTTTTTTGCCGCTATTGCTGTTTCTTCAAAGTTTTTTCTTGTTATTCTTTCCTTTTCTTTTGCCAGGGCTACCCTAACAGAACGAGAGAGGGTTACTTTATTAATGATGAAAGGTTGGGATGATAGATGTAGGTCGTACGACAAAGTAATGATGTTGTTTAATGAAATATTTCGAGTAGGCTTACCAGGCATTAGTAAGTCCACTGTCACAAAAACAATCAGGCGATTTGAAGAAACTGGACTAATAAGAATCGTCTGAAATCTGGAAGACCGAAAATAGAAATCTCAAATGAGCGGCAAATGAAAGTGGCCCAATCATTCATCGAAGACCCGGATTTATCTATTGGAAAGTCCTCTCAACAGCTTCAAATTAGCCAGATGTCGATTTTTAGGAATTTAAAGATCATTAAATTTCACCCCTACAAAATGAATCTTCATCAAAAAGTTGATTCAGACCGGCGATTGGAATTTTTGAGAACATGATGGGAATGATTGTTCAGAATCCCAATTTTCAATCGTTCGTTGTTTTTTCAGCTGAATCAACCTTTCAACTCAATGGTGAAGTGAATCGTCACAATTGCAGATTATGGAGCAATGAAAATCCTCATTGGTTGCACGAACATCACACGCTATACCCGCAAAAATTAAATGTTTGGGCAGGTATTTTCAGGGACCGAATTTTTTCATAGATGGGACTTTAAATGGTCCAAAGTATTTTGAATTATTGCAGGCGGAAATAGTACCAGCGATACAGGAGATAGCAGGTGAAGAATACGATGAGGTTTGGTTTCAGCAAGATGGCGCGTCTGCCCATTCTCGGACAATTGTAAGGGACTATCAAAATGAAGAATCTAGGAGAGGAACGATTGAGTGGCCAGCCAGATTACATGATCCGAATCCACTGGACTTTTTCCTTTGGGGCTACATAAGGAATAAAGCTTATGTAACACAACCACGGGATCTGGAAGATCTGAGACAAAGAATAGTGAATGTTTGCATTGATATAACATCTGAAATTATAAGAAGTGCCATTAAAAATTTTTATGACCGTCTAGGAATCTGCCAGGATGTTGATGGAGGCCATTTTGAACACAGGTTCTAAGCTATGCCGCAGCGGGCCGAGCTATCTCCTTGCTTTAACTGACCGGGATCTATCCTTGCCTTAACTGGCCGGCCACTATCCTTCGCTTAACTGGTCGGGCTCTATCCTGGACTTAACTGGCCTGGTTTATTCTAAAAGCCCTAACTGGCTAGGACCCTTCGCCTCGGCTCGACTGGCCAGGATCCTTCGCTTTTCCTTAAATAGCTGTGATATCTCCTTGCTTTTATTCGTCAGGACTTTTGCTTTAGGCTTAGGGGTTCCATTTGATAAAACATAGTTCACTTTGAAATGTTCTTGAAGGACAAGGTCAAGGTCAAATCCAAGGTTACCATTGAATAGCCAGGGAAAAATCCTAAAATATTTGTTCTTAACATTTTTCAAAAAATTTAATTGCCTCAAAGTTACTCAGTGTTCCTGTTGCAAAAACAACATTGACTTTGGAGTGACGTTAAAAATCATGGTCATGGTCAAGGTCATAGTCAAAGTCATATTTGAATGTAGAATTTCCTGCTCTTTCCAAATCCGCAATAAAAAGTAGGGGTTCCTATTTGAAAAAACGCGATTGACCTTGAAATAACCTTGAAGGACAAGGTCAAGGCCAAATCTAAGGTCACTAATAGTCAGAGAAACATCCTAAAACATTTTTTCTTATCGTTTTTCAAAAAATTTAATTGCCTCAAAGTTATTCAGTGTTCCTGTTGCAAAAACAACATGACTTTGGAGTAACTTTGAAGGTCAAGTTCAAGGTTATGTTCAAGGTCATGTTCAAGGTCACATTTGAATTTAGAATTTCCTGCTTTTTCCAAATCCGCAATAAAAGTAGGGGTTCCTATTTAAAAAACGCGCTTGACCTTGAAATAACCTTGAAGGACAAGGTCAAGGCCAAATCCAAGGTCACTAATAGTCAGAGAAAAATCCTAAAACATTTTTTCTTATCATTTTTTAAAAAATTTAATTAATGAGAGTTATTCAGTGTTCCCGTTGCAAAAACAACATTGACTTTGGAGTGACGTTGAAGGTCATGTTCAAGGTCACATTTGTATGTAAATTTTCCTGTTCTTTCAAAATCCGCAATAAAAAATAGAAGTTCGTATTTGAAAAACACAGTTGACCTTCAAATGACCTTGAAAGCTAAGGTCAAGGTCGAATTCAGGCTCACCATTCAAGCGAGCGTCAAAAATCCTACAACTTATGTTCGAAACATTTCTTTTGAAAAGGCGTTCCAAGAGAAATATCATACCGTTTCCATACTTTTGTAACACCCAGTATATTGAAATGAATCTGGGTAGCTTAAATACAGAATTTTCCATAAAGTATGGACGTTCAGGCAATTTCTAATACTAAACGTAATAATAAACCTATTTGTATGGAATGTTCAACGTGGTTTAATGAATATTTTAGCTTCAGTTCACTTTATGCTGTGCAATTCAGAGGATTATACTTGCCAAAGGGGTGTTTGGCTCTATTTTGTGTGCTTAACAGTTAAATTTTAACTTCTGTAAAACTAATTAATAGTTAGCACCTAAAAGAAATTGTGTGATTATTGTTATTTTGATAATTGTATACTTATCTGTATTATGAATAATTATTGAACCGATCATAATTAATATGAAAAGCAATAAGAGGCTTGTATTCATTGTAAGGATGGTTATCTGTGTTTCCAATGTCATTTATAGGTGTATAGTTAGTAAGATATTGAGGTTGCTGGGTGAGAAGATTGATTGATGATATAAATTTTTTTGTGTGCTGTTATTGCTGTTTCTGCTGCAGAAGTTTTTGAATAAACTATTAGATAAATTTGTGTGTTAACGTTATTTCTTCCTAAAACAAAGGTGAAATAAGGTATAAACGGTATTAAAACTTAATGTAAGCCATTATTTGCAGCATTGAGTGAAAAAAACAATTTATAAATTTGTATAATGGGCATTAGTTTACCTATTGAAGGAGTCCGAAAGCTTTTTGTAGCAGCCAGGAAGCGTTTTGAAGAGATTTCCACTTCGTGGCATCGTGGTACATTCGTGTGGGAGTTGGAGTTTCTGTTGATTGTCCATAGACGAGCAGGCCCAGGATCCAGAAAAGTATTTATACATCCAATGGTTGTATAGCAACTACAATTTTCTTATTAAAATTTTTATTTTACCTAAAACTATATAAAACGAATACTCTAAAATTTAATTTAATAGATTTACTACCTGTGACAAAATTTGGACAAAATCAATTGGCTGTACGAAGGAAACACCTCTGGATTCATAACCTATAACTTGTAATTTTAATACACCAGTAGACTTGTTGATTGAAAGCCGGAATATTAAATAAATTGCCAACATTTCACATAACTTTTTTTTTGGTTATACCTATCTTAAAATTTATCAAGATCTGTATTTAGAGCATTAGGTTTGTTTCTGTACTGCTAATTAAATTCATTGGAGACAGGGAGCGCTAAGTGTTGGTTTTGAAGGGTTTGCTATTTAGAACTCACTAGCAAGGTTCTCCAAGTTTATTCATATTTACCCTGATTTTAATTAGAGTCTTATAAAGCCGTGGCATATTAAAATCTATACATGTTTATTTGTTCAACTGATTAAAGGAATTTCTTTCAATAACAACGAACACTTAGTGCAGGAAAATTACCCCGAGATATGAGGATTTGTATTTACAAAGTATTGATAACTTTTGGTTAGTCCTAAGGAATACAGAGGCGTTAATATTTATTTATTTTTTTTGTAGTGATATTTATACTGATTTGATAGAGATTTATATTATTTATTGGTGCAAGATAAAGAAAAGTAGATACAAGGAGTTTAAAGAGGGGTAGTTTAATACAGTATTAATACAGTATTGCCCGAAATAAACAGTACTGAAATTGTAATTGTTTTGTATATTTAAAAAATACATATTATTGACACTTTATTATATGTTCTAAATGTGCACCTTCTCGTTCGAGACAGACTTCATAACGATGTTCTAAGTTTCTGGTCATGTTATTGAATAAGGGTTGTCTCAGGGCTGCGAAGAAGACTCTAACGGCATCCTTTAATTCATCAATTGTTTGTGGTGCCCGTTTGAAAACGGCATTTTTAGCCATGCCCCAAATGTATGCGTCTGGAGGTGTGAGGTCTGGAGAATGTGAAGGATAAGGGAAGTCAGTAAATCGTGATATGAATTTGCTTGGAAAATGTTCTTGAAGAAATTGACGAATTGCGGCAGCAGTATGGCAAGTTGCCCCGTCCTGCTGAAAAAATTGGTTTCGAAATGCCAAGTTACGTGCACGACAGAATTGACGTAGATCAGGGATAAATCGTGTTAAAATTTGTCTGTACCTCTGTTGATTAAGTGTGACTTGCCTACCATTCTCTTCGATAAAGTACGGACCAATGATTCCGTGTCCGGAAACAGCACACCAGACACTCACTTTTTCACTATGTAAAGGAACCTCTTGAACCTCATCGGGTCTGGCAAAGTCCAGAAATCGATTTGTGCGACGATTCACATAGCCTGACAAGTGAAAATGTGCTTCGTCTGAAAACCAAACCAAAGTTGTAACGCTGTCCTTGCCTGGCTGACTTTCGGATTTTCTAAGATTTGCTTAAAAACACGTTCATGGTTATTGTTGTTGTTAACTGTCCTGGGACGCCCCGAGTTTCCTTTTCGTTGGCACAATACACTACCTGTATTTCTAAACTTTTCAATAACCTTCAAAATTACAGCATTACTTGGAGAACGTTTATTAAACCTTTGTGTGAATTGATCAGACACGTATAGCAAACTTGCACCATTACGTCGGCCGATTCCGTATGAACGAAAATAATGCTCTACCAGAAACACTTTCTCCTCTGTACTTAACACCATTTTTAACAATTAGGCCCTACTAATTACTTGTTTGAGGTTTACTTGACAGGTCTATACTAGCTAACTTGAGTGTGACAGCGCACGCATAAAAACACCGCCAACTTAGTTTCAGTACTGTTTATTTCGGGCAATACTGTATATATATATAAAAGTTATTTGCAGTCCACAATAAGAAATTGTGTAGAACAATATATAAAATAAGATGTATCTGTAAACAAACTGTTAGGAAAATAATAAGAGCTTATTGACGAATACAAATCGGGCTAGTAGCCATTAACAAAACATTAGCTTTAATACTTCACAGGGGAGGAAACATCCACTGACCGACGGTTTCGGCTTTGTCAAGGCTCATCAGAGCAGATTAGTTTCCAACCCTACGAAGTAATCAGTACAATATAGCTTCGATTACTTCATAGGGTTGGAAACCAATCTGCTCTGATGAGGCTTAACAAATCCGAAACCGTCGGTCAGTGAATGTTTTCTCACCTGTGACGTAATAAAGCTAATGTTTTGTTAATGGCTATATAACTACTAGCCCGATTTGTATTCGTCAATACGCTCTTATTATTTTCATTAAAGTTTGTTTACAGATATATCTTATATATATATATATATATATATATTATATATATATATCAGTAAATAATATTATTGTATAATTATTAATCTTGTTCACAGGCATAAAATGAGGATTAATCTAAAATTGGCTAGTACAGCATAAATAAACAGTAACTATTTTTAAAAATAACAGTAGTAAAGATAAAATTAAATATTATAATCTAATATGACACTAGTAGTTTTTTTTTTTTTTTTTTGACAAACTACTAGTGTCATATTAGATTATAATATTTAATTTTATCTTTACTACTGTTATTTTTTAAAAATAGTTACTGTTTATTTATGCTGTACTAGCCAATTTTAGATTAATCCTCATTTTATGCCTGTGAACAAGAATTAAATAGATTCGAAAATTTAGGCAATAAAAAAGAGCATTATCTTATTTCTAGCTGACCTATAAACCACAAAGAACATTCAAACTATATACATAGAGCAAGGTCGTAAAGAAAATAAATTGTAATATATATATATATATATATATATATATATATATATATATATATATTGCCGTGGATTTTTTAAAAGTCGGGATCGCCTTCCAGGGCTGTCATAAAATAAAAAAAATTTCTTACTCTACTTTGGAACGCCTCCTGTTTCTACACACCCTGGCTAGCTCAGCAATCTGCTTCTACGTGAATACCTACCATCCTAAGTACATTCCTTTCTCACAAACACAGACAAATGAAATTACCATTCAAATATTGTAACAAGACATACAACCTTTTTATTTACACATATTAACAAGTGTCCCTTAATAATAAAATATTTACACATTGGTACATACAGTTTGATAAAACTGTTACCATCTCTATCTTTAAATTCCTTAAACATTCATGCTTTTAATATATTTCAACCAATTTCTTTTAGACGAGTAGACGGGCCCGTCCTGCAACCCTAAACTGATTTTATCCTGGTCTATTTTGAGCTCAGTATAACCCAGTTACGCTAAATGCTTTTAAGCCTCGCTAAAGACCCGTTTACTCCATACAACAACATTTTTATATCATCAATACACATTTTTAAATAATCAATATTAATTGTACTGTACATATACCCCTTTAAATGAAGTTTTTATGGTAATCAAATACAATAAGTCCAAACACTCAAACACCAAAATATCAACATAAATGTTCAAGTAAAAGCAAGGCATCAATTTTCTTTACTTGGAGTAAGCTTCGTCCGTCGTTACTTCTGAAGATGTGTACCAAAAAAAAACCTCGTCGTCGTGTCCATATATTTTGTGATTATGCCTGACTCCCATTGATGTTCACTAGCTATCCAAATCTCTGCCACCACCTTTAGTATTTATTAACCAGCCATACCGCTACACTTCACGCATACTAGTTAAGCTTTTTAATTCGCTCACCCAAGTGAGATCCTATCATTAGATTGTATCGTGTATTAACCGCATCTGTGATACGGTTCTACCCACTTGTGCAAATCACTTTTAATTCCGGTAAGTTACTAACCGCTTTACACACTTTCAAATAGGATGTGATATACTGTTTCAGCGAATAAACAACATTCAGCAAGTACTAGCATTTACGTTAGAGATCTCAACTTAATCAGATCTAAGAGCAAGCGCGAGCAAGCAAGCAAGAGAAGAGAAGAGAAGAGAATAGAAAAGAACTATAATAATTCTCTCCGTGTATTTATATGCTTTCCAAACCCCCCATGGAACCTATTTCCATTGAAAAGCTTATTTTTAAACCGATTCTTAAAATTTTTATCGTAACAAACTCTAACGTCTGAAAAATTCCCCGTTCGTCGTGCTGTTACATAGAAATTCGTTCGATAACCTCAACGGACGCGAGCTTCTCAAAACTGCTAGTCTTCGACCAATGATATTTCCTTCTCCCGTTATAACGTTCCACCTACTTGCTAACTTTCTCCGTTCCACACATATTATTGTCTCTTTTAGAACCCCTCTTAATCTACAGAAAATCGATATTGTTGTTGGCCTTCGACTGTCCTGTGTATTCTAGACGTGTATTGTAACCAACCTTTTATTATACGTGTTCTCTGTCCGTTTTATATTATAGGTATTTTGTTTCACTCAGTCTTCAAAGCCCTTGTTATTTCAGTAGCTTATACATTGACCGTTGCAAACAATTCTTTAGAAATTCTGTCTCAACGTTCATTTACGTTCCCTGAACTTGACATTTAACTAACAGGTGTTTCTTCGAAGCAACTTGTTGTTTAAAATAACAATTCGGAGTTTATCCCCTTCCTAGGATTTGTAAAACGAACGTTTTAGTTTCTTTGAATGAAAAAGTGCGTTTAAATTATTGATTTTCTAAACTTGAAAGCTCCGTTTCTGATTCGATGCGTTTGATTTAAAATTATTACAATTACTTATTCGCATCTTTGAGTTTTCATGCCCCCTAAAGCTTCTACCCGTTGTGCAATTTTAACACTCCAATTTAAAAATAGAAAAATATTTTAATAACCGTCCGTTTTCTCTATATAAACTGATTAATTTGGCGCGTAAATAAATTGTTCCTATTTCCTATATACACAGTTGTTAAAATTTTATTATTTAGACCTATTTAACCTATAATTCCACGACAATATATATATATATATATGTATATATAGTTAGTAAGATGAAATAATAATATAGACCTTTATGCAAAGCCCAAATGATCATTTCAATTACTAGCTCGATTTAAAATGATCATTTGGGCTTCGCATAAAAGTCTAAGTTATTATTTCATCTTATTAACTGTAATGCGTTAGTATTTATCAACTTACCTTGTGTAATTAGCTACCTAAAATACTTTTAGAATTTCTAGAACATAGGACAATGAACATTTTCATTACTACTTAAAGATAAGATTTAATACTTAATACGTTTAGTGGTATGTTTGTTATTAAATAGAAATTACTTTTCCATATGAGTATTATACATGCGGCTTTACATAAATTGGGCATTTACGATTTTTCCATTAATTGCAAAATGAAAATTTTTTATAATATGTCTACGCCCTTACGTGTAATTTATACAAATTGATTTGATAAATAAATGTGGATGAAATTATTTGAAAAACGACCTACCACTCGCAGAATAAAATAAATATCATTATGCCTACTTTAGAGCACGATTTCTTCGCCATTAAATTTTGTAGTAAGATTGAAAATTCTTTTCAATCACGACTTTATGCATTTATTCTCCTTATACTGGGCATTTTCGCAAACACGTTTTTCTATACAAATGAGTATGTACATAATTAGGCGTTCTTCTAAATTTTCTCAAATTTACTCACGTTTGCAACATTAGATGTTAATTAGAAGATGCAATATGACCTCGAAATGATCTCTAATCACATCAATATATATTATATATACAGGGTGGCATTAGTTTTATATCATTAAATTTAAGAGGTGATAGAGATTGATTAGCTAAACAAAAGACCTATAAGGCATTTTACTTTTGGAACGCTTTTTAAATGCCCGACCTACGTCAGCTTAAGTAAAAGTTGTAGGACTGCCGTTTTGTCATACGTTTTTTTAAGAAATACTCACGTATACAAGTGCTATCCTCAATCACAACACGCACTGAAATTGTCTCACAATAAGTGTTGAAAATTTCCACCAAATCTCCAAGTTCGTTGTTGGTATAGTTCTCGGGTTTTCGTATTTTCAAAAACAACTTATTAATCTACGAATGCGACAAAAAACTCCAATTACCTATATCCAGCTACAATTAAGTCCCAACACTGCGTTTAAATGTAATACCTAAGCACGTAGGTGTAACACAGAACACTTACACACAACTACGTTTAACCCCGGTTACGAGCTATGTAATGAAAAAATACATTCAACTTGAAGTAGGATATTGTATTCTGCATAAACGCTGAGTTGCAACAAACGCATCAGGAATGTCAGGAGGAAAATACAGTCAACCACATCAGCATTATGGAATATTATTTTTTGTTGTGATTATTATCTAAACCTGCAAATTTTAGAAAAAATTTTAAACTTTCTTCAGTAGCAGCTAAAGTACATCGAGTTATTTCGTTTGAAGTAAAAATGCACTCTATTTCACTAATTTAAAGTTGTTGAAGATTACAACTTAATTGGTCCACTTTAAAGCATGATGTAATTGTATATTTCATTTATGGCCTAGTCAACATTGCAGTGGTTTTAAAACAATTTCTTTATTTTTCTTGAGTGTCTATTTGTAGCTAAACTGTTTGCTTTAGACCCCAGGTTTATTAATAATTTTGTTTGTTTTATCGGTCTCTACACCTTTTTAAATTAATGACAAAACTAATTCCACCCTGTAGATATAAATAAGGATCGTAGGGGGATCATATTACATCATATGATAAACATCTGATAAAACATCGAAAAAATTCAAGAAAAAAGCCAAATAAAGAATTTTTGTGAAGTGCCCTGCATGAAAGTATTACTTAACTTTGACGCATTAATCCTTTTTTGTTAAAGGAGTATAATAACAAACGAGTCATGTTTTAACTAAAAGTATAGTTATTTATAACGTTCGACACATGAACAAAGGTTTATGAAAAGAGTTTCGCCCATATTTTACAATATATAAATTGTCTTTAGAGAATAATTGACCTTGCAATAGCAAACAATACGCGGTGAAGGTTGTAGATTGCACATCAGAAAATAAAAATCAATGATGATAATAAAGTTTTGATAAATGTCGTATAAATGTTTATTCTACTGCCAAATGGAGCAGCCATTCGCTCAATTTTGTGGAACACTCCGATCAAGAAGGGTAAGTTCGTTAAATTTAATAGCTACAAATGATACTTTACATTCACTCGATCTGTAAGAACATCCAGTAAACGTCCTGAAACGCCAATACAATTAATTGAATTCAGAATCGCTGTCTTAAGCTGTGGTTGCATTAATTAATTTTTAGGCGCAACTTTGAGTTTCTAATTAAAATTTCTTTAAAACAATTACATCCTGTAATATACGCAGAGTTTTAGATGTCTTTGTCTAAATTAGTGATTGTCTAATTTAAAACAAATTATAAAAATGAAATGTAATTATAATCTATAATGTCCTTTAAAGCTCTAAATGTTTTGGAACGCTTTTGTGTGATGTATAATACCTTTTCTTTTATTAGCAACATTGACGACGTTGTATAATTGTTTGAAGTAGTGACTACAGAACCTTCTTAAATGATATAACTTTGTTGATCGTTTTATCGTAAGCATCATCTCAGGAATTCCTACAAAAGGTCTAAATTTAAAAGGAAAATTTCAGTAAAATTTGCTTTAAATAAAATCTTTTTGTGGCGGGGTTTGTCAAACTATAACCGATTAGATGGTTGGTGTCTTTTGTGCTGCTCTACCAACTTATTCGGCCTCCATTTGCAAATAATAAGAGCAGCTTTCTACCCTTAAAGGTCTTGTTCGCAACTGCTTATTGGGTTTTCCTTGCCGACTTAGATATTTGCAACCTATCTACTATATATAGCATGTGAAGGTGCATTATTACTGAGAACATGTCATCCTAGACAATATATGTGCAGTTAAAAAGAACAACGTTTTGACAGCTACCCGATGACGGATTATGAACAAAGTTTTAATTTCTTTTTCTAAAGGAGTTTTTTCCGTTTTCTTTTTATCACAAGTGCTGGGTATATCTAGGTTTCAATAACAACAGGGGAAATTGCTTTTTAAAAATTAATTCATTGATTTGATTCCTTATAAAGGCTCCAATGAAAGGAAAAAAGAAATCAATCTTTTTCACTAGTATTAAGTTAGCAGCACATCTACGACTGCTCTACATTAGTTGGTTATTCTATGTAACTATGCAAGTAGTAGAACGTTGTATAGATATACTTTTACAGAGAGTTCTATACTACGGAATTTTAAGGGAAGAAAAAGTTACAGCAACCGTATATTCAATTTATGAAAACCGAATAAGTAAATTTGTCCAATTTAGCGTTTATATAACGTGAATAAATCAATATATCACCGTATAATAAAATATAAGGGAAAATGTTTTGATATTCAAGAAGTATAACGATGGGAAACACCTTAGAGCAGCTGTGAGCCACTGCGGAAATTAATGCCGAACTAAAAACTGTGAAAATCTTTTTGAAGCAAATTTCACTATTAACACATGCTGCGTTAAGCACTTTAGCGAACAGTTTGAACTTTCTGGAAGATGGTACTTTGCTTACTAAAAACTTCGTATAAGCCTATTTGATTAGTTAAATATTATAAAAACTTTTCAGACCTCCAACCCTTATAGATTCATTATGCGCGTCTGGTCTCTGGCTAATGCAAATCCGTAACTTTCTTACATGATCAATGACCTTTATAGGAACAGCAATGTGCAAAAGACAAAGCATTTTTATATGTTTTTTAAGTGTAGCATAAATTATGTTCAGCGCCAGTCAAATTTAAATTAAACTTTTGCTATACCATTTAATTGGAGATAAAATGACAATGCGATACAAACGTCTACCTTACAATGTATTCTATTTCGCATCGAAATATTACTTCGACGAATCAGTAGCCCACTTGATTGCTCCTAAGCGATTTGAGAAAAAATTGTGCTATTGTGCATGAACTCCTTGACCGGCGATCTCCATAGCCTGCTATACTATGACACGCAGTGCGCCCCATAGCCTGCGTATCCTCCGACGGTGACGCTGCCCGTCACTGTACCGAAGGCATGTCATTATAATTCATCGTTTATCAATTACTAAACAAACTACGTATAGGTGGAAAGCACCGTTCCATACACCAGGCCAACCGCACCAAAATCGCCGAAAGAACGCATTCAAACCCCTTCCACTACAAGTACATCCCGAGAAGTTGTTTATTGTGATGTCAACGACTGCATCTGCCAAGTCTACCTCCGGGACAACACCCCGTAGAGTTTAACGGCGACGCACTCAATGAGGCCTAAAGCACCACTTCCACGACGTTTGCCGAAGGATACCGAAAGTCACCGAAGGCGTCTGGCCCTCTTAAAACTGTAAATATTTTCTAATTATTGCTGTTCAAGTTCTCACTGGGTCTCACAAATCAATTCCGAAGCCTTCCGAATAGTTCCGAAGATAAACGAATACTTTTGAACCCTTTATACTTGTATATACTATCAATTAGTGATTTTTAATTTCACATTATAATTCTTTGTAACTTAACGTTGTCCCACAAGTAAAACACGAAGCCTTCCGAAGAGTTCCGGAGACCGCCGAAAACATCTGGACCTCTTCAAACTGTAAATATCTTCTATTGTTGTTCAAGTTCTCACTGGGCCTCATAAGCAAATTCCGAAACCTTCCGAAGAGCTCCAAAGACTACCGAAGACTCGGACACCTCGTTAAACTGTATATACATTCATTCAATAAGTATTTAAGTTTATTTTTGGTTCCACAAGCAACCATGAAGCCTTCCGAAGATTACCAAAAACTTCCGAACTGCTCATACCGTTAAATTCATTCAATTTCACTTGTATTTTTATGTATTTTTGAAACTTATAATTAATTTTGCTTATATTTATTAAACAAATAATCAAGCCAAGCTTACATGCTTTCAGACGCCGCCCACTCGAACGATAACACGACTCATTGCCATGACAGAATAAAGTTTTGTCTCACACCGCACTTTGGATGGATTTAAGAGTGATTTGTTGTCTAAAGCGAGAAAAGAACAGTACTTATTTCAAGTACAAAGAAGTATTAGAAATATTCCGTAATAACATAATTACAAAAGAGCCACATCACACATTGAATATTTGAAGGATAAGAAAGTAGTAATAATGATATATAAGAGCTAAAAATTAATACTGATTAATAATCTACAAAGCCATGTACTCAAAAATACCTTTCTTTGTCACACACGGCAGATTTTATTTCTCGGGCACTTGGTGGTCGCAGTAGTAAGTTCTGCAGACGCACTGCGAGAGATTGCATAGGTCGTTATAGCTGAGTACATTTTCGATGCAGCTAGCTCGATGCGCGATGGAACTTGGGGTTCCGAAGATGGATGGTACAGGAATGAACTCCTTGGCAGCATTGATGGGTATCGTCATCCAGACGGTGTAAACCTCATACACCGTTGGGGACAGATTAGGCGACAGAGACGTAGGTGGTAGAGGGGAACTTTACGTTTCTTCTCGCAAACAGCGGTGGCGTTGATTCCGCAATGAGTAAATGTCCTGTCCATATGTTACGGACTCTTCTAGAGTCTGAGGCGTCGTCGATGATAGCGTGAAGCTGCAAGTTCTGTGAACAGCACCGTAATCGTCGACATCGTTGCAAACTTGGCAAACAACGCCACGAGTGTTGCTTTGAGCTGCCGATCATGTGTCGACATCGCAAGCTCTGACAGTTATCCCAGGCTATAGTTAAGCTCTGGTTAACTGTCTTTCTGAATATAAATTCACTTTTCTTTATATTTGAATACTCTCCTTGGCTAATTTGGTCTTTAACCAATAGCCTTACTGGAATTTAACATGAGGTAGAACAATCTATCAGGAGCACAACGCAAGTATTCCTTTGGGGGAACTTACACGCATTTGTTTCTGTAATTTTGGTAATATTATAGTAAGTAAAGTATAATAGTAATAATTCGTGTTCCGTGTTAGAACCGCGCTATACTGAATATTAGTGAATTAGACTTTTTGCCACCTTGTGTAAGGGGTACTGTTAGGGACGACCGTAGGTCAGTATCTCACCACGTAGGATCTACACGCCTAAATAAACTAGACTTCTTTCTCTAGCAATAGAGTAGTTTCAAGGACAGTTACCGCTGGACGAGTAAAGTCAATCGCCCTATCAAGCTGAAAGGCATCTCTTTAGCAAAGCATTAAATAGCAGTAACCTAAACATCGATATGTAACAAACCGAGTAAGTAGGGATGCCAGTAGGTGTGCACTGCTTATGCTTTAGATCTCTTGTTGAACTCTGTTCTCCTTTGATTTTATCTCCTACTTCGATTTTGGAAATGACTAGATCTCCAACTGTTATTACTGTTATAACCACTTCTATAGTTTACCGAATTATTACTATTACCACTGTCACGATCCTGCCCTATATTCGGGACAAAAATGGTATAATTGATGTTATTAGTAAGGAACTTTATGTTCTCAAGGTAGTTTTTGCCGGAAATCATCATATTGTTATAGGTATTCCAAAACTGTATCCAGATCTACAATATTTTGTAAGACTGGACAGTCAAAGTTCTATATAGAACTGATTTGAAAAACTTTGAGGAGGACCTAATTACTTGGATATGACAAATTTATCAATGGCGTAAATGTCTTACTTGACCCCTATTGAGAACTATGCTTTTAACTTAAATTCTTCCACAATCTAAATAAAATTTGAGACCCCTCTCCCTACCATGGCTTAAAAATTAAGCTACGAAATTATGAAATCATGAAATCAATACCTTATTTTCGATTAGATTTATCTTAGCATTGGCTTTTAACATGAACTGTGTAACGTTTAACTACTATTCCTGGTCATTAATTGATACGTAATTGTTTTCAGATCCATGATCAATAATTTAAGGTTTAATATGAAATGTGAATGTTTCTAAAGAAACATTAGTGATAAGTATTTCTTATACTCTTCACTAATATTGTGCATTGCCAGTTCTCACTCTTTGCATTTCTGTCCCCTTCGATTTCTCCCCTTATTTCAAAATGTAACGAAAAAAATTTATTATGTAACTTTGCGTTTTCCAACTTTAAGTCTTTGTAAATATTTTTAATCCCACTTTATAAGTTTTCTACCTTTTTCTTTACAAAATGTTATATTTTCATTTTCTTGTCAATTCTATTCTTATTATTTTCTTGATTCATGCACTAGTATTATTCTAGTACCCATTCACCTCTTCTGTACTATGTGATTTTATACGAACGAACATGTTGTTATTACTCTTATTCCACATATAAATTCAGCAAGATCACGTCCCCCACCAAATTATTTTATTTTCTGTATAGCATCTGATTGCACCAACACTCCACCACATAGCACCACTAGACTGGTAGCTAGCACCCAAAAACTATATCAGTTATTGCACTTTAAAGTTTGGGGGGGGGGCGGGTTAATGCCAGTCCCGCCACTAAATTTTGTTCAAATTTTCTCTTGTACTTGATGGTATTAACATAGCATCACCAATCACCACCATTCTCACAGCTAGCACCCAAAAATTGGCGTAGATATAGTAATTTAAAGTTTAGAGTTCTAGGCTACCTCAGCCTCCCCCCCGCTACTTTGTTTAAATTTTTTCTCTTGCACCTGTTAGAACTAACATACCACTAAATAGCACCCCCAGTCACATAGCTAGCACTCAAAAAATTACGTAGATATAGCAGCTTAAAATTTATGCCATTAGGCGATGTCGGCTCCCACTTCACCTTTTTTAAATTTTTTTTCATGTACCTGCTAGTGCTAATATAGCACCGTATAGCACCACCAATCGTATAGTTGGCACCCAAAAATGGCGTAGATGTAACAGTTTAGAGTTTATGCACTAAGGCAATAGCCCTTCACTTCACCTTTTTTAATGTTTTTTGCACTGATAGTACTAATATAGCACCGCATAGCATCACAGATAGTGCTTTAGAAAACAGGTGTACCCTTGGTAAAGCCACATACAAGTTGCATATCTAGTATATGGTCCTTCGATCACTACGTCCCTCCGCCATATTAAAAACACCGAATTGCACAGTAAGAATTAGAGCTGCAAATCTTCGAATAAAGCAGGTATAGTAGTGTTGTGGAAATAATTTTATATAGCGCCACCACTGTTTTCATCAGATTAAGTAATACAAGAAATTTTAAGTTGATTTATTGCATGAAACTTTAAAACGGCAATTGTTACTATTTTAAAGATTTACCCAAATGCGAAAAGTGTAGGCTGTACACATGTTTTAGTTGCTATAAACTACGAACTATCTAAATTCCAGGATTTTACGGGTTGGCAATCTAATTAGAAGAAAACACAAATAAAGATAATACGTTTTACCATTCACTGAATAGAAAAAAACTCTGAAAGACGTTGTTTGGCAGTTGGTAGAACTAGGTCTATCCCACGCAATCCCAAATCTCTGTAGCTTTAACATCTTTCCCAACCTAGCTACCTATACAATTTTTACTGCTATGCAGAAGCATAATGTCACTAGCGAAGTTCTAGCGTGCTGGGGGAGAGTAGTGAGACTGGCATTACTTTCAACTGTTATATTTTACCCATTTGGTTTAAAGTTAAGCAATTGGTGGTGTTACACAGTGCTATGTTAGTGTTTGTAGGCACACGAAAATATTAAAATAAAGTGCATAAAGCAGAGGGTTTTGTTAATCTTCTATGGCCCCAAACTTCGAATCGTTATATTTTTGGTGTTAATAATGCGACTGGTGGTGCTACGCGGTACTTTGTTAATATTAGCAGGAGCGGGAAAAAATTAGAAAAAAATTTTTGTCAGGAGGCTCACGTTATTTTAGCCCTCCACAAAGTTTGTAACAACATATCTTCGCCATTTTTTAGGTACTAGCTATGCGGCTGTTGATGCCAGTCGGTACTATTTTAGAGGCGGGTCCGTGGCGTAGTGGTATGTGTGTGACCACTACGACCAAAGTCCCGGTCCGACACAGTCGGCTTGAAAAATGTTAGGCGAGCATTTTTCACAAAAATACACCCTCGTTCGGATAAGAGGTAAAATGGAGGTCCCGTGTGTGAGTGTTGTCACTCACGTTAAAAATCCCTATCTTGCTTGGAACAGCAAGGGTTCGGCAAAATTCCAAATTTTTCAGGTAAAAAAAAACTCGCTTCCTGGCCAATGCAGTACCTTTGGGTGGAGCATTGGAAAATCACATGTAAGGTACTATATTAGTTCTAACAGTTGCAAGAAGAAAAATTTCAAAAAAGTGTATATGTGGGGGAAGCTGACGTACTAGCAGGTGCAAAAAGAAAATTAAACTCTAAACTGCTATATCTACGCCATTTGTTTTGTTCCAGCTATTCGATTGGTGGTGCTATGTAGCGCTATGTTAGTTCTAAGAGGTGCAATAGGAAAAATTTAAAAATGTAGTGTGGGGCTGATGTAGCTTTAGGACCCTAAACTTTAAATTGCTATACCTACGCAAATTTTTGGGTGCTAGCTGTGAGAGTGGTAGTGCTATGTGGTGCTATGTTAGTGCCATTAGGTACAAGAGAAAAATTTGAAAAACTGTAGTGGGGGGCTGCATCACCTTATCCCCCCCCAACTTTTAACTGTAATAACTGGCATAGTTTTTGGGTGCTAGCTACCAGTCTTGTGGTGCTATGTGGTGCAATGTTGGTGCAATCAGTGCTATACAGAAAATACCATAATTTAGTGTTGACGGGGCCAAGGTGTTCTTGCCTGAACAATACGCTATGGATGACCTGTTAGATAACCGCATTATCAAATTTCAGTTCGAATTCTCATTCGTAAAAAGGCATGTCGATGATTTGATTTTTTGTGTGCTTTTTGATAGAGAGGATTACTTACTTGAAATATTCAATATTTACAATTTACTGTATAAAAAGGAATAAATTACTTAATAACCCTTTTAAATATGAAAGTGTTACACACTGGCGATAGGTAAATACAAACCTATATCCACGGGCAGGTATTTCAATTAGCGCTCTTTTCACCCGTTGAACATAAAAATTAACATAGTTCTAGATCTAAACAGAAGAATTGAATCAGTTACTCACCGTACCCTCAGCTATAAAAATCCATCAATACTCAGAGAGCTACTACTTATTACCATAGGGATTTAATCAATAAACAACTTTTTAACGCCACCATATGTAAAAACACCTCATTCATCACCAATGGATCCAACAATATTAGACACCAATGCCTATTTCACGACTTCTAGAACGTTTATCGCACTACCATACATAAATAAACAAATTAAAATACTTTAGTGTCTTCATAATATCAAGCTTAATAAGACACCAATTTTAACGTTAGATACAGTTCTGTAAAGGAACCACACGCCCACACTGCGACAGTTAGGGGTGGGTTACAGTATATCCTGCTAAAAATGTGAAGATAGGTGTGTTGGGTATACGTAAGGGCGGTCAAGATTAGCTCGCACAAATGCGATTACGACCTACAGAATAAAGCATGCGCATTAACCTTCCTTGTAATTGATACTAGTCATGCAATACATTATAATGGTTTCAAAATTATATTCAGGAAAACCAATTACAAAAAATGTTTATTTCTGGTTTCTAGAGAGGATTCGTGATTTCATTAAAAGACATATAAGCTGGTCTCGATCTCGGTTTTGACTCGAGAATCTAGGTTTTGTCTGGGTACCGGGTTTTCTAGCTCATCTTGTATTGCCGTGTAGACAATTTATTACTTATAGACATTATACTCAAGGAAAAAGAAAAGTCTACCAACTTGGGTTCCTACATTTTAAGAAAATAAATGTCAAAAGTAGTACACGCTAAATATCTTATTATAAAATGCAGGGTTTACTTTAAGATTCCTATTAATCGTGTATTTCTTTCTAGCACAAGGAAGATACAGAAGATTTTTATAACATTTTAGTGAATTTGATGGCAAGAAAATATTTGTCTTATTATTTTCCGATAAATATGCAACACAAAAATTTTTGCTATGTAAATCCAACATATACATATGCAACAATAAATTCATTGAAAGATAAAGTTACTGAAAGATTTGAAACAATGCAAAGCTGTGTAAAAGGAAATAAGTCTAGAATATCTTTCACTATAGACGGCTAGACGTCTATTGCTTCAAAATCAAACTACGGTGTAACTGCCCATTTTATTGACGATAATTGGTTACTACAATCCTGAGTATTAGATTTTGTGAGTTCAAAAGGTATATATACTTATAAAGACAATGCTAATTTATTTTTTAAACGTTAACACAATTTGCACTTTAGGAGAAAATCGAGGGCATAACTGTTAACAGCGCATCGGGAAACATAGCTTTCATAGACGAACTTTCAAAATTAATACCCACTTTTGATAAAGAAAAATGTTGCTTTCGTTTTTTTTGCTCATATTCTTAATTTAGCTCTTCTAATTAGAATGAAACTTTTACTAGTAGAAAAAATTAAAATAGACAGACAATGGGGATAAAAATAAAGCAGAATTATATGCACAGGAAAATCCATTCACCCCTATTAACCCTAGGTTGCATAACGTAACCAGATTTACATGAGGTGGGTCAAAAATACCCATATTGGAAATTGCAAAATATTTAATGTAATTATAAAGAATGAATTACAGAAGCACCTGTAACGTTAATTTTTCATACAATTTTGCACATATATCGGGCATGTTCCTTACAAATTGAATTTTTGCACACTTCACATACACGATCACATTTTCGGTTTTTTTTCTTTTGGAAATAGGTTTAGTTAGTGATAAAACTACATTCATCCCAAGGTTATGCTGTATGCCCATCCCGGGCTGTTTGACAACATATGTCTGGCCATTTATAGCACATAAAACCACATAATTCTGACCTATTCGTTTCTTCGACTACGGCACTCGAATTGTGTTTTTCAACGCGGCTGTGCTTGTCTCATGCTGGCAGAGCCATATGTTAAAAAATATATCACAGTGCTGTAGGAAATCATAACACCAAAATTATGTACTATTTATGTGCTCTTAATTTGTGCAAAAACATTTCTTAATTGTTCCTCGATTCTGCAAAATACATACGTGCATCCATCTCGGCACGCAGTATCTGACGCCTTTGCGACTGTTTTTTAATACTTTGCGACGAGCAACAAATTCGTATCTATATATTTTCTAAAACTACGTTTTATTACGAACATTTTGAGCCCATGCGTGTCCGAGCAACAAATTATTTGACGGAGTCATTACTTACGTTATTGCGTGAAAGGTACTTTCAATATTATAAAATATTTTTTTCATTAATCCACTTTATATTTCGCTAATGTTTTTTCATAATCTAAGAGCACATAAAAAGCACATAATTCTGACCTTTTCGTTTCTTCGATTACGGCACTCAAATTGCATTTTTCATTATGGCTATGCTAACTATAATCATAAGCTAGCACGGCCATCGTTTTTAACGAAACGGCTGGAGCAACAATATCGGGAATAGAGCAACAAATTAGCAACAAATAAGTACAAAATTCCTGTACAGATCGCATTCGATTGTGCTGAAGTGGCTGTGTCAGCTTAATACGTGTTAATATCTTTTAGATATACAAAAATAAACCTGTTTAAATAATTGTTTGGATCAAAAATACCCACGTTATGAATCCCAGGGTTAATAAGATACAGACTCTGTTTGCGAAAATAATATGATCCGAACAATTAAAAACAAATTAGGCGAATAAAAATGATTTCGTCGACGCAGTATATCAGAACGCGATGGAACACTACACATGATATGATAGGTAAATCTTTACAACGGAGGCAGTCTTTAAATAATTTGTGCGATATCGGCAGTAATTTGAAAAGTTGGAGTATTTTGGATTTCGATTGGTATCTCCTTAAAAGAATTTTCATATCTTTAAGAAATTTTAAAACGTGTTCAACTCGTTTGGGTTATGATAAACTTTCAACGCTACCACTGGTAGTGGTGTCATTTAACTTGCTTTTGAATAAAGTAGAATACAATAAAGGAATTGGGCAGAAACCCTGATGAGTCTTTTTACTTGCATTTCAAGCTGTGACAGCCCGTTTTCGCATGTTATGCTGTCACTAGGCTAGTATATCTAATTAGTATCTTGGGATGATAGTTTGGTTGCCTATAATCTTTAAGGTGTAGGTTTACATTCATTAATAAATATTACATTTAGGTAGATATCATTATTTCATTTATTTAATAGTTAATTCTTAATAAGATTGTTTTGTAAATATTTTACTAATCATTAAATGGATATACTTTCTCTTCTAAATTGTACAGATGTGCTAACATTGACAAATATGTTGGTTACACAAATTCTTCGTAGAAGGTTTTCGTTATAATTAAATAGTTTAAATTCTTAAAGTTGTTATCCAAGCGTTGTTTCTATTGTACAAATATATGTTCGTGTTTCGATGTATAAAATTGTGAATTGGTTGTAATTTCGAAAGGCATTGGAAGATCTAGAAAGATTTCAGTGATTAAGTGTTGAATAGTTTAATTTTATACTCACGATTTAGAATAGGTATAATTTTGAATTAATTCTAAGCTTCTTTATTATCCAATTATTGTTTACGTCTATAGTAATTCAATTTCAAGGAATGTTTTGATATTAGTAAAGGTTTATGTCGATTTATCAGACAGCCAGACATGCGCAGTTGTGTTCCTGTCTCATCATTTGAGTAAATGCTTCTGTGATTCTTAAAACCATATTTACAGATCTTTGAGCGTTACTTTGTTAAGTTCTGCACGCCTATGTAGTTGATTATCTATCATTCAGTTTTTTGTAGATTAAACTCTTTATAATTGAAAACAACAGAGCATCTTTCTTTTCAAATCAGCTCTTCAGACAATTTAGGCAAAGTGGAATGATAGGCAAATTTCTGAAACTTTAAAAGTGTGTTGAATGTTACACTTAACCAGCTTAGTAGTTGGGATTTGTTTCAGAAAAGCCATTATACCGATTGTTATATTCGGTTTATCAGCAGTGTGCTGGAAATTGTTATTCACTTTGGTCTACACGTGCAAGCACTGTAAGTATTATCACGTTTTTTACCTTAAAACTAACTACCTTTCATAGGTACCCTTTTTTTATGTATTCTTTCGTTAATTTTGTATTAGTACATTTTGACTTGTACTTTATCTCAGCGTATTTGAATTTTAATCGATCTTTCACACTTTACGTTACGTCATTTTGGAGGATCTTTGTTTTGGATTTTTACACTTTTTGGATGCGTTACTTACAACACACGATACACCCTTTAGTGTCATCTTGTGCGTTGACTGTTGGGAATTGGATTCCATTTGAGAGGTTGGATCTAGGAAAGAGTATGACGATGAAAATGAATATCACTTCTTGTTTCTCCACCTTCCTATGCTCCCGAGACAACTCGAGGTAGTATATCAACGACCAGGGTTGTGCCTGTGGGATAAGATGCTAATGGTACCTTTTCCAAGGTTTAGTGTCGTTCCTTCAAAAAAAGAGAATATTTGTATAAATTATCTATTGTCCGCCATTTGTGTTACATGTGTACTTATTTGTTTAAGTTTTAGCATCATATGTTGAACCAGCTGCATGCATTCGGATCACATTATAGTACTGTCAATTAGCCTTGAATAAGAAAAAAAGAATGAAGTAATATTGGATCAGTTAGAACAAGTGAATAGATGATTATTTGGATTACTTCACGTGTGTTTTATTTCCTGATATTAATAGTTACAGTTTGCCGATGAACCCTTGCTGAACCAGATGTCTCACCTGCTCTCGCCTTTGGACTAGGAACCATTAGGTAATACAGCTAGCACTGGCCAGGGGTAAGTACACCAAGTTGATCTCTTTCATTAGCTTAAGGTGATACCTTGTGATATTGTTCAGAAGTGTTAACATTAGTGTATATAAAATTATATACATTTAAACGATCAGGTAATTACCATGATATAATAACTGTCATAAAGCTGCCCATAACAAATTGCTTGAACATTATAAGCTAGCAAATTGGACGTATTGCGTTTACTAACACTTGATCTGTGGCATTAATTGGAAATGTATCAATTCACTAAATGGAGTCGCGATGTGCGAGGCACGTCATTGGCAAGAATCAAATGGATATTTCGCGCTTGTACAGATTTACTAAAAAGAAAGAACCGTTATCACTTTAAAACATGAGCATCTTCCACAAGAATGGAAACTAAGACAATTAAAACTCAACAAGATCATCAAGAATTAGACTATATTATAAACTTCAAGTTGATTTTCCGACAGGATCATAGCTTTGTGCAATTAATGTGCAATCTGATAATTGGAAACAGGAACTGAATGGTTATACCTCAGTTGGACGTTATGACGCAAGCCATAACATTTTAATGTGGCGAAAAAGGCATGCAGAAGTGTATTCAATTCTGTCTGCAACAGCTCGAGATTTATTTTTGGTGACTTCAACATCCTGCCTTCTAAACGTATATTTTTCAAGCTGTTTTAATAATATGTAAGCATAGAAATAGTCTTAATTCAGAAAGATCACAATTGTATTTAAATTCATGGTTTACAGGTTGCTTGAGTGAAAAGCTTAAGAATATGGCGAAGACTCATCCCAACTACATTTACTATGCGTAATCATTTAACGTCAAGTGTCGTTCTAAAAAACAACCTCACTGCATTCTTTTTCAGTCTTGGACAAGAAAATAGTAATATATTGCTGTAAAAAGTTTAATATTTTGCTTGCTACTCAAATTTATTATAATATTTTTTGAATATTAGGATTATTATTATTTCTCATAGTACAAAGTAAACCTATTGTATTTCCATTTGTTTTAGGAATTACTCTATAAATAATTTTTAAGTAACTATTTGTTGTTCTAAATTCAGGTTGAGAAAGATAAATTTTTTAGTCATACATGGGAGTCATTGAAACGCCACGTAATTTCAACACAAATGCAAAACGATGTAGTTACTCGTATAAATATCTTTTATTCAGCAAGATTAAGTAAGTCGATGACTTGAACTTTAATTTTATCACCCTAAAAATTGTTAAGGTCAATAATCTAAGCTGAGACACTGATCTGCATTTACAGTTACGTACTCTCTGAATTTTGATTATATAAAGGTACCTATACACAAAAAGACATTTTTAAATTTGGCATGGTTCATCATCGTTCGCGGAGAGCTTCGGGATAGAGTTGTAAAAAAAAAGAACAAAAGTAATGGCGTACCTAAAACTACAGTTTGTAATGTTTTTTTTTGTTTGCAGCCTCACTTTGGGGTATGTAAGTGGCCACGTATGAAAATCCTTTCCTAAAAGACGCAGTTAAGAAAAAACAATTCTTCGATGTAGTCAGGAGTCTATTCCTGGTTGGGCAATGAGAGATGGTCATTAGTCATCAACGGCTATATCTCATACAACAGTCTATGGAAATTGAAATTAGAACAACGCTATACAGGGCGGCATCAAGTACTAGGCTCATAGAAAAAGAAAATGTGCTTTAAGGGAGAAGTTGGAAATCTTCAGAGAAAAAAATCGCATTCGCGGTGTGAACACGGTTATCAAAGAAGAGTGTGTAGCACCTGTAGTAAAACAATATAGTTAAAAGAAAGTAGGGATGTAAGAGGCGGGCTTGTACCACCTTGCTATTGTAAAAGAAACAACATATAAGCACTACTGAAATAATCTTTAGTTTCTTTGGTAAAAACAATATCATATAAAATCACTTTCTGTAATAAACGTATAACTGTTACCAAACCACACTATTGAAGCTACTTAAAGACTACTGTAGTACAAGACTACAAAACAGCTCGTTGTTTTAAATTCCTACTAATATAAGAACGAAGTATAATTACTGATCAAATCGATAGGAAACACTATAAAATTGATTATCAATAGGCCAGAATTAGTATCTCGCCTATTTAGGAATATAGACCACAGAATTGCATTAAGTTTTCCTATTACTGGACACATTTGTCCAAAATAAAACAGTAAAGTTACTTTAAGGTATAAGTTTAATAATCTATATTTTTATTATGTTTAATAATTTCATTTACAAAATGTACAACAATTGTTCATAAAAAGCAAAAGTTTTTAGAAAGCGGCAGCAGATTTAATTTTAGTAGAGTATACTTACACTACTAAGTTTGTATAAAAACAGTAACTTTTTATACAAAAACATTTGACAACGTCCTTTAATATCCAGATCTGTATATGCAGACTCACAACAATACTGCAAATTTTTGAACTATACATTAAACGGCAGTTTCAAGTCGAGACCGAGACACAAACTGAGGGTATGAGAGCAAGTCCAAAACCGACACCAAGGTCGAAATTCTAGACAGAGACCGAGACCATACTGATCTCGGTCTCGTTCATCACTTGCCATTTGAACTTCTAATTTGTTAGCTTTTTTAAAAGATTCCGAATGGTTTGCGCGTGGACTCTATTTTTGTAATAGCTTATATCTCTATTCGTAATATAAAAGTGGAGTAACTATTCAAAGTGGAGAAGGATTGTGAAACAATATCTCTATTAACGAAGATATATTATTTAGAGTCGCCTTCATTTTGCCTTAATGTTTATATAACTGCGCTTCCAGTGAAAAAAATTGTAGGTGGTTTTCTGTTGTCGTTCACTCTACATTTAATTTTCCAATAAAGGTACTACAATGCTTAGGAAACGAGTTTTTTTCCCTGAAAGTTTTAAATTTTGCCGAACGCTTGCTGTTCCAAGAAAGGTAGTGATCTTTAACGTGCGTGACAACACTCACACATGGGACCTCTCATCCGAACGAGGACGTATTTTTATGAAAAATGCTCGCCTAACATTTTTCAAGCGGACTGTGTCAGAATTCGGACCCGGACATTGGGTATAGTAGTCACACGTATACCAACTACGCCACGGATTTGCCTGTTGTTTTTCACCGTGAGTATTGGAAGTATCTTTCAAGCGGCACTAGGAATGAGGAAAAGGCAGTTTCTTTAGTTAATCGCCTCTTACGACAGGCAGTGAAATTGTTGTTCCCCGATCATAAAACGGTAGTCCATTCCTTTTGGTATGATTTTATTTTTGCAACACTTAGATTTACCAATATTTTGTTATACAATAGGTTAGCTGCAATCTGTATTGACATCCAACCGCTATCCGTTATACAATAATAGCGCATAGTATTGTGTAGCATGTCACCGACATGTCACAAAATCTGTGGAGTAGGCATTAACACGTACAAGTTATTTATAATCAATATAATAACAAAATTTAGATAACTAACATTATTTCTGAAACTATAACTGTGTTTTTTTGCAGTTCGGTAACAATAAAGCATTTTCCTTCTCTTCACTTCTTTTAAGAAAACTCCCCTAATCACATGATCTAATTGTGTATCTTTTTAAGAATGACGGTTTGGAATGATGATTATTAAATTTTGTAATTTTTGAAAACAGATTACTGTAATAATTATTGCTGTACAACACCTGGTTCGTCTATGTCGGAAATCATCCTTGACTCGGAAAGGAATTTGCTTAAAATGTCATAATTATTATGTCAGGAAGTCATCGTTTACTAATTAACTCAACAGGAAAAGCACCGTCTTGTAGCAATTAACAACGAGTTTGCTACAGTCTCTTTGAACAAGAGTTTCCCCTAGCCATGCAAAATTGCCTCGAGCTTTACCAGATGAATTTCAAGTCAAAAAGTACCCCTGGATTTCAAGCTTCTTTGTTTCTTAAAATGGCCTAAGGAAAATTGCGTTTACTAGAAGGAAACTATGATGATATTCGATGCATACAACGTTACTTTTGTTGGAGAAAGGAGAGATCTGGTCGCTTTATAGTATAAGCTCCTAAACGCTATAGAGGGCGAAGCATGTTCTGTTTATTCCATAACAGCAAAGCTGAACAAGCAAAGAAAGAGGAGTTTAAAAAACTAGATATAGTCGTTAATTTTTTCATATATTCAATGTCTCATGTATACGACAGCATTTTATATTCAGAACCGTATCTCGGTAAAGCATTGTTTCATGACTGTTTTAGTAAAACCGCGTTTAAGCGCCCCAAGAGTCTGTTAGCTATACGAAATGCTTCTAAAGTACAAACTTTGAAGTGAATGGAAGTTTTGTGGCTTACTTGCGAAATGGTAAAGAGAGCTTAAAGGTTGAATCATATATGTAGAAAAGTTTGCGTTAGACTTTGGTTTCTCTTATTTTATTTGTGTTGGTGACATTAGAGCTTTGATAGCATGTTTGTGTCTGTTCACGTGTCTACTTGATTTTTTTGTAAATTCATAGTTTTTGAAGCAAAATAACAGCATGATGTAATATACTTAATTTAGTGGTATACCTTTCTGAGATGAAAAGCCGTGGTCTATAAAAATTTTCGTTCGCTTTAGCTAATTTGAAAATCATCAAATATATAAATCACTGGGTAACTTTGATCTTTTAGATAAGCAGCGCGAGAAGTTACAAGTTATGGTTAATAACAAACACCTTGCGTTTGTTCAAAGGATTAGGTTTCGGATACAGTGTCGTTGTATAAAAATTGTTACGACGATGTATCATGTGGAAATTGACTAACACTATCGTGACGCTTACGACATACTGCAGGAATACGACGTTTATCCTAGTAAGCACTTTGCAATGTATGCAACCACTCTGATGCTAAAACCATCTTACTCATAAGTGTTTAGAACATCGCTTTGTAACAATTTTTTTAGCATTTAACATAATTTCTTTTCGGAAAAACAACGACCTATTAAGACAAAAGAAAAATGAAAAAATTCGTCAAGTATATTTATTTCCAAACCTAAATAGTTTTTCAAATTCTAAAAACTCCTTGGTCCTATATGGAAAACAATATATGATCTATTATTTCCTAGTTTATTTATATTGTAAGGCCAAGTTCCACATTTTCTAACCACAATGATGTAGAAAACAGTTCATGTGTTTTGAAACCTTGCTTCGAAAATAGTAAATAGCATTATAATCGGTCAAAGTTCGTGTAAATAACTTATTGTTCACAATATATTCGAGGATTTTCAACTTGTTTCATTAACACAGCGCATGGTCGCCAAGCATTTGTTGCAATGAAATTTCTTCAGGTCGAGTTCTCTTTATAAGTAGTTTTTTCAATCCGCTTACTTCCACGTAACCTTCGAGGCGAGCAGAATGGGAGTCGTTGATGCACAAACACCCATAGGTTAAATAAAAGGAAAAATTAACCCTCACGTGAAAAATACCCACAGCTCAATAAAGGCCATCTAATTCGGAATCAGCTTGGGTCCATTGCATCCTATACCGTCAAGCAACCAGTTGGAACCTGGGCACAAACAACGTAAGGGTAGCAGTCGGTGGACAGTGGTTAAGGGTGAGTTAATTTTTGCTAAAACCTTGAACGGATTTGTTCTTCAACCTCCTTTCCCATAATTGGATAAGTTCCAGTTTGTAAGGCCCTTCAGTCGACCGAATAATGAGGCAATTTTTTACGGCTGTATATATTTTCTCTTGAAAGAAAAATCCTTCTCTACACTTTGTTGTATTTGAAGCTATCTCTAAAGATAGCTTAGAAATGATAAAACTTACTCATATACTGATATTAGATTTATATTAAGATTGTTGGAAATTACAGTTTTATATTTAATTTATACGTGACTGTCAGAGCGAATACTCATTCAAAAATTAATTGTGATGTAACCTGCACCTTAGTGAAGTTCTAGATTACTAGAACAGGTGGAACAGGCTTGTGTGTTCCAATGACATGAAGAGCCGAACCAAAGGTTTTACCAAATTAGTGGGGTCTTTGGTGAGGAACTAGGTTAAGACAGGTCCCCAAAAGAGGGCAGCAGCTATAGCGGTACTTAGAGTGGTAGAGACCATAGGGGACGGTATGTCATTCTACTACTGCTATATGGAAGACAACGGGAAACCACCACAATACCTTCCAAGTACATAGATTACTTAAATTGTAATAAACACTATGGCATTCTCTAGGGTAAAAGATTCCTGAGTTAAAATAGTCCCCCAATAGAATCTCCGGGAGGGGACTACTCCGGAGGATGCGATCGGAAAGTTCAGAATAAGAGTCGCGAACATCTTGCGAGTCGGAGCGTGGAACGTTGGAATTTTGAGGCAAGTAGGCAAGCTAGAAAACTTGAAAATTCAAATGGATAGGTTAGCACTAAATATAGTAGGGATCAGCAAAGTTCGGTGGCCAGAGGCGGGGGATCTTTGAAGTAGAGACTTCAGAGTAATTCATACAGGAACAGAGGAAGGAAATTCGGGCGTGGAGATAGTACTGCGAAAAACGACAGGACACTGTGTAGAAAGTTACCTACAAAGGAACGAAAGGTTAGATTAGAATCTAAACCGGTAAATACAGTAATAATACAAATATACATGCCCACCTCTAGCTACAGTGACAAAGAGGTAGAAGCGATCTACAAGGATATCGAAGACATACTAGGATACGTAAAAGGACATTAAAAGTTAATAATTACGGAGGATTTTAATGCAGTGGTAGGTGAGGGTAGGGAAGGAGCGGTAGTATTTGATTTAGGCACGAGAAACGGGAAAATAGACTGGTAGAATTTTGCTACAAGAACAATTTAATCATCACAAACACATTATTTCAACATCATGTTAGAAAATAATATACGTGGAAGATGCCAGGAGATATAGGAAGATATCAAATAGATTGCATTCTTGTTAGACAACGGTTTAGAAATCAAGTAAAATACTCTAGAAGTTACCTAAAGGCATATATAGACACTCACCACTTCGTAATTATGAAGGCTGCTCTTAAATTTAAAATTTTTAAAAAAGAAACGGAAAAAGGCACTTTGACTTTGAGAAACTAAAAGATAAAAATATCCACGAAAGATTTGAAAAATAGTCAAATAAATTGCTAAAAGATATCGGGAAAATATCGGATACTAAGGAAGTAGAAACGGAATGGAATAGCATTAAATCCAGCTTAGACATGGCGGCTAGAGATATTATGAGGAATACACAAAAAGAAACCATGAATAACAAAGAATATCTTGAATTTAATAGAAGACGAATATACAAAATAGATCAGACGAAACAGGATAACAGAGATACTAAGCCATAAAATGGAAAATTATTCGCAAATGCATGAAAGCTAAATAACAATGGATTGATGAAAAGTGCAAAGAGGTACATACAAACTAAGATGGAAATGGAATAGACAGACGAAGCACACAAACTAATTAGAATGAATTTTAGGGTTATAAAACCATATAGCAAAAATATAAGGGACGCGGGAGGAATCGTTATTAAAGAAAATGTAGAGAAAGTGGTTAGATGACAAGAATATATAGGGAATTTGTATGCTGGAGAGAAACTAACAGCATTAGATCAGGAATCAAACACTGAAAAGGATGACTTGGGATATCCTATATTTCGAGATGAGTTTGAATTAGCATTAAAGGGTGCGAAAAATGGTAAGACGCCGGGTACAGATAAGGTGCAAGCAGAAACTTTAAAAGCCGCTGGACAAGCAGTAACACAACGTTTCTTCCAACTTGTAAGCTATATGTATGAGACAGGTGAGATGCCCAAAGATTTCAAATGTAACATCACAGTAACACACTAAAAAAAAGGCGTGGATAGATGTGAAAATTTTCGAACAATAAGTTTGACAGCACACGTGTCAAAAATATTAACTAGAATTGTACAAAGACAAATGAAAAAGCGAGTTAATGAAATACTAGGAGAAGATCAATTTGGGTTTAAGCAAAACAGGGGCACACGGGAGGCTATTTTAGCTCTGAGGGTGATAATGGAGAAAATAATAGAAAAGGGAAAAACAAGCATATAGGGTTTGTAGATCTGGAAAAAATATTTCACAATGTAAAATGGAAAAAAATGTTTGAAGTACTCAAAAAGATTGGAATTAATTATAGGGATAGACGAATAGTACATAGCTTATACAATGAGCAAACAGCGTGAATAGAATTATAGCAGGAACGTAGAGAAGTAGTTATTAGGAAAGGGGTGAGACAGGGATGTGCTCTATTCCCATTAATTTTTACCTCGTACATTGAAAAGGCAATGAATTATTGTCAAGTGCAGGAAGACATTTGGAATTACTATGCAGGGACAAAAGATTGATATGTTTAGATTTGCAGATGATATAGCGGTATTAGCATCTGGCAAAGAAAAGTTAGAAGCTGCTCTTAATGAAATGTAACCAGTTCTATCAGAGAGACACGGTATGAAAATTAAGAAAAATAAAACTAAAGTTTTAGTATGCAAAGGAGTGGGAAATAAATCAAAACCAAAAATACAAATAGGTAACGAGAACTTACAAGAGGTTAAACATATTTGCTACCTAGAAGGATGTATGAGGATGATAGTATGGACAGACAAAGTTAATAACAAATAGGTTATATAAATAGTAGAGGAATAAAGATATCTGTGAAATGCCAAAAAGAATAGGGGAAATAGGAAGGCAGGATATGTTCTAAGGCATTTTTGCGAAAAAGTACGGGATATATTTCAAGCAGATATAGTAAAAAAAGAGGTAAAGGTAGACCGAGATCAGGCTTTCGCACGCAGATGCCAACAGATGCAGACTGTGCAAATTTTAGGGAAATGTGTAGATTAGCTCAGAATAGGAAACAAGGAGTGTACGCGTCTAACCAGTTCCAGGACTGAAGACCTAATGATGATGAACGAAACTTTGTTGAACTAGTTTTTAAGATAACTCAAGTCTGAGAAATTGTTTATTTGTCAAATACTGTAATTATTTAAAGCTAATTATTTATCATGAAAAAGAATTATTCTTGTTCTTCTAATTGTTTTCATATTAAAGAAGCTTGATTAATTTTACAAGAAATTAAATCGAAATTTTAAAATTATCAACTTTGAAAGGATTCCTTTATCTATCCTAAAATCGTAATATTTTGATTATTACTTGCCAGATACAGTAGCGTCCAATTGAATATAAATTATTTTCAGTTTAACTAAGAAAATTTCAACCCAATCCACCTCTAATTCTTCTTTGGTGTGATAGCCAAATTAACAGTCGGCATAACGGTTTTCAATCTATCCAAATGGTACGCGCAAGAGCTTTAACTCTTATTAAAGTTCAGTACTACTGCGTTTTACGTGCAAATATGGTAATTAAGCCCGTCTCAACTATTTTATTTGGTGTTCGAAACACGCATCGTATCTTAATTTGTAACACTGGCGTCATATCGTAAAGCATTCTTAGCATTGACAGGATTAGATAAAGATGGTATTAATAAGTAAGTAGCGATAAAATGTTGTTTCTTTCTAAACTTAAGCTGTAAATTGCATCTATAAGCTTTCTTTATATCAGTGTGTAAGTATATTTCTTACATAATGTGTGTAGAAGAAGGATGTTGTTGAATAATTTTATGTTGAGATTACTTTGTTTCATTTCTTTCATTTCATTTCCATAGCTTATTTATCGCTGAGTCGGCAAGAGAAAACGGCAATATATAGGTAAGAATTCACATTTTCTATTAAGCTAGTATCCAATGCATCTTTCTTGGCTACCAACGTTTGGACAGCATATTTCGTAATATTTACAGCAATAAATTATGAACCTTCTCAAATCACTTGCTGGCAACATAAAGGATTGCAATTGACACAATATTAAAAAATACCGTATTAGTTTTTAGATTACAAATTAATGATTTTGCTATTTCCTTTAAACGGTTTAGTCTGATGGTAAATATAAACGAAAGTACGTAATTTTAGGTTAACGTCTTTTTGTAATATTCATCATACGTTGGGTACGGGTAAAATGAGCGTTACATGATTAAATTTTAATTTACCTTGAAGGAGCGGAGGCTACGTAACATTCTAAAGGTGTTCGGCTAACTAGTGGTGCAGGACGGGGTTCCTATGGAAAGAATTATAAAAATAGTAACGATTACCCTGAAAGGTTTTTCTCTTTGCCATAATTAAGGGTACCAAACCGCCTATTTCAGCAATTACTTCGATATTATTCCCCAAAGGGATGACAATTATTTCGCATGTCCCTTCTGCTTCGGTATCCTAAGTTCTATTACATTATATGCTATCTTTTTTTAAAACCACTTATTAAGTTTTGTCATAATAACCTAATATTGTAAAATAAAATCTTTCTTCCAAGTACAAACTTCATCCCTGGGCTGACTGGATATCCTTTTACAATGACAACTATTATCTACTTCATAAATAAATGTAAATAAATTTTGGCCTGTACTTAATCTGTACTGACATTAAATAATTTTAATAAAATACAAATGTTATTTGCTTAAAAAACCTAATTTCTTTACTTCATTTTGACCAGGTATTACTAACAGAAATCTTAAAAAGATATTAAATTAAATAGATCAATAATACCATTACTACAATTTTGTTCGTTTCCATATTAAACTACGCGTCATTCTAAATTCTAATTTTCCGAAATGTCTTTAACTAACACATAGAAAACAATTAAATGTCAACTTTATCGTTAACTATTTCATTGTCCACTCAAAATAATAATGTGGTATGCTTTCAAAAACACTAAATTCTATTAATAAAATTTATATTTACAATTCGATACGTACATATTTTTTAATATTACAAATTATTTTAAATTTCCTAACAAGATAACTTTATGTCTAAATTTAGCCAACACGAGCTTGCTAATTCATCGTCTAACAAAATAAATGACCTTCATGTTCGAATAATTATTTATTAGAGAATACAAAAAGTCGTTTACTCATAAAATTTATCTCTACATTATTATAAAACATGAACATAAAAGCTCATGGTGTTACTCACCGTGCATTAATTCAACGATGTCCAACAACAGAATGCTTTTAACAATTTCTTAGGTTATCAAACTACAGAAACTCCCTTAAACCTGCATACCATCAAATCCAAATTATTGGAGGGGTTGAACTCTCCAGGTTCTTAACCCTTTTTTACATCAATAGTCACCGCATTATGTCCACATCCCGCCGCGTGTGTGAACCCACCTTGCACTTACAGGCCTAATTTTATTTTATGTCTCCCACCGCGTTTTTCCGTGCGGAAAATCCACTATCACATCTTGAAGCTCTGTAGTTTCAACTTAACCTTTAACTTGTCTTCCTATCTACGCCAACAGCGCGTTCGTTAGTTGTATTACTTCCTGGTATAACTAGATAATGACGTTTTCTGATTAATCAATTAATTAAATTTTTTCCCCTGGTCTAACTACTTTTCTTCTATAAAATCATATCACGTGAAAGACGCATGATAGCCTATAGTTTATGTAAGTTAGCATTGCGTGTCAATGTATTCAGCAATATAAATGTATATAGTGTACTGTATTGTATGAAATGATTATATTATCTGCAATCCGATATTTGTGAATTTCACTAATGAAGCGTTTTAAGTAATTACTTCATTTCAGACTTTAGCTGCAATTGTTTCTGGGTATTATTAAATGGAATTACTGCCAATCAACTATATACAAAATCTTTCCTAATTTTATGCGAGAAATGTCTTAGGTTAAAATGTGTTTTTCCTGTTTGTGGTTCTAAAATAATTTATAAATCAGAGCTTTGTTTTAATATGTACTTTACCGCATAAATAACTTTCTGATTTCGCGGTTTGAGTTCATTGCATAACGCCCTGCATCCTATACCTATTTAATATTCTTGTTGTTACATATTTATTGCACTCTATAATGTATAAAATTTTATATTTCAGCGGTCTTTATTGTTGCAACGTTTATCATGTTTAATGACTAATGCCTTATTACAATATTGTATTGAATTGTACCAACCTATTTTACGAAAATATATTTTTATTGCTCTAATTATTTTAACTACTCTAATTGGGAATTATAATTTTAAAACACAAGAATCAAAAAATCATACTTAATTAGGATTACATATTTGTGAAATTTAATACGCTGGGTGAATTCATATTTTTAACCCAACCATTCAAACTCACTAATTTTTTCCTTCTGATTTAATTTATATCTAACGTAACTCAACGCGATACAAGTTTTGAGGATGTTTAAAATGAATATTTCTTTTGTACAAAAGTTTGAATGTTTTAATACTAAGTCGATATTGTAATAACATTCATGGAATATTATACAAAAAAATATTCTAAACTTGGAATGTTAGAAACAATATGAGAATGTTCTGGAAAAATTTCTACAGTACGGGGAAAGTTGTATTTGGAATCTCCTGTAACGAAAATACAAATATACGCCCCAAAATACAGTAGCACCGGCATCAAAAATTCCTCAAGTTAATTGAAGGTCCAAGCTCTAACCAATTCTCACATTAAAATAGTAACCAAAAGTTTCTAATATTCATCTAATAGAAAAATGCACTCAAACCTATCTTCAACTCATTTCCACCTAAGCTTAAAATTTTGTTTAAAGAATTTCAACCTTCAATTTAAATATTATTTGAAGACTTCCGTTTCAGACTTAAAATACTATTTAATTTATTGTTGGTTCAGAGATAGACAAACTGCACAAATCGTGGGACTTATGGATTTGTTTTGGGAATAGTACAACATCTCTGGTTTAATTAAGTGGATTCTATTGAGGTTTCACTCACAACTCTCCTAAACCTTCTTATTCATTTTTAATAACCACCGCTTACATTGACGAATTTCTGAGAAACAGCTTTAAGATACAATCTGTCTGTTTTCCCAACATCTACACACTTTACAATGCACTTTGGCACACGAAACACAAACGATTTCGCCTCTTTATTCCATTCATCTTGACCAAAAAATACAATAATGCAAAAAAAACGGATTTATTTTCTGATGCTATTGCCAAGCAAAATAAATCTGGAACCGTCATTACTGAGAAAATCTTAATGTACAAGAAACTGTTACTAACTTCTTATGTCTTTAAATATGAATTCAATATTAAATGCTTTGTATATTTTTGAAAAAATTTAACAGATGATATGCTATCTTTCAATCTTTCTACTTATGTCATATTCCCCTAAAAATTAAACTACATATCTTCGAAGAAGAAATATAAGATAACCTTTATTTTAAGTTGCATCTTCTACCTTATCCTGCTTATGTGGATAGATCAAACTAGTCGAATGATACCTCAAATATGATCCGAATCTCCGAAACGAAATAGATTGTTGCATCAGAAAGTTATC
Organism: Platerodrilus igneus; assembly: GCA_036346225.1. NCBI lineage: Eukaryota > Metazoa > Arthropoda > Insecta > Coleoptera > Lycidae > Platerodrilus > Platerodrilus igneus. The sequence continues at coordinate 292,633 of JARFIW010001407.1, forward strand.
GGCGGTATTTGATCCATGATACGGCAAATACAGTTTAAAACTCGTATGTATGCCTTACTTTCAACACTCAAATTCTTTATAATGTGATCTTATCATTCACTTTCTATACATATTTTCTGAACTTATTCGCTCTCACAAAATTCTGCAATATTTTGGAAAAATTTGCACCGGTACAAATTCCACTTTAATCCTGCACTATTCAACTTAAACAAAATGCTATTGAAATACTATAAATGGTAATGAAAATATTCACTAAGCACCAACATACTATCTCTGTAGGAATACCAGAATTCTTCCTACAGTTCAAAAATGCACTGTGTACACTAAATGAGTGCTGCAGTAGACCTACTCGAAACTTGTCCTAAAGCGGTTAGTCGTACCATCAATCACGATTATTTTTAAATAAAGAAATATTGACTTTAGGTCCTATTTTTTGTAATCAAACCGGTAAAATAGTAAAATAAACGAAGGTTCCTGTTAAGCGTGTAGTCAGTAATGACATTCATTGACCAAAATAATTACTACTATTCTCGAATTATTTTACTACGAACACCTTAATGTTAATCAACTACTTGGTCCAATAACCATGCCATTGGCGTATTGCGCATTTAAACGAAAGATTGAAAATTATATACAAAGTTCATTGCTTTTTCTAATACTGAATTTGTATTTCAGCGATATTTATTTTAGTTGTATCGTATTTGCTTGTAACAAAACATTATACAAGCTGTGTTTGGAATTTTTAGAGCAAGACAATTTATAGTACAGCATCCGGTTATAAAACGACTAGTATAATATTCATGTAGCGTTATAAATGATCAGTTGTGTTAGCATAATACTCCATCATGCACAACTTCAATTTATCACCGTCTTGAGCTTCTCTGAAAAGTACACGATAACAACCTAGACCAAGAAGCATCGCGCTTAGAAAAAAACCGTAAATTGCAGCGACGCTATAACACTAATAGTGCAATATCTCTCATGTCACGCTACACTGCTCTATTTAAAGATTGTTGTTTTGCAGCTTCTACAATATTGCACATGTGATCCAATAAAGTTACAAAAGGCTTAAACTAAGGATAAAAGTCTAGATTCATAAATGCTTCTTACAAAGTTTGGTGTTTTCAACAGTATTTTGCATTTTCTTCAGCATTAAGAATTAATGGAGATACATAATTTGCACAAAAAACGAAATTCCAATTCTACGAAAATGTACATATGAATTGAAGCTTTGACAGCTTAATCGATAAAATCACAATTACTGGGCCTTAGCATAAGTATCGGTGACTCATTCTAGACCTGATACTTATACCATAAAAAGTTCGAATGTTGGCAGCGATATCGAAAGAGGCGTAAAATATGAAATTTCTGCAGGTTAACGGTTTCTATTGATTTGTACTTAGTGTAGCTTTGTCGCTTATATTAATTTGTTGTTTAGGGCATGTATATAGAGTTACAAAAGCTCACGCTTTCTAAGATTCGGCCATAAATTATTGCAATATTACTGCCGAAAAGAAAAAATGACCACTAGCAAAAACGGATTAGTTTATCGTCATATTTGTGTACGTTAATCATGAACTCTAATTATGTCTGAGTGTTGAAGATGTTTGGGAGTAGTACCACTGATAAAAAAAAAGCTAAGTAGAGTTTAGTCAAATGTTGTGGGACATGTTGCATTCTAGCATGTGTGCATTATGCTCTTCAATACCTGCTGTTATCTCTGATTTAACAAGAAAACAATTTTGAGGTTAGCTCAGTTTTCGCTCCCACTAAATTATATTAATCAACCTAGTACCTCATACTAATAACGCCAAATTTTTATACCATAACTTGCTACTTTTTTGAACAGGTTCATGAGTTTACGTTCATGAACAGTATGTAGATAAAGTTGTAATTGTAACAATAGTTACACACAAAACTCGAAATTTGAATTTAACAGTAGCCTTATGCTTTTTAACATTATTTCTTTTTATTCACTTCAGTACCTCAATTGGAAGAGAAGAAAAACAATTTAACCACATTATAAATAGCTAGTCATTCTGCTTCTGACATAAATAATTTCTTTACAAAGTTACTCATATTTACAATAAACTTATGAATTTCATTTTAGTTTAGCTGTTCATATATTTGAATCAGTTTGCACTCTACATCATCCAAATTGAAGAACTGGTAATGTTATTCATGTAATCTTAAACCAAGGTGGACTCTGACGTTTTTATTGGAATAAAGTCTGGTCTTCAAGCTGGGCATGATATGGTTTTAATTTCAACTTATCCGTCATAATTTCTCACAACACGGGCAACATTAGGTCTGACATCATTTATTAGCAAAAATCATTATCTTATATATCATACAAAAAGTAGTAGGTAAGTAGAGATCTGGTATTTTCAATATGTATCTTTCAGTTTTAAGGGTTCCATTATTTATAATCACAAGATACGCGCGGCCGGTCAAAGAGGAAGTCTTTGAAGGTTCAGAAACCCACCGAGCAAACAATATCTTTTGTAAAACATAGCTCTCTCGCAAAATGTGACCCGTTAACCAATAACAGCGGAACCTCGAATTGAAATTTTTAGTCTCAAATTAAGTCTTCTAAGTCTTTGATGAACAATCGTTAAGTTTGCTTGTAAACCACTTGCCTGATGAAGCTGATTTGTGGACTGCTTTAAACCGGAAAGTGTCAAAATTTGTCCAAGATGCCTTTGTTTTCCGTGTTTCAATATGAGGTCCAGTTCGTAAAACTGTCACATGCCAAACATTAAAGTTGTAGTGATCTAAAATTCTCAAGTGCAATTTGTGATTGTCAAATGGTATTCCTAGTATTTATGAATCCCATTTCATTATAAAACGTTCCTGTACACGTAACATTAGGCATCAGATGTTGCTTACGAAATTATTATTATTAATACTATTATTATTATTATTATTATTATTATTATTACAGAGTGGCTCGGCTCTCGAGCTGTCCGGACGTGAATTAAGTCGCTCTATAAAATATTTATAAACTTAGTGAATAAGTGCGATTAGTAGATAGAAGACTGAACAAAAGTGATACCATATGATTACTCTTTCTAAATAGTATCTGCATTTTGATTAAAATTAAATACTCTGATAATGAAGTGCGATAAGTGTGAAATAGCATTAAATCCAGATGGTAATTATGTTACTTGTAATACTTGTAAAAGCAAACTGCATTATTCGTGCTCGATTATCGGAATCGACATATTCGCGTATGTCGACAACAAAAAGAGACCTGGAAATGCCTAGAATGTAGAAGTGAAAATCTAAGTCAGAAATCGGAATCTTCCACGCCTGCAGGTGATGAAGATATCAAGCAAATGTTTAATGTAATTTCGAACAAACTTGATAAATACAAACAGGCTGTAGACGAGATAAAGAATGACATAAAAGCATTATCAAATTTTATGATGATCTAAAACACGAAGTAATTCAACTACGAAACGCAAACAAGGAACTGACTAAAGACGTGCGTACTTTACTCGAAGAAAATAAGGCGAAGGATACAAAAATCCTGGAACTTGAGGGCAAATTAAATGCAATTGAACAACGTGGAAGAAACGTTAACTTTGAAATTCACGGTTTGGAAACCACTGCGCAAGAAAAGCAGGACGGATTTTTAAAACAAGTAGTTAAAAAATTAGTACACCACTTTCAGATAAATATGGATCCAAATGATATACAGATCGTACATCGGCTTCCGAAAAGGAAACCAGAGGCTATTCCAATTGTAATTGTTAGATGCTCTTCCCAAGTATTTAGGGATAGCGTAATTAGCAAAAAAAGACAGGTTGTCAAAAATAGTGATTTGTTAAATAATGCAAGCGACCGAAAAATTTTTATTAATGAAAATTTAACAGCATACAATAAATCACTACTATGGAATGCAAAGCAGAAAGCCAAGGAACTCCGATGGACTTTTGTATGGGTGAAAACGGTAGAATATACGCAAAAAATCAAACGAAGAACCAAGCGTAATACGTATAGAAACCGAAAGGATTTACTTAGAATACGTTAAGATTACTACTATTACAACATTACAGTTATTTATAGGTAATTTAAAGTTAAGAGAACAGTTTTTATTTTTAATTTTGATGGTTACTTTGATAGAAAGGTATTTTAAGTTTAGTTTTTGATATTTATTCTGAATAAAATAATAAATTTAAAGTCACAATACAAAATGCTAGACGAAGACGATTATACGAGAATTGAGAGTAAAGTTCAATTTTATACGTTTGGTAATATTGAGGAGTATAAAGAGCTAATTCAGACGCATAACTTAGAGGATAGTTTTAACATATTCTGCCTAAACATCAACGGAATCAAAAGCCATTTTGATCAATTACTTTTATACTTGTCAAATGTCAAAATTGAAATTTTAGCTTTAATGGAAGTATCAATACAAAATCATGAGTTAGATATATATCAAATTGAAGGCTATAACATGCACGCTAAGTTACGATCTCAAAGGAAAGGAGGGGGAATAATAGTTTATATCCGAGACAATCTCAAATTAACAGAAACTATATATAAGTCGGCATCATATGAAAACATACAAGGCAAATTAAATTTTCAAGGAAAAGAAATAGAGCTTATTGTGGTATATAGACCTCCAAACTATAATGTAAAAGATTTCATTGGTGAATTAAAAATCAAATAAAGAAATGCCAAAAATAAAATGTTATATTTGGAGGAGACATAAATTTAGATACGGAAAGTGAGAAACTGTCGGAAACGATAAATGAGTATGAAGTATTATTAAGTGGTAATGGTTTTTTTAAATGTATAAAGGATTATACCAGACAAGAAATTTACAATAACAGACTTGTGTCTTTTTGCCTTGACCATTTATATGTGAGGGGTGAATTTAGAATAATATACTCGGCAATTATACAAGCAAAAATATCAGATCATTATATCATCTCAGTAAATCTAGTAGTGCATAATAAAAGTAATAAGATCAATAAAATAGAGCCAAAAATCACACTAAGTGAACAGTTAGTTAAATTCCATTTAGCCAATATAAAGTTTGAAAAAATAGAAAAAATAAATAACCCTCAGAAACTATATAATAGTATTACACAAACATTTATCCAGGTATATAAAAACTCGGAAATTTATAATGCAACGAAGACAATAAAAAATTCAAATTCTACATTTAAAAAACCTTGGATGACCGCAGATTTACAGTCGTTGATGAAAAAAAGGGATAGCATGTTTAGAAAATGGAAACGTTCGAGGATGCAGAATGATTTAAATGAATATAAAAAATTTAGAAATTATTTAAACTCAAAAATTAAAAAGGATAAAGTACAATACTACACTAACAAGTTCAAGGAAGTACAAAACAATACAAAAGAAATGTGGAAACTAATCAATCAGATAACAAATCCCAAAGACAAACCAAATATCGATCAATTAGTCAAGCAACATTTTCCAATACGAAGTGATAAAAAACTAGCAAATCAATTTGCGGAAACATTCTTTCAGAACGTCTGCTCGCTAAAACACAAATGCCACGTGCAGTTACTCAGAAATCAATAAAAATATTAATAAAGTTAGTACCTTTTACCTAAAGGAAGTAGCATTAGAATTTGTTAATAAGGAAATTCAAAAATTGAACCCTAAAAAGTCACCCGGAGCGGATAGCATAAGAGCAAGGGACATACAGTTTTTAACAAAAAATAATAATATAAACCTCATAATTCAAAATTTAATAAATACAATTATTAAAACAAAAAAAGTACCAGACAAAATGAAAACGGCCATAGTAAGACCTATACATAAAAACGGCAGCTATACAAACTTATCAAATTATTGACCGATCTCCATACTACCAGTAATTGAAAAAATATTTGAAAAACATGTTTCGGAAAAATTGTACAACTTTATTCAAGAAAATAGTATAATAAATAATGTGCAATATGGATTTATAAAGGGACGGGGCATAAATAACCTGCTGACAAAGTTTTCGAACGTAGTATACTAATATTTAGCACACAACATTCACGTAATATGTTTGTTTGTTGATTTCACCAAAGCTTTTGAAACAATTAATCATGAAAACCTAATAGCCAAAATGAATGACTTAGGGTTTCATGGACCACCATTGGAACTATTCAAGAATTACCTCGAGAGACGAAAATTTGTGGTAAAGATAAATAATACAGTAAGCCAAGAAAAATCTTTAGATGTAGGCGTGCCACAAGGTTCAGTCCTTGGTCCTTTATTATTTACATTATACATAAATGATTTACCTAATGTAATTAAAAATTGCACTGTATTTATGTTTGCGGACGATATTCTCTTAATGTCGCATCATAAATCATTTACTATAGCGGAACAAATGTTACAAGAGGACACTAATCAACTTGCTAAATGGTCGCACGATAACTCTTTAATTATAAATCCAGATAAAACCAAAACACTCTACATTTCAACCCCTTATAGAGATACAAAAAAAGACCCAGTAATAAAAATACACTCCTGCAGATGCTTTCAAGCAAAGAAAAGGGACTGGAAATGTGCCAATCATTATGTAAGGTGGTGATGAACTGTACGGAATATAAGTATTTGGGTATTACAGTGGACAATTACTTTCGGTGGGATATTCACATTAAAAAGGTATGTAATAGGCTATTGGCCATCTTGGTAAAGTTTTATTACCTATCTGACATGTTACCATCTCGTATGAGGAAAATAATATACACGGCGTTAGTAGAATCTGTGATAAGATATGGATTGACAGCTTGGGGAAATGCAAATGATATTCACTTGAATAAAATCAAAATAATCCAAAAAAAATTCTTAAAGCTGCTGGATAAAGAAAACTGGAATTCTACTTTCCAAGAAAAACTAATCAACAACAATCTGTTAACAGTAAAAGGAATATTCAAATACAACATGATAATCGACAATTTTTTTAAAGAGGAATATCTAAGTATTGGCGAAAATAAGTACCACTTAAGAGAAGTTAAATACAGAGTTCCATTTGTAGCAAATAATTATGGTTAAAAAATGTCTAAATTACACTGTACCAACCTTGTTTAATGAACTGCCACAAGAATGCAGACAATATATTAATATGAAAACTTTAAAGGCTAACATAAAATTATATTTAAACACACAAACTAATTAAAGCACCAAAACCGCACAAAAAGAAATAAATGCAGAGTTATGCTAAAACGTACACGTTAATGAATGAGAGTAGAGCCAAAAGAAACTTAAATAGATCACACATTAATTTTCCCTTTATAAATTTCCGTAATAAGTTTAGGGCGCTGAAAATTAACTATGTAAATAAATGTACATATAGCATAGAAAAATAAACAAAAATTCAATATATATAGTTTATACAATTCCTACACATAATATTGCGATACTTAGTTTTTAGCGATAAAATTTGTTTAGTATATATTTATAAAAAAAAAAAAATTGTTTATATTTTTTAGGCGTCAAACAAAATATTGTAGATAATTTATTATATAGCGCTAAATTACGGGAACCAAGAAGTAGAACAACATCATGTCAAGCAACCTCATAGGTTAGCTTATGATGTATATGCAATTGTGTTATAAAATATGAATAAAAGTTTATTGAATTAACAAAAAAAAAAAAAATTTACCATTTTCTGAAACTTTTTTTAATTCTAAATCGTATGAAAATATTGAGGGTTTGTTACTCTTTAAAGGATATAGTAAAAAATAATAATGACATATAGACCGCCTAATAACAAAATCAAGGCATTTGTCCAGGAATTGAATGACCAACTAGACAATAGCACAAATTATAAATATATCGTTTTTGGAGGCGATACAAATATTGACATTGAAAGTAAAGATTTGACAAAAGCTAAAAATAATTACGAAATTTTACTAAACCGCAACGGATTTTATAGATGTATTTATGATTTTACGCGACAAGAGTCATATAAGGGAAACTTAGTGTCATCATGTTTGGATCATTTTTATTGCCGTGGAGTGTACAAAGAAATTAGTGCAGCAGTAATTCAAACAAAAATATCCGATCACTATTTGATTGGTATACATATAATTAACAGGCACTAGTAGCACTGCCAAGCCAAGTGTAAATCAGCAAACAATTTTAAAGGAAAAATTATTAAAATTCCATATACAAAATATAGAAATTGGTTAAACGTACGAATTTAAAAAGAAAAATAAGAATATTACACCGAAAAATTTAATGTAGTGAAAAACAAAACATCAGAAATATGGACGTTAATAAACGAATTAATACTAAAAAAGGAAAAACAAGGTACAGATCAATTAATAAAATTGCACCTGCGTAAGATGGATGACGACTTAATTACTAATCAGTTTGCTTCTACATTTCTAAATAATGTGAACGGGATTATTCATATGTGCCCGGTAACTTTAATGCAAACCAAGAAAGAAAATATTCAGGAAATAAGTACTTTTCATCTTCATTTAGTAAGTCATACTTTTATATTCAACGAAATACAAAAATTAAACACCAAAAAATCACCTGGTTTTGATAATATTAGGCCAAAAGACATTAAATTTTTGAAAGAGGATATGAGTTTTCTAATACAAAAATTAATAAATGCAATTATAAAGACAAATCGTGTACCAGATATTTTTAAAGTGTCAATCGTAAAGGCTATACACAAAAACGGTAGTTATTCCGACTTGTCGAACTACCAATCAATTTAAATTCTACCTGTAATTGAAAAAATATTTGAAAAATATATTTCAAACCAGTTAAATAATTTTAATTATGATAATAACATTATTACGTGTGAGCAATATGGTTTTTTAAAGGGCCACGGTACCAACAAGGTTTATCGGTATTCTCAAATATAATTTACAGTAATTTGGCAAATAATATACATGTCATTTGCTTTTTTGTTGATTAGTCGAAGGCATTTGAAACCAACAGCCACAAAATTCTTATTGAAAAAATGAAAAAGATAGGTTTTTCAGGACCATCAATTAAACTTTTCCAAAACTATCTGGAACATCAAAAGTTTGCTGTTAAAATAAATAACAAAACAAGTTTACAAAAAGAATTAGGTATTGACGTGCCACAGAGATCTATTCTTGGCCCATTATTATTTTTGTTGTATATAAATGATCTTCCTAGGGTAATCCAGCATTGTAAAATTCTAATGTTTGCCGATGACATACTTTTAATTTCGTGTCATAAATCATTTACAACTGCTGAAAAATTACTGCAAAAAGATGTAAATAAACTATCAAAGTGGTCACACGACAACTTATTAACTATGAATGTTGAAAAAACAAAATGTTTATATATCACTACGCCATACATGAAAAGGGCACAACCTAAAATTAGAGTTCATTCTTGTAAATGTTTCCAGTGACAAAATTTAGGAAAATTATTATATCAGAGCGATTGTAAAAATATAAAATGTTGTATATCTTATAAATATCTGAGAATAATAGTAGATAGCTACTTCCATTGAGATATACAAATTAAAGCAGTTTGTAATAGATTAAAGACTTTGTTGGTAAAACTCTATTACATTGCAGATACAGTTCCTTATAATGTTAGAAAAACAATTTACATAGGTTTAGTTGAATCCGTTATTAGATATGGTATTGAAAGCTGGGAATATGCCAGTGAAACATATATTAAAAAAATACACAAGCTACGAAAACAATTACTTAAATCAATAGATCCTGATTGTAGCAATAATACATTCAAGAACATTCTAATTAAAAATAATGTGTTATCTGCAAAAGGAATGTTCTATTATAAAATCATCCTTGAGAATACATTTAGCGATACTTACCTTAGAGTACAAGAAAATGAACATCGACTTAGAGCCACTAAATATATAGTACCTGTTCAGCGCGGGGGGTCTTATAACTTTGTACATCGACTTACCTCCGCGGTTTTTTGTTGTTCTAAGCTGCAGTTCCTATTCCTTCAACTAAGTGGACTGTATGCGAGATTTAGTTCGTGTTACGTTGCACTTGCACTGTGTTTTTTAGGGGTTTAACAAATAAATTCACATGCCGCGGCACTATGACTAACTTACGTTACCGAACGAAAAACCGACTGTACTGCTTCGATATCCTTAAGAGAGTGTTTGTTCACTACTCTTAGTCCAACTTATTTACACATGCACACGGAATTTTTACGGCAGGATATAAGGGAACAAGGATGACAGTTTTACTATTAGATTTACGACTACAAATTTAAAATAACTTAAAATTAACCACGCGAACGTGCGACAAAGAGACCGAACAGTACCACTTACACATAATTCATACAGAGAAAAATGTCTTGCATATCTTGTACCATAATTAGTTAACAACCTACCTGATAACTTTAAAACTTTTATAAACATGAAGAGTTTTAAAGTTAATGTAAAAACATACTTTAATAACAATTGTTTATAATTACAGGATCCGAAAAGCATAAACAACATACTAACAAAATAGTACATAGCAATGATTCTACAGTAAATTTGGTTTTAAGTTGGTGTACATTTATGGGAATATTTTACATTGTACATTGTACATATTACACTTTCACAGAATTATACATGTTATAATATTAAATTTAGTGATGCAGGGGATATAAAATAAGTAATAAATATAAAGAGAGTTGAGCCTAAGAAATTGTTCACGAAAATATTACATTGAATAGTTTAATCGCAATTTCCTTAATTAGTGAAGGTTTCATAGAATTGAGTAAGGGTAAAAACGTTTTTTGGGTTTTTTGAGTTTTTCCCTTTTTAAAATTTTTTTAATTTAGTTCTTTTAAATTTTGTTCATTATTTTATAAGTTGGTTTTAAGTTGTTCAAATGATTTAAACCTAAGTGAATATATAATTTATTTTTAAATTATAAAACTATTTTATAAGTTTAAATTGGTTTTTAAGTTATTCGAATGAATCAAAGATAACTGATAATATATTTCATTTTTTAAATAATTTAAGGTAAATTTTTTTTTTTAATATTTTAAAAGTTTAGACTTTTAAGTTACTCGAATGAATTAAAGCTAAGTGAAAATATAATTTATTTTTAAACTATAACAACTATTTTATAAGTTTAGATTGGTTTTAAGTTATTTGAATCAATCAAAAATAACTGATTATATATTTTAATTTTTAAATTATTTAGTGAAAAAGATTTTTAAAATTATTTTATACGTTTAGACTTTCTTTTAAGTTTTCCAATGAATTTAAGCTAAGTGAGAATTAGGGAAATAGCAATAGTAAATCATCATGTCAAGCAACCGTTTTCGGTTAGCTTATGATGTACATATAAATGTATAGAAGGAAATGTAAATAAAGTTATTGTATTGTATTGTATTATTATTACTATTATTATTATTATTATTATTACCATAATTATTATTATTATTATTATTGTTTTTAAATATTTCTATTAAGGCTTCGACTGTAACGGTCATTAGCCGCAATAATAAATTGTTAACCTACAGATATCTGTAAAGTGGCTGTATTAGTTATATCTGAAACCAGTTTCACAACGTTCTGTTATATTCTACCATATACTTTGATCACTTTTAGGAAATTGATTACTCTGGCGGTGTTCTGGGCAGTGCCGTTTAGACACATTTCAGGGGTCGGCGGAATTCTCTCATTACTTCTTTGCTGTGACCAATTTATACATCCTACCAGAATGTGTTGAACGTCGAGGTTAACATTGCAGTAAGGACATTTAGGCTTTTTTCACCTTTAAGGAGGTATGTGTGGATGCAGTTAGTGTGTCCTATTCGAAGCCGGGAAAAACCACTTGCTCTCTTCGGTTTATTTTCATTGTAGGTTTTCTATATTTTTCATATGAGGGACTAATGCACTATATTTATTGTTCCTTTGTACATCTATCGCCTGTTTTAAGGCATTTTAACATCTTCAGCACCTATACACATAAGCGCAGTATCCGTGTTGTTTGCAGCCGATCGAGCTAGCTTGTCAGCTCTTTCGTTTCCTTCTTTTCCAATATGGGCCGGTGTCCACCCGAAGACTGTAATTTTTCCTTTGTTGTAAAGGCGCTGATGTGTATTTATAATTTGTGTTATAAGGGAATCGCTGTTGAACGTATTTGATATTGCCAACAACGTACTGAGAGAGTCAGTGCAAACAAGAACGATATTGTTGTCTGTTTCCTCAGCAAATTGTAGCTCCTTAAGTACGGCATGTAATTCGGCCGTAAACATATTTGCAATGGTCGGGAGGAGAAAAAAAACTTCTGCGCCTGGTCCATATACCTCATCACCGACACTCTCCTGGCTCGTTGATCCATCTGTGTATAATACCATAGCATCAGGGCACTCATTTATAATTTCAAAAAAGCGTTTTTTACTAGTGGAGGAGGTGCATCTTCCTTTGATATTGTGGCGCAGTCATTCCATATAACCGGAGGAGCAAAAGTCCACGGCGCATATTTACTGTATTGTACCGGGTATACTGCTTCAAAATTTTGCAGGATATTTAAAAAATTAATATTTCTCGCATTCGAATGCCTACCGGCCTGGTAATACTGGATCTGGAGTATTGTTCCATTATGTGGTTACGGAAAAGTGTGTCATGCACAGGGAGGTCAGGTAGACTTCATATTTTGGCAGCGTAGTTAAGCAACAATTTGTTCCGTCTAAGTTATAGTTTGGGAACTTCCATGTCATAACATATGACATTTAATGGGCTAGTTCTGAAAGTCCCTCATGCTAATCTTAAGCTTAGCAGTAAACACTATCTAGTATTCTTAGACGAAACTCTCCTATTAATTGTATAGTAGGCCCTAATTATATCACTATTTAGATTTGTTGACCATTTTATACGTTTTATATTTTTATAAACAGCAGCTACTTCTGTAGTCGAAGATATCGAGCTATTTGAGTTAATACCAGGGATATCTTCGGATCCTCCAAGTGTTTGAGTTGTTGAAATTGGTTGTTAAGCAGAACGTTTATTTAGTGCAAAAGTGTGACTATTAGCAGCAGTTAAACTTAGTTTTAATTGCCAGCAGATAGTTTTACTATTCAAGTTCCTGTTGTTCAAATTAATATCGTTTGAATGTTTCACACTAGTTTCTACCTCTAAATGGTCATTTTTCTGATAAAATCTGTTATGAATTAGTTACTAGGCCCTTGCTACTTTGTACTAATGAATCCTTTTTTGTTGTTACTATAGCTTTAGGTTGTTGATACTACTTGTCACATTTCTGTAAACTAGTAGTGTCATTTTATTGCCGAATAAAGCCTAATTTAAGGTTTATAGTTCAATTTATTCAGCAATAAGATATTAGTATGTACAAACTACTAAAACCAGATAAACTTGAGATAGACATATTTTAAATGTGGTAAGATAGGGCACTATTCATAAATTTGTAAAAGTAAACCGAAGCTTTCTAGTGAGGCACCAACCAACGCTTCTGTTTTGCTTTCAGCGATGGTATCTGCTAGTCTATGGCAGAAATAGCGGTAAACGGAATAAGGGTTAAAGCTCTAGTTGACACCAGAAGCTCAGAAAGCTATATAGATAAAGAGTTTGTTAAGCAACATCTTATTAAAAGTTCCTTTCTGAGGGGAATATTATGCTTGCCATAACCAATTACTGCTGACTTTAGCTAATCTCCGCGGCTCCTTTAACACAAAAATCGAGAAATTTTGCCATACTGTTACGTTATCCGAAACTCCGATAGCTACTTCTAGCCCGGCCCACACTAATAGTGCCGATTCCGATAAATCTCCTTTGCTTACTTCCGACTCGGAATCAGAACTTGAACAGGAATCCACTTCTGCTACAGTGCCTAGGTCAGCCGCTACTCCTTTGTCAGCTTTCCACCAATACCACCCGGTGTCGAAGTGGAACTTAAAATTTTCTGGCGACCCGAACACTCTGACTGTACATAATTTCTTAGAACGGGTGGAAGAACTCCGAAAAGCTCGACATATGACGGAACTGCAGTTATTTGAGTCGGCAGCGGATTTGTTCGAGGCTAAAGCGTTACTTTGGTAACGGGGTAACCGGCATAGATTTTCTGACTGGAAATCGTTGTCTAATTTATTGATCCAACACTTCGAACCAACGGATTATAAACGTCGATTATTTCAAGACATTTTAACACGAACCCAGGACTCAACGGAAGGAACTATCGAGTAACTAGCTTGTATGGCTATGATTTTCCGCCGTCATGGGATGATGTACAATTAGATGTTGTTTCCCGAAATTTATCTACCTTCTATCTCACCCGGTTGCCTTCAGTCCGATCTCTACAAGAGTTGGAAACCGAGTGCTTACAATTAGAACGCAGAAAATTTCGCGTTGAGAATTATGCACCCCCTAGCCAGAACAAAAACTCAAACGCAGAACCAGATTTTACCTTCGCGCCCGTTTCGCTTTCTACAGATACACTAAGTCATCCTGATGGACCTATCAAGGCCCGTCCTACACCTTCGATTCGACACAACGTTTCTGTCGTTGTATCGTCTGTTCCTATCACTACGCCTACTCCTATTCGTCAGGTCACCTGCTTCAATTGTGACCACATTGGACATATTTCTACCCGTTGTATTAGTCCGCAAGTCCGACATAGTTATGGTTGTGGTAAAAAGGAGGTTACCTGACCTAACTGCCCAACGTTTGCAGCGTCGGTAAACCGTTGATAGGGTTCTTAGGCCGAGGCGAAGACCCTATTCTTTCTCTATCCTCGGATATCCATTTTTCTTGTCTCGAGGACCAATCTCGATCGGCGCTAAACTTTCTGTGTCCAAATCTTTGGGATTCCCTTTACTGGACTGTTAGATTCAGGAGCCACTCGTACAATAATTGGTGGTCCTGGCTGGCACCGATTACGTCCCTTGAACCTTCCTCTGCATAAGTACTCTTCATCTTTCTGCAGCCTGACCGACACCTCAAAATTTCACTTCCTAGGTTCGGTCTCATTTCCCATCACTCTCCCAGAGTCCGTGATTACCCTTGATATACTGTTTTTCCCGACGTCTCCCACCAACTTATACTCGGCATAGATTTCTGGCAGTCTGTGCAGTGTGTACCTGGTTTTCTGGATGGTCAATGGACTTTTGCCCCTCCTTCCTCCTTGACCATCACTACTTTTGCTTCTATCTACATTATTTCCGACCTTGGTCCCGAACAACAACTTCGACTCGACTCCCTAATCACTTTCTCATCTTCCAAACAATCTCCTGGTCTCGACTGTTTTCCCTTAGTACAACACCACATCCGCACGTCAACCGAGCCCATCAAGCAACGTTATTATCCTCTTTCCCTTCCACTCCTTGAGGTTGCCCATTCGGAACTCGATGAGATGCTCCGCTTAGGGGGTCGTCGAACCTTCTGCTACCCCTTATTCTAGCCCCATTGTTCTGGTTAAGAAGAGAGACGATTCCTATCGGTTCTCTTGATTTTCGGATGGTCGATCAAGTCACCCCAAAAGACGCATATCCTCTTTCGTACATTTCTACAATCCTTGATCGGCTCCGTGATGCTCGTTACCTCTCCTCGCTAGATATCCGTTCCGCCTATTGGCAAACCCCTCTGTCTCATGAATCCAAACCCATCACTACCTTCACAGTCCCTCATCTGGGTCTGTTTCAATTCTGTCGCATGCCCTTCGGCCTGCATAATTCTCCCGCCAACTTCCAACGTCTTATTGATCAGGTCATCGGTTCTGACCTGGAATCATTCTACTTCGCCTACCTCGATGACATCATCATTACCATTCCTTCATTCGAGGAACACCTCCGAATTCTTGACTTAGTCCTTTCTCGTCTCTTACAGGCTGGCTTGACTCTCCGTCAAAACAAGAGTCATTTCTGTCTCCCCGAACTCCGCTATCTTGGTTATATCGTTAATCGGGATGGTCTCCTTGTTGACCTCGACAAAGTTTCTGCGATCCTTAAGATCCCTCCTCCGTTACCGCAGTCCGGCAACAGATTGGCGTGGTCAGTTGGTACCGTCGTTTCATCCCGAATTTTGCCACCCTCACAGCTCCGCTTTCTAACTTGACCCGCAAAAACACCCCTTACTCTTGGACCCCCGATTGTCAATCTGCCTACCTTTCCATTAAATAACACCTAATTTCTGCCCCTATCCTTTCCTGTCCTGACTTTACCGTATTCTTCACCATCCAATCTGACGCCTCCCACTTCGATTTGGGTGCCAATCTTAGCCAAACCCATCTCGACGGCGAGAAGGTCGTAAGCTGTATCATTTGTTCACTTACCAAGTCTGAGTGCAACTACTCAGTTACTGAGAAGTAGTGTCTGGCGGTGATGTGGGCGATTGAGAAGTTCCGTCGTTACGTCGAGGGTTCCCATTTTGCCGTTATCACTGATCACTATTCCCTCCTTTGGCTCAATAAACTCCAAAGTCCTTTAGGTCGCTTAGCCCGTTAATCCCTCCGCCTCCAACAATATGACTTTGTCATTAATCACCGTAAGGGCAAAGATCATGTTGTTCCTGATGCCCTTTCTCGTTCTGTTCCAGTGCTTGAATCACTTTCTATTTCCACAATCACCTCTCTCGAAGTCGCCCTGCCTTCTCCGGATCCCTGGTACAACGTCATGCTCCGAAAAGTGTCTAACATCCTTACACGTTATCCTTCCTGGTCCGTGGTGGACAATATCCTCTCCCGTCGTCACAAAACTTCTATCGCTGCTGATTCTCTGGACGATTGGAAAATCGTCGTACCTTCTGAACTGCGTAAAAATCTGATATCCTTCCATCACAATCCTCCTACTTCCGGTCATTCTAGCGTGAGCAAAACTTTTGCTCGTCTCCTCCAAAAATATTAATGGCCCTGTCCGAGAGCTGACGTCAATCGTTACATCCAACGTTGTCCGATTTGTGCTGCTCACAAAGTTGAACGGTTAACTCTTCCTGGTTTATTCGCTCCTAGGGCCAAACCATCCTGATCCCGAGCATCCTTCACCAGATCCTGAACACTTTAAAAGTATTCGTTCCCACATTCTCAAAAACTTTCTGCCAGTTGCTGAAAAATTTACAGCTGTTACAATCTCCGCCGTCGTCCTGTCTCTTATCAACTAGGCGATTCTGTTTGACGCTGCAATTTCGCTCTCTCCGACGCTTAACGTCATTTTAACGTCAAACTTACACTTCATAAACACACAGTTCTACTTGGTTCTCCTTTCTTTCGTTTTCTTCTTGTACTCCCTGCACCCCGTGTGGGTCCGAAAATAGAATAGCCCCATGGTACGACCTGCCTGTCGTAAGAGGCGACTACAGCGGTGCAACACAACACATACACACACGCACACTTTATACACGGACACTAACCACACACACACACACTCACACAAACACACACACACACACGCCCACCCACTCACACACACACACACATACACACACACGCACGCACATAATTACACTGGGATTCTGTTTTATTTTCTTTTTGCGATTCTTAGGGTTTTTGTGGTTCTTGTACTGGGTGCTTGGTAGTATTCTGTTCGATTTTCTTTTCTTTTTTCCTCATTTTTTTCGTTCCACATTCCTCGCTTTTTTCCTGTGCCTGGTTTTACGTTCTGTCGGCCTTCGTGCCGACTTGGTATATGTTTCGATCCACTTCATGTGGTAAGTGCTTTCTAGTTCGTTTTTCTTTTCTTCGGAAACCACGACTTAGTCGACTTTAGGTCTAGTTAGCTATTCTATTCTTTGGTTCATCCTTTGATGCGATTTGTTGGGTACCACAGCTTTAATTTTTTTTCTATCCAGCATTCTCGTTGCTCCCGAACATACTTTGATGCTTGACACTTTGGACATTTTGGTTGCTACTGTTGGTTTTCTTCCTTGCTTCTTTTCTTTACTTTTGGGTTTTCTGCAGGAAACCAATTTTCTTTAGAGGTCAAAGGCTTTCCTGTTTCTTTTCTGAAAAAACATCGGTCCTTTGACGACTTTGACAGTGTTGACGCCATTCCATCTTCGTCCTCGATGATTGCTACCTTGTACATTTCCTTTTCCTATATTTTCTAAACTTCTTGATTTAGTCCGGAATACTATGGTTCTTCCAGCCGGATGAGAGTTCTTTTTTGATTTTGGGTTGTTTTTTTTTGCGTTTTTTTTTGTTTTCGTAAATGAATTTTTTTTTAGTTTTTTTAAGCGAATTTTGTATTGTGTTTGGTTTTTTGGTACTGCCCACTACCGTAATTTTGCTTTCCTACTCCGACCCTTTAATTTTGCTGGAGGGGATTTTTTTACGTTTATTTCCGGCAGCAAAACCGTATCCGTTATTTGGTTATTCATTTACATCGATTCCGTTTCTACTTGTAAACCCTCCAACAACATCCTGTATACCTTACCTGTTCACAATAAATACGCTTTCTGATATTTTTCATTTTAAACTTATTTATTTCGAAAAGTAAAGTTTATGCTAAAATTAAATAGTCAATACCTTGTTTTAAGTATCCGTTTACTTGTTATACATTACAACCGCGTATAATTGATTCTTATGTGATTTCTATCTAAGGACCGTTGAAACGAGGTATTGAACTATTGGATAAAACCGCGTTTTCAAGTTTTCCAATTTCGATTGATAACACCAATATTACTTTGAGCTCTAGTTATTAGTTAAACAAATTAATATTCATTTTCTTTTTTAAATTTTCAAAAAGCACTCGTATCATTAAGATCGTATGTACGGTGACCATCATACATCCGTAATGGTATACTTACGGTGGTAATGTCTACAAGGGGAGGGTTTCCATTTGTTTTGCTTACAAATTTTTGATATTAATTTCCAATTTAACACCCAAGCTGCTTAATGTCTACAAGGGGAGGGTTTCCCTTTTTTTGCTTACAAATTTTTGATATTAATTTTCAAGTTAACACTCAAACTACTTAATGCGCCTATAAGGTGAGGGTTTCTCTTTTTTTTGAATTTTTTTGGGGTTGTAAAATTTTGCTAATAAGAATTACAGAAATGAAAAATGAAGAAAAAACATAATTTGGTTACCAAACTATTCTATACAACACTACTTTTATAATAGCATATATAAGGATATCTTGTTCCGATTTGTCAGAAAAACTGACGCTTTTCAAATTTTCCTCCAAGGTTGTTTTCTACATCGCCTGAAACGTAAAATTTTCTGCGATCGTCAAATAAAGTTTACGACATCTATCATGTAATGAAATGCTGTAGTTTCATCATCAAGCAAACCAACTCCAATTTCCGCAATCCCTTTTATGCATTTCCAAGATATCTGTCAAATACACTTCATCGAAAGTAACGCCACATCTTTTCGGGGTTTTTATTTAAGTACCCGCCCGCAACTACTACATCAGGTTTATAAATGCTTCAATAATATGATGCTTATAAATCAAAATGACATTTGATGCTTTCTAAATGTAAGCAAACAATGATAAATATAAAATAACTCATCCCTTAGCTAGTAAAAAAGCTTTATATGATGTCCAGTTTAACGTGCTCATATAGATAAGGTATAATTTACAGTTGAGTATTTTGTGGAAAGTTGTAAATGGTACAGTGTAGGAAATGCACGGCCTAATAAAATCCAGCAAGTAACGATAAAAGAAAGCACAACAGACCTGGCTCATAAAATAAACCATAAAAACGAATTATCTCTTTCAAAGTAATTTTCAGAACGCGTTGACAATTCAGCGTACATCGTTTCGTTGGAGCAGATTGCACGCAAATTATTTTCGTATCACTGAACATCCAAAATAACATCAAAATTTTATACTTGTTTCCATGATCTATCTTCGGCCTGTCGTTTACACGCCACTTGAGAGTAAAAGCTTATTAGTATAATCTACATGAATTATCTATTCTAAAAGCAGAAAGAAAGTTCATAAAGTGTTAGGATTAGTAATTTGAAGTATGGGTAATTCTAAACAATATGCTAAATTTCTTAATTTATTATGTATTTTTAATAAGAGGAAGTATAGCATTTGCCAGTAAGAATTTTTGAATGTAAGTGGTAGTTAAATATACCACTAAACGAAATTTTGATTATTATTGTCGAAAAAATCTATCGAGTCAAAGGTTTGCTGCTAGAATAAATTGTTAAATCATTTTTTGAAAAAATGATATTGTACATATAAGAAGGCATTATTCCAATAATTTTTAAGAAGCGGAAGTTTTGGTTGCTGAAAGCAACCTTTAAAACGGTGATGCAGTATCATCTTTTCTTCTCAAGAAGGTGTCACGCGGTTATGTGCTATATCGACGCTAGTAAGCTGAATAAAATGCGTTATGCTAAATAATGTACCAGCTAACTTTCAGCGTGAGGGGAGGGTTCTATAAAAGCAAATGCAAATTTTTTCACGAGTATACAAATTTTAACACTTTTACTGACACCTACACCTGTCTTTGAACATTCAGCTTAATAAAAAGTCGGCGAGCACCTACCCACTTGGAAAATTCCTAGTAACTGCCTACCCGGAAGATGGGTATTTTCCGAGATGATTTACTGGTTCTTATTGCACATTAAACGTAGATAGAACTTTGATTACACTCTTATTACTCCTTTTTATCAGTTTACACACATAATGAAACAAAACTTTATATCTAGTACATCTAACCTATATTAGCAAACATAACTATCAAGGTAAATAATCAAGAGAAAACAAAATAAAACCTAAAATCTAGCCCTACTTTGGCCAAATAAGCGTGGAACTACAAAAAAAAAGCAACTTAAATGTCTCAACGGAAAGCAGTTAACCAATTAAATTTCTAACTACTTTCCGCCTCTACAATATTGAACATGTACGTATGAAAAACTATATTTCTACCATCCGTTTTATATAAGCGTGTACTATCGTCCCTTTTAATAGTAACAGGTTCTATACATTCGTCTCTTTACCATCAGTCACAATTTTCAAATAATAGCATGTAATATTTATAAAATCGAAAACAAAATTAGTAACTTACAGTTATATTTAGTTATATTCTGCAACCACTCAGTCGATTGCCAGTGCAGGAAATTGTTGCGGGGAATTAAACTCTCCCACGTACTGTGGAATGAAAGATCTCCCAGTTCACTTTCAGATTATTAACCTCAGTAATCTTTTTCCGCGCTAAAACTCGCGTTTGGGCACCGCTTCACATCCAATTTTAATTTTTATACCGATAGTCATTTACTCGCCTAAGCAGTCTCATTATGCACAGCGATTGTTGCGTGCTATTCGACTCTGCTGAAGATGCTCTGACGTGTTGTGATGTGATCTGATCAGTCTTACTATTATCTGAGAATTTATAAGCTAAAGTGTTTCACGGATAATCATCACTTTCATCGTCCTCAGGATTTGTAAGACTTTAACTGTTTTATTGACGACGTCATCTCGGTGAGTGAAAGCGGTTATATTTATTTTACTCTTTCCGTATTATACCGACAGATGCGTAATTTGCTTTCATTGGCTTTTAGTTGAAGAAAGAGGACAGGTCTTTTCTCCTAGGTTTTAGCCTTGGGAGTAAGAAGAAAAAGCATAAAAAAACCCAACAATCACTTCATCAACTCAATGCCCAAACTAAAAGAAGGTGATGCGCTTATATCATACTATAATCACAAAGTTAATGAGCGTGTTAAAATAAAACTTAAAATGACACCAATAGGTGAAGATTTAATTTTTTAAATTATTAGAAACATACACAGTAAATAAGCCAGATATGATGACATTAACATCTTTATAATTTTACCATACATCACTCATATTATAAAACCTTTGCTTAGTACACTCTAAATTTCCTAGTGCATGGAAACAAGCCATAAGAATACCAATTCCTAAAACTACAAACCCGATCAACTACCGATAAGCATACTACCAACTTTATCAAAAGTTCTTGAAAATGTCGTAGAGTTCCAACTACGGAATGACTCAAATACATATAATATCTAACCTCCCACTCAATCAGGGTTTCGATTTGGTTAAGGTTGTTGTATTGTCCTATGATATTGCAGCAGAATATGGTTAAGGTAAGTTTACTTGTCTAATACTTCTAAACTTTTCCAAAGCATTTGATACTTTAAATCATATTCCTGTTAGCCATGTTGCATTGCATAGGTTTAACCCCATCTGCAATTGCTCTATTTGAGGACTATTTATATGGCAGGGCCAGGCTGTTTAATATTTGAATAAGTGTTTATCACATACTCAAGTAGCAGTGGGTGTACCGCATAGGTCGATCATAGGTTCCCTATTATTTATAATTAATACATCATCTAGTTTAACAATTTAATTATTATCCTGTAACTCTCATATTTATGCAAGGGATACACAAATATACTTAAGCTTTGCATCTAGAGAGGTACAGCAAGCTATAGTGGGTATTAACTTTGACTCATGTTGAATATTTGATTTCTCTCGAAAGCACTGTCTTACTATAGTCTATTCGCTTTAACTTTAGAATGACGTCAAATGTAGTCATGAAGTGTTGACAACTGTATACAAATAAATACCTAGGATTCCGCGTGAACGATATTGTCATTTAGTACAATAAAGTTTGGAAGTTCTGTCGGTGTTACCACCAATTCCTCTTGCTAATGGGAATTTTCGTATATCCTTCATTAAATACATTAGAATTTAAATTAACATTGGAAATGTAGCATTTTACCCATTTGGAATGACATCCTAAAGTTAAAACCAATTGACTATATTAATACTAATAAATCTGCTGTACTAATTTTTGGCCGTTCCAAATTGACCTGCACCTCGAAGAAGTTTTAGATTACTAGAATGGTGGAACGACTTGAGTGACCCAATGAGCTAGAGATCCGAACCAAAGGTTTCATCAAATTGGTGGGGTTTTTGATGAGGAACCAGACTAAGAAAGGTCCCCATAAAGAGCAGCGGCTTTTCCCGTACTTAGATTGGCAGAAACCATAGGGGTCGGTGTGGCATTCTAAGACACACCACTGCGATGTGGAAGGCAACGGGATACCACCACATTACCTCACAAGGATACAGCGTAGTTACATTATAATGAAAATGATGGCATCCTCTGGGGTAAAAGATTCCGGAGTTAAAATAGTCCACCACACGGATATCCGGTAAGGAACCACTTCGGATGATGTGATCGGAAAGTTGAAAGGAAGAGTAGGTAACATTTTGCTAGTCGGAGCATAGAATGTCAGAAGTATGGAGCAAGTAGGTAAGTTAGAGAACTTGAAAATTGAAATCGATAGGTTAGCACTAGGCATGGTAGGTAACAGCGAAGTTCGCTGGCCAAAGGCGGAGGATTTTTGGAGTGGAGACTTTAGGGTAATTCATACAGGATCAGAGGAAGTAAATTCGGGTGTGGAGATAGATATGCGAAAAAGATAGGGCACTGTATAGAAAACTACTTACAAAAGAACGAAAGAATACTCATGGTTAGATTAGAGTCTAAACCAGTAAATACAGTAATAATACAAGTTTACATGCCCACCTCTAGCTACAGTGAGGAAGAGGTAGAACCGATCTACAAAATATCGAAGACATACTAAGATATGTAAAAGAACACGAAAATTTAATAATTACGGGAGATTTTAATTCAGTGATAGATGAGGGTCGAGAAGGAGCGATAATAGGTTTATTTGGTTTAGGCACGAGAAATGACAGGGGAAATAGGCTGGTAGAATTTTGCGACTAGAACAATATAGCCATCACAAACATATTATTTCGACATTATGCTGGAAGGCGATACACGTGGAAGATGTCAGGAGATATAGGAAGATATCAAATAGATTACATTCTTGTTAGACAATGGTTTAAAAATTAAGTTAAAGACAACAGAAGTTCCCAGAAGTAGATATATACATACACTGCCCACAACATCGTAATTATGAAGGTCGCTCTTAAATTAAAAAATTTGTAAAAAGGAAACTGAAAAAGGCACTTTGACTTTGGGAAACTAAAAGATAAAGATATACTTAAAAAAGTTGAAAAAAAGTCAAATGAATAGCAGAAAGATATCGGGAAAATTTCTTATACTAAGGAAGAAGAAGCAGAATGGATTAACATTAAATCAAGCTTAGACTAGGCGACCAGATATACACTGGGGTATACACAAAAGGAAAATAAGAAACCACGGATAACAAAGCATATTCTGAATTTAATAGAAGAAAGACGAAAATACAAAAATAGATTAACAAAACAGGTAAATTTATTCACAAATGCAGGAAAGCTAAAGAACAATAAATTGATGAAATGTGCTAAGAAGTAGAAACTAAGATGGAAACAGAAAAGACTGACGAAGCATACAAACTAAATAGAATAAATTTTATGGATATAAAACCATATAACGATTATATATGGTACGCGGGGAGGGGCGTAATTATTCCAAATGTAAAGAAAGTGGTTAGATGTTAAGGATATATAGGGAATTTATATGTAAGGGAAGAACTAATAGCATTAGAACAGAAACAATCATTGAAATGGATGACTCAGGATATCCTTGGGGATATCCTATACTTAGAGATGGGTTTGAATTAGCATTAAAGGGTCTAAAAAATGAAAAGGCGCCTGGTACAGATAAGATGCAACCAGAACTCTAAAAGCCGCTGGACAAGCAGTAACAGAACGTTTCTTGCAATTTGTACGCTACTTGTAAGGTATATGTATGAAACAGGCGAGACACCCAAAGATTTTAAACGTAACATCGTAGTCACTATACCAAAAAAGAGAGGCGCGGATAAATGTGAAAATTTTCGAACAATAAGTTTGACAGCACATGTGTCCAAAATTTTAACTAGAATTGTACAAAGACGAATGGAAAAACGAACTGAAGAAATACTAGGGGAAGATTAAGTTGGGTTTAAGCGAAACAGGGGAACACGGGAGGCTATTTTAGCTCTGAAGGTAATAATGAAGAAAACAATAGAAAGAGGGGGAAAGCGTGTATATAGAGTTTGTAGATCTGGAAAAGCATTTGACAATGTAAAATGAAAAAAAAAATGTTTGAAATAGTCAATAAGATTAGAATGAGTTTTAGTGATATACGGATTAGTACATAGTTTATACAAAGAACAAACAGCGCTAATAGAGTTAGAGCAGGAACGTAGAGAAGTAAATATTAGGAAAGGGGTGATACAGATATGTGCTTTATTCCTATTAATTTTTAACTTGTACAACGAAGAGGTAATGAATACTATCAAATGCAGGAAGACATTTGAAATTACTATGCAGTAATAAAAGATTGATATAATTAGATTTGCAGATGATATAGCGGTATTAGCATCTAGCAAGGAAGAGTTAGAAGCTGCTCTTAATGAAATGGAAAGTTCTAACAGAGAGATACGGTGTGAAAATTAACAAAAATAAAACTAAAGTACTAGTATGCAAAGGAGGGGAAAATAAATTAGAATCAAAAGTACAAATAGGTAACGAGAACTTACAAGAGGTTAAGGATGACTGCTGCCTAGGAAGCCAAGATGGGTAGAACGCAAAAGATATAAAACAAAGATTAGCACAAGGTCATGCTACATTTAACAAGAAGAACTAATTACTGTGTTCAAAGACAACAAACATAGAAACAAGGAAAAGATTGCTTAAAACATATGTGTGGAGTACAGCAGTGTATGACTGTGAAACCTGAACAGTAGGAGAAGCGGACAGGAAAAGGATATAAACCTTTGAAATGTTGTGCCAAATACGTATGATGAAGATATCATGGTCAGACAAAGTTAAGAACAAAGAGGTACTAGAAATGGCAGGGGTAGAAATAAATATGTGGAAAACAGTAAAGAATAGAAGTGATAGGATAATATGTCACATTCAAAGGCATGAGGGAATACTGCAGAATATATTAGAAACAGAGATAGGAAAAAAAGAGGTAGAGATAGACCTAGGTTAAACTACTGCACACAGATAGTGAAAGATATAGGATGTGCGAATTTCAGGGAAATGTGCAGGCTAGCTCAGAATAGAAATCAATGACAGTACGCATCCGATCAGTTTCAAGATGGAAAACATGACGAAAAAAATAACTGTACTTAAACCTGATGAGTATTATAAGCAACTACAGGTATCGGTTTTGAAACATTTTCAACTAGTGTTAATTGTGCGGAAGGATTTACAGGAAAATTATTAATTCGGCAAACGCCTAAGTGTTGGGGGATCCTTGGTAGCCACAGGCTGCTTAACCCTCTTCACATACTACTGAATCTCGGTTAAAGAAACAACAGAAAGAGAACGCAGCTGTGTCGAGCCTGCGGGAATTTTAGGAAACAGTGTAGGCTAGCTCAGAATAGAAATTAGCGAAGGTATGCATCCAACCAGTTTCAAGACGGAAAATCTAATGACGAAAATATAAGTGCACTTAAATCTGATGATTATTATAAACAACGACAGGTGTTGGTTTTGAAATATCTACAACTAATGTTGATTGTGCGAAAGGATATATTGGAAAATTATTACTGGTAACGTCTCCCCCTGGCGCATTCTAATTTCTATAATTTTATGCTGCACACGCAGTTATCTCACTTTAATATACTTCAGATTCTCATATCACTTTTGTTTCATTGAACTTGTTGGTTGTAACCTTGATTATATCGATACCTTGGAATTGTTAGAACCAATACTTTCTGCATTAATACTGTAAAAAGTTGTTTGATAGAGCGAACTTTGTTATCACTTCAATATATAAATATGCATGGAATTCATGTGGATAATAATTATTATTGGTGCCGTTATCGTTTGAAGAAGGGTCTACTTGGAATGCTGCAGTTGTTTGAAACGTTCTTATTGCGGATTTTTGCAAGCATTCTGGGTTGATATTTACTGATGCCATTTTGTGTTTAATATGGAATAGTAATTACACTTAAGCGGATTTGATTGCCTACTGTCAACTAGACTATATAATTAAGTTATGGAAAGTGTAAGGAGCACCTGATTATCCTTATTCCCACATTTGGTGGTAAGTAGTTTTGTACTTTCTGTTCTGCCTAATCGTGTTTCGAATCTAATTGTCTTATGAATTTGTGCTTCCTTGTACTGGTGTCGTACCGTTTGTTGCTGATTTCTTACGTCCTGTCTTAGATTTGGGTTATAGATTTAATTCCTTTGTTATACGTTCTATGTTGTTGTTAATGTAACTTCACGTACTGAACCAAGGATTCCTATTTCGACGAAGTTCCCCTGCCGACCCTGGAAGGTAGGAGTGGAAGTTGTTGTGACATCCAGTGCCGTAGGCCTAGTCCATTGAGGTTGTATGCTAGTATACTGTATAATATAAACTGACTTGAGTCGTTTGGCTCGTTGTTACTAAATTGCAATTATTCTTATTTTTCCTATTTTAATTATTTACTAAATTGAAATCCTTATGTTTTACTGTTTTAATTAGTAGAGTATCACATATTACTCGAGGTTGAAATCCTTAACGTTTAATGCAAAATTATTTAGCAAAATAAATAGCGTGTGAACCTATACACGAGTAGTTTGCCTATAGACAAAAGGAGCAACAAGGTTATTGAATAACCTACAGCGGTTGTGTGGCCATATAACTACTGTGTGTGTGGGTGTTGGCCCTGATATATATTTGGCCATACTTGTGTAGCAGTCAGTCACTTGTAATGATAGGTATTGTACATAGTGGAACTTGAATTATTTAATCTCAGTACTAGTGTTTAGGGGTATTACCTTTGTCCCACTGGGTTACGTTACGTGAACCCTTTTGTTGAGTACCTTAATGTATATGTCTGTGTGTTATAACTTGAGATCATACTTATTTGAATATATGTAGTGCATTGGTCTGTAGTTATTGTTATTATTTTTCCGGGATAGTGGGTTACATTGGGGATCTTCCGAGAACGTGGAACAATTCTCCTGGTTGTGCTATTGCTCCAGTTCCTGGGGCTCTTATCCTTTTTTCAAGGTCTAACTATTAGGACTATTTTCCATCCCTCGTGGTCCACCTGCGACCTATCAAGTCTCGTGCGAGCTATCCCTGGGGCACCTAATGTCATCGTACCCCTTAAGGGACATACCTTTCCTACTAATTCATTGATATTAGCGTGACATAATTTGGCAAATTTTTAAGCGCTGAGGGATTATGCTAGCCGCTGGCTGCTTAATCCTCTTCACATACTACTGAATACCGGGGAAATAGGGTATAAATTTGTAAACAATAGAAGGGGAACCAAACTGTATCTAACAAGAAAAAACTATGTTTGAAGACAACAAACTTAGAAACAATGAGAAAATTGTTAAAAGCATATGTGTGGAGCACAGCACAGTACATCTCTGAAATAGGGGCAGTAGGAGAAACAGACGGATAAACGGTAGAAGCATTTTGGAATGTTGTGCTTCAGTTGTATGAAGATGATGACATGGACAGAGGAAGTTAATAATAAAGAGGTTATAGAAATAAAGGGGAATAAAGATGTTTGTGGAAAACAATAAGAATAGGAGAAATAGAAGGACAGGATATGTTCTAAGGCATATTTGGGGAATAGTGGGATATATTACAAGCAGAGATAGGAAAAAGAAGAGGTACAGGTAGACCTAAATCAGACTATAGCACGCAGATAGTGAAAGATGCAAACTGGAAATTTCAGGGAAATGTATAGGTTAGCTCATAATAGGAAACAATGAGGGTGCGCGTCCAACCAGTTCCAGGACTAAAGAGTTAATGATGAGGACGACTAATTTTTGGAAGGAAACATGATAAGGAATCTATTTTGAACGTTATAACTATGACTATTAATCAAATTTCACTTCCGGTTTTATACTGTACTACAAATCTTCAAAAATGCTACTACAATCTCAAACTAATTTGTCAGAATAAGCAGTTGTTTATTCACCGTGCAAGTATTACAGTGTAATTCTCTAGTGTCGTTTCATCTAGATTTCGCTGATACTGTATATGGTCCATACATAGATACATAGATCCTGTAATCGCATCCAAAAGTTACAGAACTACAGTGGCTAAATATGTCTAATCGGCGCTACCAGTATTCTGTAAGTCTATATCTTAAAATAATAACGAATAAAACACCCGCCTATTTGTATAAAAAAAAAGGTTTCGCACAAATGTGCTTAACGTTGATGTTCGATTTGAGGGAACTTTGACACCACCACAGCACGCTACTCAATTTTGTAAACGTGCATGTACTTATAGCATTACAAAATGTTATATTTCTCTTCCTGACCACTGACAAGAAGGCATTTAACTGATCTTGATTTAAAATGACCCTCCAAAACAAACTGCTAGTGGAAGTCGGGGAAATATTCCTGAACATGACAGTCTGCACTTAAATTGCGTATTTAGTATATGAGAAATTTTTTAAAGTTTTCCTTTTTACTTTTATTTGCAATAATTATTTTACATTAATTTTAATTGTGTATCTATAATTAATTTAAGTCATAGGAATTATCGATTACTCATAAAATTTCAATTAATTGGCGTTACGTGTTGCAGTCTGGACCAACTGTAAAAACAGCAGAGATGGTTTGCTATTGCGCCAAATTTAATTAAATATTAACATTTTTATTTTGTAAAAATAATATTCTTGTATATAAAGGTCATTATTGATGACGTCATGTAGTTTCTCGCCGAATCCTTAACTTCGTTCGGCTGTCTTCGAAAATCTTCGGTTTGAATTCTATAAGGTACATAAAGCAGGCACGCAAGAGTAAACTTTTTAGTTATAATTTAGTTCGCTTACAAGTTTCACCAAAATCTTATAGTGCGGATTTTGTTTTGTACTAAATTGGTACCTGCAAACATTTTTAAATTCGAGCCCTGTCACGTCTACTTTACCAGGAGGAATGCCTTCAAACAGTACCAGAACAAATGCCGATGTGACATCGTCCAGGGTTAAGCTTATACATCTGTCAGCAGCAAAGTACTTAAACTGTGGGTCTTGCGGTATCGCAAATTCTGTGTAAAGTATGCGATTTCGAAATTGAAAAGACTACGTATGCCGTACACTTGAGGAACAACAGACATAAAAATGCAACAGTTACCGCTACTTGTCAAAGATGGTGTAGAAATGGTTAGCACAGCGTTTAACAACCGTATCGCATAAACAATCGCATAAAGAACGCCACTGTCGACAATGGAGTGTCCGAGTTTCTTCGGAAGGAGAAAGAGCGGTTTATTCGATTAATTAATGAAAAAAAAAAACACAACATACAGCAATAAAAGTTAATTGCGAACTCTACGGCGTCTACACAAAAATTGGAGAAGAGACTACCGATGTGAAATCCTTTAACACAAAAAATATGGTTATAACGTCTTCTAGTAATCTGGAAAATATGTACGAGGTCTTAAGCGAAACCATGAGAACAAAATCAGAGGAATTTGAAACACGTGGGTCCGGTTGGTCTTTGGAAAAGTTGCTCTATTTAAAAATAAATATTAATAAGTATAAGCCGATGTGAGGATTCAGTGGAATAAAGAAAAAAATTCTGCAATCCCAAAATGAAAATTTAAATTTTATACTTAAATTACGTCAGAAAATTTCTATCTGTAAAAAGATATATGTATGAAAATAGATGTTAAGTGTACACTGTATATTTATAATTAAATAAAGTTGTTTTAAAGGAATGTGTACTACTTTTTTGCTTACACCAATTTTTTAAATCGAGTTGGCCTAAGGTTAAAATAATGGTAGATTCAGACTTCCAAGAAAAATTAAATCGATATTACCATACACGATTAGAAACTGCTTATAAATAAAAAAGTTATAAAACTGGGGATTGTAACTCGATAAGGGTTGGTCGTAAATTTTAGGGTAGGGATGGTTGGGGAAAAATCCCACAAGGAGGGAGCAAGGTGAAAATCCCTTAAAATAAGACTTTATAGTGGGTTTTTATATGTAAAAAGTGGATTCGGTGGATTCTATAGGTGGATTCCATAAGGTAAATTTGTTCCTGGATCGGCCAATTCCTCTACTGACAACATTCATTGTACATCCACCATTTTATTCTGTTGGCGCCTTGATTTCTTTCAAAATTTTTAATAGTGTGTACACTTAAATTCCATCATTCTTTGAGTATTCTGGGTCTTGTTCAATTACTATATTTTTTCAGAAGACAAAGGTGTTTATTTTTTTAAATAAAATTCACCCTCGCCAGGTATATTCTACTCTTTGCTAAAATTGTTGGATGTTTAGATGTTTACAATATACCACTGCGCTTATTACAAACATAAATCCTTTACTGGTGTTTGATTTGCTTTCAGTAATGTATTCAAGTTTTTTAACGTGATTCCAAAATCCTGTGGTTTTATGAATCCAATTATAATACACCACAAATTTCCTTCGTTGCTACAGCGTGCTCCATGCGAATATCCTATCCTATACAGGCTGAATCAAATTTTAGGACCATTCTAGGATCTCGCTTATTAATGGAGAGAGGGTATAATAAATTTGACGAAGTTGCTATATTTTATACTAATTAATAATCTGCAAACCAATTTGACATATTTAATAACTTCTTTATTGAGAACTTGTACATTTTTATATGTGTGCATAAAATAGAAAAATAATAAACAAATTTAGAAGTTCACAAATGGCGAATTTATCGTCAGCTGACGATTTCTTCCAATTTACCATTGGCTAAACCTCAAGTTAATAAACAATAGAAAATATTATCTTAGTAATCGGATTTGTATACCTATTATTAAATAAAAATGCATAGTTATTTGTACGTTAAACGAAAAACAAAGAGGGGAGGGAAAGGACGAAGACGGATGGGAATGGGGAACAATAGAAAGCATATCACATGAACGATAGGTATTGTTGAAGAAATACAGCTTGATTTTATTTTTCAAAATACTAATTGAATTAGATGTTTTAGTATCTATCGGAAGTAAATTCCATTGTCGAATAGCTTTAACAGTCAATTAATCATTGTAGAAATTAGTTCTATGAATTAGAATTGCAAAGCGTACATTATCAGTCGATCTTGTTGAGTACTGGCCTGATAAAAGGTGAAAATTAGTTTGTAAGTCTGAGGAGTATGTGTTTCTTCCACTTAATGAAGTAATGCATACTACGATTGTCGTCCATAGTTAATCAAGCTAGTTTATTCCTGTTTATATTGGTAAGGGTCTTCTTCTGCATAAGTACTTTATTATAAGGCAAGCAATAATAACACATTGGGTTTTTTTACGATTAATTGCTAGACCATGCCTATTAATCCAATCAGCTATTTTACTCAAATCTTCATTTATTAGACCAATTGTAGTATTAATATGCTGTACCTCTGAATGCCTGTATATTTGATACAAATCAGCAAATAAATGATAACGACAGGTTAAACCTTTACTAATAGGCAATGAACAGACTAAAAAGCAACGACCCAAATACACTACTTTGGGGAACACTGACTACTTCCCAATTAGAAGATCCACTTCTGGCTTGTATACGTTGTTCACGTTTGGTTAGGTAGGATTCAAACCATGTAATAACGGTCACAGATAAATTATATATTTTTAAATAAGCTAGTAGGAAGTCCTGATCAACTATATTAAGGACTTTAGTGAAATCAAGTAGGGTGAAGATTGTAACCTCTTTGTTGTTTAGTGCATAACGAATGTCATCAATAATCTTAATAAGCGCCGTTGACGTACTATGGTTTTTACGAAAACCTGAGGATTATATAAGTTATCGACTTCAAGATAATCAGACAACTGCTTGTGGACTATTTTTTCGTAACAACGTGAAAGAAAAGAAAACACAGATATCGGTCTGAAGTCAGACATTAAGCCCGGATTTGAAATTTTTGGAATTGGAATGACATGCGCTTTGTTCCATATTTTCGGAAAGCAGCTAGTGTACAAAGAGAAATTAACAATGGGAAGAATAATGTCGACAACAAATAAAATACTTTCACGATTTATGCCATTATAACCCGTACATTCATTATTAAGTTCATGCATAATACGTAGAACTTTATTATTATCTACGTCTACAAACGATGAAGCAGAAGTTGTGGCAATTATTTCAGAGTCAAACTTTTTAATAGTAGCAGCCTTTATTTCGTATTCTAGGATTGCTTTGGGTTATGCAAAATGAGTATATAATTCATTTAATTCAAACATATTTAAAGGTACGTCACGCTTTTGACCCCCTACACCCAAACTATCAAGAAATATCCAATAACTCCCTACTGGGATTTCTGATAGGGAATCATGAATAAATTTCTTTTTGGCATTTCTACATAGTTGGTTACAACAGTTACGTAGAGTTCTATATTCTTGCCATCGTATTTCAATTTTTGCTGAAGATATTTACGTTTTGCTTTATCGCGAATACTCATTAATTGTTTAATTGCATTTGTAATTCAAGGTACCAGTTCGTTTTTAATTTTTACACATTTGAGAGGCGTGTTTCTGTCAAAAACTGCGTATATTACATTTGTAAACCAGTCCACCTTTAAATCAATTGTGTCCAGTAGTAGCATATGGTCCCAATAAATTGAAGCTACATCAGATCTATACTGGTTGATATTAATGTTCTGGATATCTCGAAATGTAATGAATTTAGATCGGTGGGGGATGATTTTACTTTATAAGCTACATAAAGAAGATCATGTTTAGAAAAATTGTGGTTACCAGTTTGACTATATTCCATAATTTTACTAAGATCCGAACAAATGGTTAGATCTAAAAGAGAGCTTGAGTGTTCCCTATAATGATGTGTGAGATCAGAGGATTGAATGAATAAATTAAGAGAAGAAACAATATTCTTAAATTTGATAACGCAGTTTTCATTTTTCATTTTTTATTAAAATCACCCATAATAATACAGTTTAAATATTCAGCTCTCAACTGCTCGATGGTATCCTCAAAAACATGAAAGTAGTTTACTTCAGGCGGACAATAAATGATGCCCACAAATAATTTGAACTTTGGAAGCTTAATAAATAAAAACTCGAACAAATGTTCGTTATTTGGATTTGACTGAGCAATAATTTTAGATTCGTGTGTATTGCGAAGATAGATAGCAACCCCTCCATCTCTACTAGATAGTCTATCAAACCTAATTATAGTGAAGTTATGCACGGATATGAACGTATCTGGAATAGATGGTTTTAGCCAGGTTTCAGTAACAAGTACTGCATCAATACTAGAGTTCTCAAATAAGAGTTGAAAGTCTGCTATATGGGCAGGTAAGCTCTGAACATTTATATGACATAATTGTAGATAGTTTTGGAATTTTGCTAACTCAAAAAGAGGCTCAGAATTAACGTGGTGTATAAATTCATCATCAATAATCAAAGTAGATGTTTCATTCACTATGCTTAGGTGGGATATTTACAGGAGAGTTGGAGTTTGGACAAGGAAGCGGGGGAGACCAAAATACGGATGTCATTATATGCAGTGTACAATTATATAAGTACAATTAACAGCTACGATATAGTAACTAAATTTCGAATAAATACAAAAGTCATAAAATTAAATTCAGATTCAAATAACCAACTAGTCAAAGGTTCAGCTACGTCGCTTTCAAACCAAGGAAATAATAATTTATTAAAAAGAAAAATGAACAATATTGTTACGAGATATTGGGTTAATTATTTATGATTACTGGATCTTAGACGATGACTAATCGGCTCTGTTGAAGGTGCATTTTGCTGATCCGTATAGACCTACAGCATTGTGGATGCAAAACCTTTTATTATTAGGGACTTCCGCGAAAACTTTACCATTGTACGTCCACACGCTTTTAGTGCCAAATTTAGCTTTGGCTGCCTTATAGAGTTCATTTGAACGATTTGTTAGCGATTTAGTAATTAGAAGTGTTGTCCCTTTTAATTGCTTTTTTGCATTCTATATTAAGTACGAATAGGTAATAAACTTTACTACGATCGGTCTAACCGCAGCAGAATTACGATTTTTTCTACTAATACGACGACAACGGTCCACCATTTTCATGGAAAATTCAGATGGCAGTTTTAAATTACCCTTAATAAATTGAAATAGTACATAATTAATATCCTCTTTATTTTCTTCCAGAACTCCATGGAGAACCAAAGAATTTCTTCTACTATACGCCTCCAGTGCTTCAACCTTGTCAGATAAGTTATTAACACGAAGCTTTAAATCAGAAAGAAGTTTCGTTATTTTAGTTTTAAATAAATAGAAATCGCTGGAAACTGCCTCAAGTGTGGTGACACTTTTCATGCTATTGCTACTAGCAACGTCCTGTAGAGATTTTTCAAGTACCGTCATTCTATTCAAGATCCTCTGTTTCAACGAATTGATAGCAGAATATCCATTGAACCCAAATAATAAAGAAGTAAATACACGACTTAAGATACAGGTATGAGCTCAGAGTAACGTCGCAATGTGTAGAGAACGCGATAGCTAACCGGAATAGTTTGTTTAAATTGTCGCCTTTCGCAAATACGATAGGATTGTTAATAAGTTCAATATTGATATATAAAACTAGTGTTGATCACGTACCCTTTAGATAATTGACACTACCAGGTTCACTACCACTATTATATTTGGTTTAATTACTTAATAATCAATACTGTTCATGTGAAATAAAATAGTTTACAGAAGCGATGTAGCCACGATGTTTAACCCACCATGATTCGCGTTTATCATTTGGTGACCGCGATATTCCAAAAATGTCAAAAACTGAATTTCTGTTTTTTACTTTTAGTGCCAATATTTCAAATAACATTTAAAATTTAAAAGCACTTTCCTATGGCCACTTTTTACTTCCTATCGAATAGCCTGATTCAATTTGTTAAAAAATGTTTCGACGTTACCTGACCATCATCAACTTTCTTATATCTTATGGGCGCCATTTTGGTTTTTTGTACGTTCGGATTCACCATTCTTTTCTGATCATAGTAGTTTGACATGCAGCCAAAAGTGTTTTAAACAATAGCTTAATCGTAAATAACAGTGTTTTATTACCAAATTTAAAGATAATAAGCATAAACCACCCTTGCAAGTGATGTACTGACCAAATAATAATTACAATAAATGCTCAAACAGCTGACCATTTTCAGTAACGCACAATTGTGCAGGTTTTTTTTTGCTTTTAATACAACTCTCTGCATGGACCTTCTAGAAATAGCGTCAAATGCACGAGTAAGTCTTGTTCTAAGTTCTTACATGTTTCTAGGGGTTTCCTTGTAAATTTGATTTTTGACAGTTCCCATAAAAAGTGTGTTAGATACCGGGATCTGGCAGGCCATGTAACTATTCAACCATTTCCAATCCAACAAATGGAGGTTCCGTGTGTGAGTGTTGTTACGTACGTTAAAGATCCCTACCTTGCTTGGAACAGTAAGGGTTCGGAAAAATTCAAAATATTTCAGGTAAAAAAAACTCGATTCCTAGCCAATGTAGTACTTTCGGGTGGAGCATTGGAAAATCACATGTAGTGCCACCACAAATGTCTATGTTGATCTAACGGAATGTCGTCTAAATACACGGATGTTTGTGTGCGAAGAGGATTCAGACATCTTTCTCCATTCAATGATTGTTATGTGCCGAAAAATTCGGCACTAAACATTCTCAATTAAGTTTTAATTTGCAAGAATTTCGCGCCATAAATTTAAAAGGACGTGTGCGATAACGGATACTGACGTTGCTTAAAAGGGAGGGCATCACCTGTAGAGATAATATGTGTTGCAGTAGTAACGCAACCAAGTTCAGAAGTATTAAGTTTACGAAATTTGTCGATTGTAGAGTTAAGAATTATATTTTGCGAATCGGTAAGAGAAATTTTATTAGATATTCCTGCAGATGCACAGGAGTTTGTTTTAAGGGAAGTTTGCCAAGAGAAATCTTAAAAATAAAGCGACAAATTAAAAAGTTTACAAAAATCTACACCTAGTAAAAATGGATAAGCTAATGTAGGTACTATCAAAAATGGATCGTCACGTTCACGTGATTCTACTCGAATTTTTAAGGGAACCCGTTACATATGTTTGATTATCGTCATCTAAATTTATGGAAATTTTTTCGGGAGCAATTTGAATTTTAATATTTTGTTTAGATACATGTTGTAGACTTTCGTTGTTTATGAGCCAGCATGAGGAACCTGTGTCCAGTAAAGCTATTACATTTAAGGAACCAATCGAGATAGGTAAATGAGGGTGATTATCGAAGGGTTTTTTAACAAGTTGAAATGCAGCAGACTTTTTCTGGTAAAAGGAATTAACGGTTTGTAGCCAACTCGACCATTCTGACGGGGTAGTATGACATAATTCTGTTAATGAAGGCAAGGCATTTTGTAAATTCAAAGTAGCGATATCATTCTTAGATATATTTGATAAAAGTACAGCGTTAGAGGTAGTTTTATGCTTTAAATTTATTGACGTCTGGGTCCGTTGAATGGTTGGTGTTGAGGACGATTTTGATTCCTTAAGTTATTCACGTCCCGGATAGGAATATCTCGGCGGGAATTTCTCGATACGTTAGAATTACAATTCGTACAGTTAGATTTATAGATATTAGCGCGACCACAGCCATAGCAAAATATATTTTTGGGGTATGTGCAAACGCTATAGTTATGTCTATTTCTTTTACAATTCCAACAGGTAAGTGAGTTACTTGCAGAGGTAGAAGGAAGATTAACAATAGATACTTTACGAGAAGATTGAGTTTGACAAGCTAAATCGGGTTCTAATAGGCCAGATTGTTTTTCTGGGGAGGACGGTATTTATCAACCCGCAATTTTACTTCTAAAGGAAATTACATTTTCGTCAGGTTCCTGGGTTCGGTTTCTTATTTCATTCCAAAGACCGGTAATATAACCATGTGGTAAGAAATCCCGTTTTAAACACGTAATTAATTCCTTCCAGGTAGAAATCTGACGTCTTTTATTACATTACCAGATTAAGGCAGAACCAGAGAATAATTCACCCGCTGAAACAAATAAATCTTGATCTGTGCAATTCCGTGAAATCCTGAAATCGTTAATCCTATCAAGGAAAGACATTAAAGAAATTTTGAGTCAAAGCGCTGGAAAGTTAAACCCCATTTATAGACAGGTATGGATTTCCTCAATGATGGAGCTTGAGAAATTAAAAGGTTCGATAAAGGTACAGGTATTTCTGTCTCTACATCAAGGTTAAGTATATCAAAAACTATTCCTTCAAGTAACAGAATATCCGATAAGAAGGTTTGTTTAGCTTGGTTCGCTTGTTCATTGTCAAATAAACACAACAACTCTATCCGTTGCTTAAGCTGAGCTATGCGAGAAACAACACGCTTTAATTCAATTTCACTTGGTTCTGAATCAATTCTGTTTACTATATTGGCTATACCTCGAAGGGATTGTTTAATTTCGGTCATATTTTGAAGTATATCAGAAACGATTACTCTCGAAATAGGTACCCCTTTAGTTTCTTGCGCTAGTATAGCTTTAAGTTGCAACCGTCTGTCATTCTGATTAGGTGCTGCTTTAATATTTCTACATTGAATTTTGTAGATTAATTCCGATGACTTGAGATGAACGATATTCATTTTAACATAGTATTTAAGACAACCAATATAAGGAAATTAAGATACTATTATATTTCGGAAGATAGAAGTTATACTAAAAACTCAATTGATTGCGTTAACTGTATTTGAACGCAAAGTTTTCTTTAAAAGGAATTTGTAAGTTATAACTAGATGTTTAAATACTAAAAAAACACTTTTAAGACGGTATTAGAGCAAGATAAGTTATACATGATTTAAAAACACTTTTAAAAGTTAAGACAAAAAAAAACAGGCATATAATTATATTTCATATAATATCAAACAAACAATTTCCATAAGGAACAAGGAATAAGGCATTGAATTAATTAATTATCTATACTTTAATGTACTTACAGGCGAAATTGTGTAATCCAAACACCAGAATTAGGTTATGTTGGTTTAACCCTTCTGAAAAGGTTATTTCAGCTTCTTAGTAAATTAAATTAGGTCATTATCTAAAAGAATTTAAATTAGAAACACTATGTCATATAATATTACGAGAAATACTTGGATTTGCAATACATTGTAAAAAATATACCAGAAAAATCAATAGTCAATATGGCCACTCATGATAAATTAGCATAACAGCTGTCATTTCACTTTAGATGATTAACATAGTAACTTTCAGAGCTACCACTCTAAATTTTCAATTAACAGATATTAAAAATTTAAATAATTATTTATTTTTTTTAAATGAAAAAGCTACAAATATAGTTAATTAATACATTATAAGGTATAAAAAGATAAGAAAAAAAATCTGTCAACCTGAAACAACGTTAGAATGCGCCACTATTATTATTTTCTTTTTCTACTAAATCATCATAACATATAAACATTTTTTTCGTTGTCTTTTATTGAACTTCGTGGTGAGGCGCTATCGGTTTTTATTGTTATTTTATCAAATTCTCGGTTGTTTTAGCATATTGGGACAGTGTGTCTGTATTTAATTGCTTATAATTAGGCATTTTTGTGTGTTTAGGGCACTACCGATTTAAAAATGCAACAGTTGGGTTTTTGTGTGAATGTATCTGTAGTGATACTTTTAAGTTGTTGTGTCAACTTTTATCTGATTTTCTTATCGTAGTGGATGCACTCGTTAGGAAAATGATCTTACTAGTTCTCTTAAGAGTTTGGTGATTTTTTTAACTTATGATATACCTTAACTTGTCGGATTAATATCGCAGGTGGTCCTTCAGACCGACCTGTGTTTTATAGGGACAACTTTCTACCTTCTCTCGGACGCTTGTCCAAAAACTCTACGTTTTCTTATCCCGTTGTCTCCCTTTCTGCTTTATCTTTCTTTCGGTAGACCTGTTCTCGTCCCGGAACACCCGTCTACCACATATGAGTGATTTTTGTTCGGCAGAAGTTAAGGCAAGATTTGCATAAACGATAGGATGTTCTAAACCATTGCTCACCTGGTACAACATTGCACCTAAAACAAGTAAGTGAGGCATCGGTTTGTATATAAAATTTTTCATCGAAATTGGGCGAGATTAAGATAGGTGCTGAAGTGATTAACATTTTAATTTGTTCGAAAGCCTGCTGAGCTTCTAAATTCCTTTGACGCCTCAAATAAATATTTTGTAGGATTTAAGTTAGGATTTATGTAGGCTAGTTAGGATTTAGATTTTAATATGTTACTGTGCTAACAGTCATTTTCTTTTTTTAAGTTTTTTCTTTTATGGCTTTGTCGCGATTGTTACGTGCCGAAAAATTCGGCACTAAACATTCTCAATTAAGTTTTAATTTGCAAGAATTTCGCGCCATAAATTTAAAAGTACTTGTGCGTATTTCCGTCACTTTAGATAGTGCGTTGCGCGAGATTGCGCCGACGCGGTGTGCCGAGAAGGAAGGAGGGTGATTTCCGGCATACGTGTCTGGACTAGCCACCGAGATGTGAACAAGTGTAGTTGTCTTGTATCTTATCGTGCCTTTCTTTGTTATGTAGGTCCCTTTTGCCCTTATCTTTGACTATCGTTCCTTAAACCTGTTTTCTGTCGCCCTCTACATATAGGAAGAAAATAACTAAATTTGGATTCGACCAGGGCCGACCAATCACCCACGCCCGAGAAGGATTCTGCAAGAAGCCCTACATGTTCACGTGAGTACCTCGTTGGGGTTTTCTTTAAAATTTGTATAACTTTTAATTGTGTTGCAATAATTCGCATATTGTGTGACGTAATCTTTAATTTGCGCGTCATGTTTACAATTATCTAACATTGCTACCAACTGACTGTAGTGGCTCGCGTACCTCGCCGACGGGAGTATAATATGATTCCTCATACACGAATGGTCCAATTAAACGGTCATTTAAAATATTTATCCAAACATTTATGCCAAAACGCTGCCGATTTTGTCCTGGATTTTCTAGTGCCCAGTAATGTGCAATACTACGATTAAAAAATACCCGCGTTTGTGAATTTAGATTCGCCAGACCAAATGATTTTCTTCAAAAAATCGTTATCATTATTTAGTATTACTAACAGCCAATTGCAATATTCTAGCTGCCTGATGGTATCTTCGATTTGTAGTGTATGACACATAAATCCTGGTTGGTTTATACTTATTTGCACGTAAAGTACTTCAAACTTGTGTCTGCAGTATGTTAGTTCAACAGCTACTTCACGTGTGGATGTTGAAGGAATATTATTTATCTGAACAACAAAATTGTTAGCTGCATCAGTAAAAAATATTTTAGCTTTATGGTTATCCATTTGTAAAATATCATGCTGGCTATTATTCAAATTTCTGTTACCATAAACATTGCGAGGTTTAGTAAACGATCCGTATTTGGCTAAGTTTGAATTAAGGTTCAAAAACATAGTACGATTTAATTGTTGCCTAATACGTGGTTTCAGGGTAAACAAGTTCGAATTTGTAATCTATGCTGTTTGAGTGTCTGGAGTAAATACACAACGCGTTGGGGAAAATATTAAATAACCAGAACGTGTTCTGGATGTCTTGAAACGAATCATAACGCGAATTTCGCGTTATGGTTGTTTCTAAATTTGCAGAACGCGTGTTTAACTCAAACGGCCATAACCTGAAATTTCGGTATTTGGTCGTTTGGCATTGTACAGAACGTGTTCCAGGTCATTTTTTCGCACATTGACCGAATTCAATATTTGCTCCTAACATTAGTACTGAGTGGAAAAATTTCCCGATTAAAGTATGCTTTACAATGTATCGCAGTTAGTTAAAGTTTTTTCCTCTCGCAACTTACACTTACAGCTTTGCTGCCGTCCTCTTTAGGTGTCCTTTACGCAATACGGATTAAAAGCTCCTTGAAAAAGTAGACAAAAT
Organism: Platerodrilus igneus; assembly: GCA_036346225.1. NCBI lineage: Eukaryota > Metazoa > Arthropoda > Insecta > Coleoptera > Lycidae > Platerodrilus > Platerodrilus igneus. The sequence continues at coordinate 334,350 of JARFIW010001407.1, forward strand.
TACGACCGAGCTTTTTATCCCAAACTTCTCTTCAACTAACTTACATAAAAAAGCTTACAAGTTTTACTTAGGTATTATAGGTTTAGTCCGACGATGCTTCTACAATTCCTACAGAAGTCGCATACAGGATGTAAAACCTTAAATGTAAATTATTTATCAACCCCATTGGAGAGCTTACAAGGCCGGGGTGAAAAGTAGAAAATGGAAATGTTAGCTTCTTTAACGCATTATTCCACAGTCCGCTTTAATCACACTCCAATCCTTATGGATTGGAGTATGATTAGGTTGGATGTTGATAATAAATGATAGTAATTAAAATAAATGTGGTTACACTGTATTCAGTTCTTGAAATTATGCATATTGCGCTGACAACTTTTAGATGATACAATTGAAAACACGCTTATATTGCACGTTGAGAACAAAGAAATTGTCCGTGAATGAATGCTGCATCTAAACACATACTTGCAACCAGTAAGCTACAGTTAAATTGAACTACTACATGAGGACGGAACAAGTACAAATTTAAGAATTAAAATTAGTAAAAACAAAAATTCCGACATTCCGAAAAGAACAACCTTTTAAGAAACTAACACGAAAAATATTTAAAGTAAACTAATTTACAAAAGTTTGAAAAACATTTAAGAAAGATACATGGTATTCATACAAGGATATTGCACATTGAACTTAAAGCTAAGTACAACATAAATTGCCGTTGCCTAAGCGAAGCACTTGGCGACTGTAGTTGAAATAATATCACACTCGCGCACCATAGGGAAAGGGCGCAAGTTTGTGAACGAACGTATGACCACTCCATCTAAAGTTGTTACAGTTACAATTTTTGCTAAATTGTAAGAGTAGTTTCTAATTGATTAAACAAGCTGATATAACCCAATACATTGATTTTGCTCTGTTAATTAATATTAATCAAGCTTAAAGTCACTTTTGTTCAAGTTGTGAATATTCAAGATTTAAATAATAATTTGATATTTTATATTATTTTGGAATACTTGTTATTATTATCTGCTATTGGTTGAATGTTGGTGATATAGATATGTCCTTTCATTATTTAATGGAAAGTCAATGGTACAGATATGTATTCAGTAGTTCTGATATTAATTTGATTTTCATTATTGTATTTTCTTTTTAAATTGATGAGTTTCAGTCTCATATTATTCCCTACTTGTGTATTTGTAAATTTGACTTTATATTTTGGATTGTTTGTTTGTATATACTAGGATATAATGAATTTAATCATATTGTGTACAGAGTGAGTCCCTGGATTACTTTGTTGATACTAGATTGTTGGTAATGTGTTTGTAATTGTTATTGATCTAGGAAATTTGTTATTTGTATTGGTTTATCTGTAAAATGTGTTGTTAGATAACACTGGTTATCGTGCTATGATGCAGTGATAGTCAGTTGCATGTTGAATTAAAATTTATCTGGTTTTGTACAAACCATCTATTATTGGGATTTATCCAATTCACACGAAGTTATTGCAAAATTATTCTGCATGAGAGAATTTTTTGGCATACAGTTAAGCTGGATTTATTAGTATTGGAAATTGATATTCTAATCAGCACATGTGGTTACAAGTTGATTTTTTACTTGTGTACTAACTTTGTATTAATCCTGGTCTATCAGGGTAAGTTAAACAAATACTATTTTTAACTGTGAGTGTTCTTACATGAGGGTTTTTTTTCCTCTTACTTTAGATTTTTGGTTTGGGTACAAATGTTGTTTTTTGGTTATATTTTGTCTGCTATGGCTTTGTCCAGCCGTGGGATTGCGGATGCCTGCGACTGCAGTGGTATTACATTGGGAATCCAGTATAATAGATTTCCAGTGGGAATCTGGTTCAAGTCCTGTTGATGTATTTGGCAGATGGATGCTGCTGTTCATGTAACGATAAGTATTTAAGTAATAAGTGTTTAATCAGTGTTGGTGCCATTACTATTAATAATGGGACATTAATTTACGTAGTCAATCATGTGCTTGAATATAATTTATGTTGGGATTTATAGTAGATTTTAATATTATAAAATGCATAATTTTATTACGGCTGGACAAAGCCATAGCGGACAAAATATAACCAAAAAAACCATACAACATTTGTACTCAAACCAAAAATCTAAAGTAAGAGGAAAAATAACCCTCATGTAAGAACACTCACAGCTAAAAATAGTATTTGTTTAACTTACCCTGATAGATCAGCATTAATACAAAGTTAGTACACAAGTAAAAAATCAACTTGTAACCACATGTGCTGATTAGAATATCAATTTCCAATACTAATAAATCCAGCTTAACTGTATGTCAAAAAATTCTCTCATGCAGAATAATTTTGCAATAACTTCGTGTGAATTGGATAAATCCCAATAATAGATGGTTTGTACAAAACCAGATAAATTTTAATTCAACATGCAACTGACTATCACTGCATCATAGCACGATGACCAGTGTTATCTAACAACACATTTTACAGATAAACCAATACAAATAACAATTTTCCTAGATCAATAACAATTACAAACACATTACCAACAATCTAGTATCAACAAAGTAATCCAGGGCCTCATTCTGTACACAATATAATTAAATTCATTATATCCTAGTATATACAAACAAACAATCCAAATTATAAAGTCAAATTTACAAATACACAAGTAGGGAATAATATGAGACTGAAACTCATCAATTTAAAAAGAAAATACAATAATAAAAATCAAATTAATATCAGAACTACTGAATACATATCTGTACCATTGATTTTCCATTAAATAATGAAAGGACATATCTAGATCACCAACATTCAACCAATAGCAGATAATAATAGCAAGTATTCCAAAATAATTTGAAATATCAAATTATTATTTAAATCTTGAATATTCACAACTTGAACAAAAGTGACTTTAAGCTTGATTAATATTAAATATACGGGGTAAAATCAATGTTTTGGCTTATATCAGCTTGTTTGATCAATTAGAAACTACTCTTACAATTTAGCAAAAATTGTAACTGTAACAAAATTAAAAAAGCAACAACACTACCACCAGCACCTGTCATGTTTACAGTGCGCGGGCGAAAAGCTGTCGTTCTATATGAGAACTAAAGTACCGGTTGTAAGATTAGTTGAAGACATATCACTTTGAACACTTTTGGAGTTCGGAAATATACTCGTTGTTCCATCTGTTATAGACATGTTGGTGGAACCTTTAAACATTTAGACTAATTATTAAATGTGCAGGTGTCCAGAATTGAAGGTCACTTGCATCAGAGGACAGATAAGAGATGGATTCTATATGTATTCTATATGTGTAAGCAATGTGACCATCTTTTCTTAATTTAATAAACTATTACCAAGTACACCTCGTAAGTGATACTTACAGGATTTTATGCTTGTGCTCCACAGACCACCAGAACGCAGAATGTAAGCAAGAATGGTATACCAGTTAATCCATTCACCATTTAAAGGACTAAAGTTATTTGCTTGTTGATCGTCGAGAAAATTGCTTAATTCCTTCAGCTTAGAATTCACCAAGAAAATTAGTGCCACACTTAATAAAGGTTTATCGCGTCAAGTAAGAAACCAAAGAAAAGCCATTAAGAAAATTTCTATTGAAAGATAAGCGATCGACCATAGATGAACTGGTTTAGTAATAACATAAATGAAAAGAAACAAATATGATTTTAAAGTTTTTGCGTCTCTAAACTAACGATCCTAGATATCCACCATGATTCACTCCTTTTGAGTGAAACAGAGGAGCTGGTTGAACACGTGAACTAGACAAATTACTCTCAAAAAGCTTGGATGAGTAATGCAAACATCGTGAACATTTACGAACCGCTTGCTTGAAAAATTTCTGCTAGATGCAGTTCAATATCTTTTGGGAAGAGTACCTATTTGTAGCTGCGGTCTAGAGTGAATAAGCCGTAAACGCTTGCGCGAAACAAAAAGTTTTGAAAACGATTGTTACCAGAAATTAACAATTGAAATCTTTTGTCATATTCAAATTGAGAACTTCACAGTTTTCCACGAATTCTTGTCAAGCCCTTAGACTCGAAGAAAAGATTGCGAGGCAATAAGGCTGAAGATTTCTAGTTAAGCAGAGAAAATTCTTGTTCTGAAAATTTTTACGGGGATGCGAAGGAATTCTTCAAACTCAACAGCGATCCGCTATAGACTTCAAGCAATCGTTACGGAAACGAAAGCAATAAGCAGTGACTCGTATTGCCCAAAACTCGTTTGAAAACGATTCAGATGGAAAATATTCTGGTGTATTAACCAGATTGCAGTAAAACTCGCATTTCATTTCAGGAAGATCAGCCTTTGACAAACGTGATTCAGGCCACGAAAACTCATTATTCTGAAGGTATGGTGGGCAAAGCCACTAAATATTGGAATCATTTAGTAAAAGAAAACCGGTCTCTTTTGAAACTAAGTCTGCATGATTAAATGTGGTTGATACAAGGCGCCCAAGTGCCATGCTGCATAAACTGCTAAACGTTAGCAACTCTGTTGCATACAAAAGTTGTTAATAGATTTCGATTGGTCTTCAACCATCCTAACGCAATAGACCAATCAGACCAGAAAATTCTACAAGCACTCGAGCCTAATGCATATAGAATTAGTTTAGAACGCTTTGCTAAGAAAACATCCCTAAGAGTTTCAACTTAGAAATTATTAGTGGCTTCAATGAAGACACCTTAGATTTTGAACATGGGAGATTACCGTGAAATACACCTTTCTTGTCCTTCAAACGTAAAAAAGTAAATGCACTATATTTTTGCATGAAAACATCGCAGAGTCCGCGGAACTCAATGTCAGTGTATATAAAAACTGGCTTCTGTGTCAATAATGCTGTGAGCCCGAATATACAGATCTGATATAGAGGGACCTCGTAAATTATGTTGTATAAAACTTTACTGCTTTATATGAATTTAGTAATGACAGTATACTCCACTAAAATTATTTTTGCTGCTGTTTTCTGAAAGTTTTTTGTTTTTTTATAAACATTTATTGCAAATTTTATAAATGAAATTACTAAACACAGATTTATTAAACAAATAACTTAAACTAGCTTACTGTTTTATATTGTACAAATGCGTTTAAAGGTAGGGAAAATGAATACAATTCTTTAATCTGTATTCCCAAATAGATGAGATATTAATGGTGACCTATTGGTAATGAATTTTAGAGTGTTTTCTATCTGGTTTCGGTAGTAATACTACTTGGTTTTTATTTAGTGTTTAAAACAAGCTATTTTGTAGTTTTGTCTTACTGTAATCCTCAAATAGCTCCAATAGTTTTCTACAGGAAATAGTTATACATGTATGATGTTTCTTTTGCAATAGCAAGGTAGTAAGAGCAAGCCTTTTTTGATAACCGTGTATACACAGCGAATGCGATATTTTTCTGTGAAGGTTTCTAAGTGCTTGCCTATATCCGACGCTTTACCAATTTTCAGACCCTTTAATGCTAAGTCAAACTTATCTGTAAGTATAGCATATTCTAAGTCATACTTTTCAATGTCTGATTCGTGTTTTAATGATGTTAGTTCCTCTCTTGCATATAAATTCCCTATATATTTTTACCATCTAACAGCTTTCTTTACATTTTGTATAATGATATTATTTACCGCGCCCCTTATATTTTTGCTATACGGTTTTATATCCTAAAATTCATTTTAATTAGTTTTTATGCTTCGTCTGTCTTTCCTATTTCCATCTTAGTTTGCACCTCTTTGCACTTTTCATCAATCCATTGTTCTATAGCTTTCCTGGATTTGCGAATAATTTCTCGTTATATGGCTTTCTATCTTTGTTTTCCTTTTTCGTCTGATTTATTTTTGTATTTTTCACTTTTCCTCTATCAAATTCAGGATATCCTTTGTTATCAATGGTTTTTTATTTTCCTTTGATGCAAACCTCAGAATATCTCTGGCCGCCATGTTTAAGCTGGATTTGATGTAATTTTATTGTTTCTACTTCTTTAGTATAAGAAACTCTCCCGATATCTTTCAACAATTTATTTGACTTTTTTCAAATCTGTCGTGGATATCCTTATCTGTTAGTTTCTCAAAGTCAAAATGCCTTTTCCCATTCCATTTTTTCAAATTTTTAAACCTAGGAGCATCCTTCATAATTACGAAGTTGTGATTAGTGTCTATATCTGTTTCTGGGTAGCTTCTACAGTCTTCTATTTGATTCCTAAACCGTTGTCTAACAATAATGTAATCAATTTGATATGTTTTTATATCTCCTAGCATCTTCCACGTGTATCATTTTCTAGCATGATGTTGAAATAATATGTTTATGATGATTAAATTGTTTTTGGCACAAAATTCTACCAGCCTATTTCCCCTGTCGCTTCTCGTGCCTAAACCAAATAAACCTACTACCGCTCCTTCCCTTCCCTCACCTACCAATGCATTAAAATCCCCTTAATTATTAGATTTTCATGTCCATTTACGTATCATAATATGTGGAGGGGCGTAACTTCCTCCACGTAATTAATTAAGTAAGTGGATGGATTAAACAATTTAGTGTAAAGAAATTATCAAGAAACAATATTGCGGGACTAAATTGGAAAGCCATAAAGCGGTTGTAATCTGGTTGTCTTGTACAAGTTACAGTATAAATATTTAATATTAATCAAGTGCACAAATTCATATAAACAAAAGTCAAAAACTCACCAGAATTTCTTGCTTTCTGTGCTATAGGTGATTTCGGCACGCACAATCCATGGTTAACACAGTTGCGGTTTATATTATATTTTTAAGCGGTAAAACAAAGGCTTAGGCACTTCTTGAGTACTCTGCGGTCACACACGATTCACGTTTTATATAATAATGCACTCTTGCGGACCAGGTGTTCGTTCCAAGATAAATTTGGTTCTATCCATCGCGCACTATCATTGTTTATTTTGAATACACAACGATACTTTTGGCGCGAACTAAGGCACTTATAAATTAACTATAAGTCTCCGAACCATACTCCCCGCCTTGAAAGTAGGAAACTTTCAAAGGAATGGAAAAGGAATGGAACCCCACCTTGAAAGTAGGAAACCTTCAAAGGAATGGAACAAAAAAAAATAAAAGAAATAATAAAAAATAAAAATAAAAAAAAAACTCATTGCTTGCTCAACACACAAGTAGTGCAAGAGTTTATGTAAGCGGTCAAGCATAATGCTATTAAACTAAACCATTATAAGCGGATGAATAAATGCGGTGTGAAGAAATGCGGGTAAGTATAATAGTATTTAATTATTGGGTGGGCAACGGGCAAAGTTTCATAATTGCTCGTTTAAAGGAACTGTTTTTTGTTTTGACAGTGGTAATTCTAACAACGCCATCTCGGCCTGTATGAACTTCCTGGATCATACCTTGATTAATAAGAACTATAGTCCCTACCTTGATGGGATTACTAGAAGTGCACCACTTTTGACGACTTTGTAGCGTATGCAAGTAGTTTGTCTTCCATTTTTTTCAATAAGATCTTACTAATATATCCAATAATTTTTGCGATTGACTAAGTTAATATTTTCACTTGGTAAATCAAAGGCGGGTAAACATTGTAAGGGCGTAGACATTAAAAAGTGAGCAGGTGTGAGAACCTCAGGGTGAGGGTCTGATGATAATAAAGAAAAAGGTCTGGAATTTAACAGACATTCTATTTGAGTAAGGACAGTCAGTAACTCTTCATATGATAATAATTGACTTCCAATTACTCGAAATAGATGCGTCTTGCAACTCTTTATATTTGACTCCCATATACCTCCAAAATGAGGAGCTCGTGGAGGAATCATTTTCCACTCCATACGGTGAATTGCAAGTTCATTTTTTAAAGCGGTTTGATAATTTGCGGATACCAAAAACGTATATAATTCCTCTAATTGTGTCTTGGCACCAATAAAATTTGTCCCGTTGTCCGAATATAAACAAGCAACAGGACCGCAGCGTGATATAAATCTTTTCAAGGCGGCCAGAAAACAATCAGAAGACAAGTCGGAGACTAATTCTATGTGTATCGCCTTAGTGGTCTGACACACAAAAAGACAAATGTAGGCCTTCTGTGATCGAAAACCTCGCCGTCGCGTTAGCGTAATTTTAATTGGACCTGCATAGTTGACGCCAGTATCTACAAATGCTTTTGTTTCTTGTACTCGACATAAAGGCAGATCAGCCATTTTTGGTACGGGATGAACAGGCGATAAACGAAAACAGGAGATACATTGGTATACTCGTTTTCTAACAATACTTCTAGCGGAAAGTATCCAAAAACGTTGTCGTAATATGGACATCAACAAATTTGGCAATAAAGCGGGATGCTTAGTTTCAAAAGGGAGATCGGAATTATATAATCGTCCTTGTATTCGTAAAATCCTGTCTTCGTTCAAAAACGGGCAAAGATTCTTAAACTTTTTGGAGCATAATTTAGAGTTACTTAGCTTGCTAATTTCATCACAAAAATGCTCAAATTGAATTGACTGAATAACATATTTTTCAGCAATAATTAGGTCTGATGCTCTCATTTCGTTACAAAGTGGAAGTTTTTTAATAAAGCGGAGTACATACACTACTACCCTAAGTAGTTTGACCCATGAGGAACAGCGTTGAGCAAAAATATATAATACTGGTTGTTCACATTGAACAAAAGCGATCAAAGTATTTGATTTACGTTCAGGCAAATTGTCAGTGCTATTAGAACTAAATGGCTTAATTGGCTATTCTGATATAGGAAAATGCAACCACTGTGGGCCATGCCACCATAGTTTGTTAACTATTACTTGATAGGGCAACATGCCTCGCGACAAACTGTCGCTAGGATTTTCTATTCCAGAAATATGATAAAAATGACGAAGATGTAAATTTTCATGACGTGCTATGCGGTTACTTACAAATATTGACCATTTATGCGGTGATGAATGGATCCACGAAAATGCTATATTGGAGTCCGAAAATGCGTAAATCCCTGTAATAGGTATTTGATCAATATAAGTATCATAAACTCTTTTAATAAGATTAGACATTAAAACAATTGCGCACAATTTTAAGTTACCATCGTCAGAAAAACTCACGGAAGCGCCGTGGGAGTCTGGAAGGCTAGCCAATAACTCGGGTGAATTTGAAACCCATTTAATTAAATTAAAACCTCCGGACTTAAATAAAGTAATAAGTTCCTGAGCCTGTTTAATAGCGGTTTCATAATCAAGTGCAGAGCAATCCAGATCGTCCATGTACAGTTTAGACGTAGACATTTGTGCTGCATTTGGGAAACGTTTAGCTTCAGCATAAGCTAATTGGTGAATGGTGCGCATAGTTATGTATTGGCTAGATTTTAACCCGAAAGGGAGACGATTAAATTGAAAAGTTCGTATTCTTTCTTCGCTTGCGAAACAGAATAAAAATTTTAAATATTTGCGGTGAAAATTCGGTACAATTATCTGCAAATACATCTGACCTATGTCCGCTGTTAAAGCTATTGGGAATAAGCGAAAATTCAACAGAAGCAAAAACAAATCCGCCTGCAAATTAGGCCCACCATAAAGGATATCATTTAACGAATAGCCAGTATGAGTTTGACTACTGGCATCAAGAACTACACGTACTTTTGTGGTAGACTTGTCCGGGCGCATAACAGGATGATGTGGTATATAATAACCATCGTGTGTATCATTAGAAGTTTGTACTTCTGATACATAGCCCTTAGTTAGATATTCACTAATTATCTGATTATAATTTTCAAACAAGACTGGTTCTTGTTTGAGCTTACGTTCTAAGGATAAAAATCGATGAAATGCGACAGTATAGGAACTGCCTAAAGCGGAGGGATCTTTACAAAATGGAAGGGCAACAGAGTAGCGGCCCGTCGGGTCTCTTTCGACCAATGAAGTGTATAGATTTTCACATAGCGTTTTCTCGGGACTAAGGAAACGTTTAACGTAAACTTCCTCTAATTCCCAAAATTTATGCAAAGAAGCTTCAATATTATTTAAAGTTAATGCGGTGAAAGAAGCGTAAGAATGGTCAGCATGGACACTGCGAGAGGGAATACCTCTCATGAAAACATAACCAAATACGGTTTGTACAGCGGGTGGTGTACCTAAGTAGATATATGGAAATAATTGTGCTCCAATTACTAGCTCTATGCCTCCAGGAATATTCCATGAAAGGTCTACAAGCGGAGCATTGTTAACAAATTGCATATTACAGTAACCAATAAAATATGCTGGCAATTTATCTGTAATAGTGTCAACTACTAGTACTTGTATATAATATTTGTGATCATACACACGTGATTCAATATTAAGATAAGCGTAGCCTCGTGAAACAATCACTGTACTATGGCAAAAGTAAATAAAACCGCAATCAGGTGATAAAACACCAACACTACTAAGTGTGGAAGTACAGAATTGAACCGAAACTACATAATAAATTTTATAGATGACTATAAAAGTACGTTTAGCTTTTGAGATTTGCGGAATGTTACAGCAAAATTTATTTGCAAACGTAACAAACCTTCTCGTGGCGACACCTGGGTTCTTGGGACCTATTTCACTCTGATGAGGCTTAACAAGCCGAAACCATTGGTCAGTGGATGTTTCTTCCCATGTGAAGTAATAAAGCTTATGTTTTGTTAATGGCTATATAACTACCAGCCCGATTTGTATTTGTCAATAGCTTTTATAGAGTTTGTTTACAGATAAATCTTACTTTATATACTATTTCTTATTGCGGACTGCAAATAACGCTAAAAAAAGTGTCTTTCTAAAACGAAGTACAGCCGAACTGAATTATTGCATTATAAAATGCTTCAAGTCAGCCAGCGAGGAATGCTCTCTGATATATTGTTTGTTTATAAGGTGTGTAATTATTACACTGATTTTCCAGGAGTAATTCAATTGCTAAATTTCATTGTACGACTTCATTTAATTCATTAAGACCACCAATAGTAATTCTGTCTTGGGATTAAATATCTTTAGTATGCTCTTTGCCAGTTTTAGGTGATATGTATTCGAAGTAATTTTAAATAGCACCAACTTGATTTGTTATAGTTTGAATCCTTATTGTTGCCCTCTTTGTGCTGCGACTATTTTATATTTGATTTGTTGCATTTATTTATACTTTCGTAGTTTTTGTTTGATTTGATGCTAGTTTGGGTATGCCTGTAAGCATCTAATGTATATAATGTATATGTGTATAATGTATATAATGTATGTAATGTATATAATGTATATAATGTATATAATGTATATAATGTATATAATGTATATAATGTATATAATGTATATAATGTATATAATGTATATAATGTATATAATGTATATAAAGTATATAATGTATATAATGTATATAATGTATGTAATGTATGTAATGTATGTAATGTATGTAATGTATGTAATGTACGTAACGTATATAACGTATATAATGTATATAATGTATATGATGTATATGATGTATATGATGTATATGATGTATATGATGTATATGATGTATATGATGTATATGATGTATATGATGTATATGATGTATATGATGTATATGATGTATATGATGTATATAATGTATATAATGTATATAATGTATATAATGTATATAATGTATATAACGTATATAATGTATATAATGTATATAATGTATATAATGTATATAATGTATATAATGTATATAATGTATATAATGTATATAATGTATATAATGTATATAATGTATATAATGTATATAATGTATATAATGTATATAATGTATATAATGTATATAATGTATATAATGTATATAATGTATATAATGTATATAATGTATATAATGTATATAATGTATATAATGTATATAATGTATATAATGTATATAATGTATATAATGTATATAATGTATATAATGTATATAATGTATATAATGTATATAATGTATATAATGTATATAATGTATATAATGTATATAATGTATATAATGTATATAATGTATATAATGTATATAATGTATATAATGTATATAATGTATATAATGTATATAATGTATATAATGTATATAATGTATATAATGTATATAATGTATATAATGTATATAATGTATATAATGTATATAATGTATATAATGTATATAATGTATATAATGTATATAATGTATATAATGTATATAATGTATATAATGTATATAATGTATATAATGTATATAATGTATATAATGTATATAATATATATAATGTATATAATGTATATAATGTATATAATGTGTATAATGTGTATAACGTGTATAACGTGTATAACGTATATAACGTATATAACGTATATAACGTATATAACGTATATAACGTATATAACGGATATAACGTATATAACGTACATAACGTATCTAACGTATATAACGTATGTAACGTATATAACGTATATAACGTATATAACGTATATAACGTATATAACGTATATAATGTGTATAATGTGTATAATGTGAATAATGTATATAATGTATATAATGTATATAATGTATATAATGTATATAATGTATATAATGTATATAACGTATATAATGTATATAATGTATATAATGTATATAATGAATATAATGTATATAATGTATATAATGTATATAATGTATATAATGTATATAATGTATATAATTTATATAATGTATATAATGTATATAATGTATATAATGTATATAATGTATATAATGTATATAATGTATATAATGTATATAATGTATATAATGTATATAATGTATATAATGTATATAATGTAAATAATGTATATAATGTATATAATGTATATAATGTATATAATGTATATAATGTATATAATGTATATAATGTATATAATGTATATAATGTATATAATGTATATAATGTATATAATGTATATAATGTATATAATGTATATAATGTATATAATGTATATAATGTATATAATGTATATAATGTATATAATGTATATAATGTATATAATGTATATAATGTATATAATGTATATAATTATTACTTCATCTTGTTAACTGTAATACTGCAGTATTTATCAACTTACCTTGTGTGATTAACTACCTAAAATATTTATATATATATATATATATATATATATATATATATATATATATATATATATATATATAATACTTGGCTTACAGCCGTAATTTTGAGCGTTGCTTGCTAGGTTTTTGGTATGCAATAATTCGTCAAACTTTAAATCACTAAAGTTTGAACAATATTTGAGACAAAATGGAGTGATGCATAAAGTAACAGCACCGTACTAAATTTTAGAAAAATCACTGGGAGGCATGAACCAAATAAGCGGTATAAATTTGGAATTGTATAAATTATTACTTCAATATGCCACATACAACTACTGGAGTAAGTCTAGTGGAACTAACATTTGATAAACGTATTCGTATGCGATGCGACTGTATGAAATCCTTTGCGGAAATAAATAAGACGTTTTTAAATAATAATAAGAAATACGGTAATTTGGACGTTGACTTAAAAGTTATGTAGAGAGTATAAATATTGAAACTTAATCGATTTTTTTTAATACGGTACACTCCATTACGTTGTAAGACTGTATGATGGAAGGGAGTGGAAACGACACATAGATCAGATACGTGAAATTGGGGAACATACTCCACAACAAACTTTTACACCTACTTTCGTGCGTTTTGCCCCACCACCTGCTTACATCTAATCAAGAAATAAAGGTTGAAACAAGCGTTCGAAATAGTTCTCGGAAATAACTTACCCGAAAATATAAGTTAGCAAATACTTTTAAAGATGTCCCAGATGTTCCGCAGAGTTAGAAGGACTCCAATAGGACTAAGTTAGCATATTGATATCTTACGTGGAAGAGGGGAGATAATATTTGGTAATAAAAAAACGTTGATGTATGTTAGGGGTATCTAGAATACCAGTTAGTTATTTATGACAGTTACTTTTTGATGTATGAAAGCAAAAGTATTTTGTACATAATCAATAAAGATTTTTCGATTTTATACACAAAACTCTGTTAATACTATACTACTACAACTATACCTCATACACCACACTAGTATCAAGAGCTATGTTGCTTAGGTTTAGTAGCTCAATAGAACTAGAAGTTACCCCTGGAGAGGTTTTTCTGTGACCAATTAATGCAAGTAGGGCAGATACAGGGTTTCTGGAAACTCATTTCCTCCAGAATCCCTCATTTCCTCACTCATCTGGACCAAATAGTTTTCTTCGACTAACCATTTTTCATTTTTCGAGATAAACCTATCTTGTTTGGTATCAATTAATATTAGATTTTTCTCAGCTACCCGAATCTCTTTAAATTTTTCAGATAGCAAATAGCATCATCTCCCACCATAAGTGTTTAATATTTAAAACTATTTTCAAACGGTGATGTACTGTTTTTTAGAATATTCAATACCATGACTTTTAAAATTATAAACAGTTATCAATTTTCTGGTTTAACATTTTTTAATTACTAAGCATGTCATAACATAATGAGATAGTCAATGCTAAATATGTACTTGGAAAATACATTTCGCTTCCATAACTTTCTTTACGATCATGTGAAGTACACGTGAAAGCAGTGTAGACTTTTCTTTTTATTTATTATATTATTGACTATATGTTTGAGAAATACAAGAAATATATTTCAATGCCGTACATTAGAAATCGATGCATCCTTGCTTGTAGATTATTAATAACACAAGGTACTTTCTAGTATGTCCTATTAACCACATATTTGGTGACGCTAACAGGAATGCAGTTATCGGATACACTACTTTAAACCTAAAAATAAAATCAAGATAGTTTAATACGTCTATTAATAATTTTTGCTAATGTTAACAATACAAATATGTAAAACAAACTTTATCAAGAAATTATACATGTATTGATAACATCTATAAACCACCGTAGTAATCAGAGTCCGGCGAAACTGGGATAGCCAAATCTCTAAACATTTGCGCAAGCGATTGCCTAGCAGTCGCCTATCTTGTTTGGTATCAATTAATATTAGATTTTTCTCAGCTACCCGAATCTCTAGAAATTTTTGAGTTAGCATCATCCCCCAGAGAGCTACCCTCATTTTAAGATTTTTTACCGGTAGTCTTTTCCATTTCGAAATCGCATACTTTACACATAATTAGTGGTTGTTTCGTATAAGACCTTTTAACAGCTGTCGGAGCTGAGCGTTTATGGCTTAATAACATACCGTGCTGTTTTTCCTTGTGTCGCAGTAAGTTGTCCATTCTCGTAAAAGCAAAACCGCAACACACACAGTTTAAGTACTTTGCTGCTGACGGATGTATATGCTTAACTGTGGGCGATGTTACACCACAACATTTGTTCTGGCGTCGTTTGAGAGCATTTTTCCAGGTATAGGAAGCACCGCAAGAGTTGCATTAGAAAAACGTTTGCAGGTACCATTTTAGTACAAAATAAAATCCGCACCATAGGACTTTGGTGAAACTTGTATGCGAACTAACTGATAAACTAAAAAGTTTTCTTTAGCGTACCTGCTTTATGTTCTCTATAGAATGCAAACCGAAGGTTTCCGAAGACAGTCAAACGAAATTAAGGATTCAGCGGGGAACTAAATGATGTCATTTTTTGCCAATGCATGCACCCGGTTCGCATTGCCCATGCTGCGAATACAGTTAGTAGAAACACCAGAAAACGGATCAGCAATCACATTGCGTGCATATTAAAAATCTAAAAGGGTAGAAGATGCAGTGCTACTATAAACAAAAACTTAACAAAACACTTTAAACCTTTACTAAAGGAATACCAAACTTGTTGTTTACAGGATACCTACTAATAAAGCAATTTAATTCTAAATAACTTCTACGTCATATTTTCGGATGACATTTTCCTACGATCAACTGCCATAGATAGCGCCATGGTTTATATACATTTTGGAAACAATAGAAGATAGCCGAAGGCACTCGAAGAGTGCGCAAACGCGGTCACTAAACCAATTAGCATTAATACCAAGTATTCTATGCTTTCGTAGGTTGGTCATTTCCTAGAACCAAATCTTCCGCATAGCAGTCGGTAGCACGTAATTATTTCTAGAGCCGGCAGGTACTCAATATCACCCAAATAGAGAATTAAATGCTCGATGTCTGTCAACTTCCGATTCCCTCGTAAAGGGCAGAAAAAACTCGGCAATTATCCATCTAACTTATACTTTGACCCGCTCCCATTCTGATAATTTCCAAACATTTTTCAAACGACAATGGTCTCAGAATTTTAAATCTTCGAGGGATCTATAAGTCGTGATCAATTACACGTTCGAGCTACCGGTAAACTAACATATTTTATAGTAACAGTGCGCTGTATAATACATGAATACCACTTCTCTGAGCTACTGCTATTCTTGTAGTTGCTTGAAAAAGTCAGTCGCCTTTTTTACTGCTAGGACCGCTATAAAGCACCATTCTATACTTTCTTTATAAGTATAGCACATTGCACACTTTTTTGTCTGATAATTAAATTTTGCTAATGTAGGCTTTTACACTTTCGCATATTTAAACATCTAATACGATCATTTAACAACTTTCGATTATTCTAACGGGAACCGCCATACATTCCGCCGCACCGTTCTTTTTGATTCTAACGATCCGATGGGCTTCCACACACTAACAACTAACGTATCTTTCCTACTATTTGTTAAACAAAAACTACCGGCATCGTCATGTCCGTATGTGGACGTAAGCAGATGTTTGTAGATGTATACGAGAATATGTTACCATATACATTAATCATTCTAAGCTATTATATTTAGTCCAAGAAACTAGTATTTTTCTAAACCACAATTACTAATCACCTTTATAGATTTAACATTTCTACCATTTCTCAATGACTGGTACTACGTACTTGGAAACTTCCCCAGTTTAAAAATGTTAGTTTATAGCTGCCCGCCCACGCGCCCGCTCGCCGCCCGCCCGCCCGCCCGCTTACGCGCCCACCGCCCTACCCGCCCGCCCGCTCACGCGCCCACCCGCTCGCGCGCCCGCCCGCTCACGCGCCCGCCCACCCGCTCACGCGCCCGCCCGCCCGCCCGCCCGCCCACGCGCCCGCCCGCCCACGCGCCCGCCCCCGCCCACGCGCCCGCCCGCCCGCCCACGCGCCCGCCCGCCCGCCCGCCCGCCCACGCGCTCGCCCGTCCGCCCGCCCGCCCGCCCACGCGCCCGCCCGCCCGCCCGCCCACGCACCCGCCCGCCCGCCCGCTCGCCCACAAGCGCGATCAATACTTTTGAAAGATCAGGCATTATGTTAAAACTTTCTGTAACATTTACTTAACTACACTTCGTGAAACCCTTTTAATCTTTTAATCCTGTCTTTCTCGCTTACAATACAGTAGGACTTGGTTTTTGTACCGACGAATTCTAATACTAGACCCCCATTAAATTCGTCTTTGAATTTCCCTACAACTTTTTTGTTGCCAAGCGGTATATTGTATTTATTATCCGCGGGGTAGTCACTCTTTTAAGATAACTATATTTTGTTTGGTATCAACTAATTTTAGATTTTTCTAGGGAGCTCAAGCCCGTAAATAGATTTTAAATAGGATCACCCCTTACAAAGTTACTCCTTTTAAACACCCAATCCTCTAATTTCTAACCCATCTATATTTAACTCAATTTTTTTTTGCTACCCTAGACATATGCTTTAACCAACCATCTCCATAGAAATCTAAAACCGATGTCTCCCGCAAACACTACGTGGAGATAACACGTATACTCTGTCAACCAGGATAGAAGCAGGAAGGATTTGGAAGAAGGGAAGGTGGGAGAAGAACTTAAAAATTATGGAATCTTTAAACTAATATATACAATAGATTTACAAAATCTATACAAATATAAACAACTATCTTAGGTTTATATCTTTATGCCCCCTCCCATGCGTAGATTGCTGTACTATTAGAAATGATGTACCTTTTGTCATCTTCCCTCGATAAACTAATTTTATTATCGCATGGTTAAGAAAATTTATAAGGACGGTCAGAAATCGCTACCAGCAAAAAATCTTAAAAAGAGGGTAGCTCCCTGGGGAATGATGTAATCTGAAATATTTAAAGAGATTTGGGTAGTTGAGAAAAATCTAATATTAGTTGATACCAAACAAGACATATTTATCTCGAAAGATGCAGTGGCTAGTCGTAGAAAACTATTTGTTGGCTTTGCTTATAGAGCAAAGAGCAAAATTTTAGAGGTTCAGGACTTTAAGGCGGTATAACTTTGCAAGGGGTGGTCCGATTTTAAATGTGTTTGCAGATTCGGATTCTGCATAAAAATATAGACTTATATGATGTGTCGCATTGTTAAGAAAATTTATAAGGACGGTTAGAAATCGCTACCAGCAAAAAATCTTGAAATGAGGGTAGCTCCCTGGGGGATGATGCTATCTGAAAAATTTAAGGTGATTTGGGTAGTTGAGAAAAATCTAATATTAATTGATTCCAAACAGGATATATTTATCTCGAAAGATGCAATGGCTAGTCGAAGAAAACTATTTGTTAGCTTTGCTTATAGAGCAAACAGCAAAATTTAAGAGGGTCAGGACTTTAAAGCGGTATAACTTTGCAGGGGGTGGTCCGATTTTAAATGTGTATCGAGATTCGGATTCTGCATAAAATTATAGACTAATATGATGTGTCGCATGGTTCATAAAATTTATAAGGACGGTTAGAAAAACCAGCTACCAGTAAAAAATCTTAAAATGAGGGTAGCTCTCTGGGGGATGATGCTATCTGAAAAATTTAAAGAGATTCGGGTAGCTGAGAAAAACCTAATATTAATTGATACCAAACAAGATAGGTTTATCTCGAAAGATGAAAAATAGTTAGTCGAAGAAAACTATTTGGTCCAGATGAGTGAGGAAATGAGGTTCCAGAAACCCTGTATCTGCTCTACTAATGCATTCTATTGATTAGCTCATTTCACGGTTTCCGCAGTACAAGCCACTACACATTTCTAGTCAAACGAATACATAATCCCCATTTCAGTATAATTGTCGCTTACGAGGTTTTTGTAGCTCTCCGACGATGTATTCTAAATATCTCGTTGTCCTCATATTTTATTTGCACACCCTACAAACATCTTATGTTTCACTGATCGTTCACTCTTTTTAGCAGCTATCTTAAATATCTAAGCATTTTCCAGATTTTTTGCGTTTCAATCAAACTACTTTCCCTTATTGTTGTAAAAACTAAACGTTGCCGGGAACATTTTTTACATTCTCTGGCGCTTCTCATGTCTTTTCTTTACACATTTATCAAAACAAGAGCTTTTGTTTTAATTTGCCTCCGATGTTCGGATATTCTTATAATTTAACATTTTAATTTACATCTTTACACGTAGTACCCTTTTATATGCTTTATGTATTATCTAAAAGCCCAAAATGCTTTCAAAATCTTCAGGTTTGCATTGAAATTAACAAAATTATTTTACGCCAAATAATGATTCAAAGGGAATATATTTTAAGCAGACACTGAAAGAATATCTAAACATTAAATTCAGAAACTCTTCGAAAATCATTTTCCTCTTAGGAGGTTCATTATAAATAAGAACAGTGTCACTCAAACCCTATTTAGCTTTTAGGTGCTTTTTAGTATCTTAATAAATTGAGTTTTACTACCTTCGCTTAAGATTATTGCAGCCGAAGAGACTTCGCAAGGTAGTAATAACGATTACAATAAAGTTTTGCAAGTGAAGCTTTATCCAGCCAAACGTCTCTTATTCCATTGTAGCATTATTGACAATATTAGGTTTATTATAGATGCTAAAAGAAAAGAGCTCTACTAATTTTCCAAGGAAAAGTTTGGTGCTTATGGTCTTTGTATTTTACACTTTAAAAGTTGCAATGACAATATGTTAGAGCATTAGCCGATATATTGATGGCTGAGCGGAAGCTGTCGGTTCTTATAATCGAAATCACCTACTTTAAAACAAATTTTTTATATTAATTCGAGCTTTCTTTGTTTAACAGAATAGATCTTCATTCAGGTTCTGTTGTTTGCTTTGAGTAAAAAAATGATTTTGTGGTAAATAGTGTGACTTATAACGAATTATAAACATCGGTTACTGACGTACGACGCTTTCAAACAGAAGTTGTCTTTATGCAACTCGAAATGTGAAGCATATGTACAATTGGTTTAGGAATTTCATAGTTGCCATATTAAAACCCAAATATATTGTTTAATTATGCGGTTTCATTGATAGCAACAGATGGTGGAGATTTGTAATAGACTTGTAAAATACTCCCTGTATGTTTGTTGTGGTTTGTTTAGCATTTTTCTTAATCTTCTTTGGAAATTAAACCACCCATATAGTTGTTAAAATCATCTTTATTTACGTTTCGATCCATGACCTAGGAACGTTGTCAAAATAATAAAAATTTCAAATTTGCCACATGACATAAATTGAAGGTAAATACAAAAACCATTCAATTTCATTGCCATATATATATAAATAATTACTCTTGAGAGATACCTTGTGTAAATAAAGCCTTTTATACGCAGTAAAATCTAGTTTTCATTTTAAGGTATGCGCTACATTTACTGAAAGGTTAATTACATAAAATAATATGCTTTTAACAAATTTTCATTTAACACGAAGTTACATTCATTCTTGTGAAGAATAACACTAATCTTTAAAATAAAAGTATTTATTCCAGAAGATTCAAGCATTTAAGTTATTTCCGCCGAAAAACTTTATAGTCATAAAACATTTTTAATTATGCTAGGTATAGGTAATTATTTCATGTAAATAAACAAATGCTCCAATTCTGAGAAACGTAAGGCTAGCAAAAAACCATAAAATAAAACTGAAATAAGATAAGCGGGTCTAATAACTCTACGGATTAAGGAAAGGAGGAGACGGCAAATATTGACTTGGTGCATTAGTAACGGATAAACCACACGTTTTCCGGTAACCATAAATCATAGATTTAGACTAATTAGATCATTAAACGCCGATATTCTCGTAAATATTATATCATCCAAGATGACTAATTTTACGAAATGAGTCTAGAATCAAATGAAAAGGTAACGTAGCAATATTTTTTATATATAAACAGTAAGTGGATTAGAACGGTTGTTATTGCTTCTAAAGCCAAATAACATGTAACATTCAAATTCATTTCAAAAAATCGTACATGTAACTTTAAGTAAAGATTAATTTTTCAAACGTGTAAGTTCGAGCGATTTATAATTCATTCCATGACATGCAATAAGTTACGTAGAACTTTGCATAAATATGAAACATAATTATTTTATAAGATACTCCAAGAATTGAACAATTGTTGACATATATAATCCTGATGCAAGAGAATACGCTGAGTTTATAAAAATAAAGATGTACCTTGCAAACTAATGTTCTTGAAATGGAGATTTAAGATGGAACTAGGAAGTATTTAATACCATTTATGATATAGGAAATTGGGTTTTGATAAGTGCTAAGTCCGTAAGTATAAATTATGATTCTTTGTTTGTAACTGATTAAAATATTTAAATATTTGTGACCTTGAATAAGTTCTTAATTTTATATAAAATTTTTTATTTGACTGAGGATAATTTTCAGCAAATTTTGAGGTCAGAGTTGAAAGCATTTTGACCTCTACTAAATTATTTGTGCAGCGTCATTGGCCAATTATCCACAATTATCCACAACTACATTAAAGTGAATTGTTGTAACTCACAAGAGAAGAGATTTGAGTTCAGTAATTTGTAACAAATATTAGGTAAGGATTATTTTAGTAATAATTTAGGAATAATTTTATGTATGAACATAAGCTGTAAACAGTTTTCTAAATGTAGCTACTGTATGGAAACAAAAATGTTTTTCAATGCATAAATGTATCTTGAGATTTCTGTTTTACTTTATTTAAGTAAATTTCACAGCATAATTTCTGTTGAGCTCGTTAGGCAAGGAAAAGAAAGGTTAGATAGTAATTTTAAATTTCCTATTGCTTTCTCATTAATACAGTTCGCTGTATCCAAGTGATAGCAAAATTAGTGACGTTCCTACTCATAGGCGTTTCACAGCAAATATTAGCGGCGCTCAGCTTAGTCTCAGCATATATATATATATATATATATATATATATATATATATATATGTCAGTTATAGACAAGAAGCAATGCTCAAAATTAAGGCTATAAGCCAAATATTAAATATATAAATATATAGTTAATTACACGAGGTAAGTTGATAAATACTAACGTATTACAGTTAATAAGATGAAATAATAACTTAGACTTTTATGTAAAGCCAAAATGACCATTTCAAATCGAGCTAGTAATTGAAAGATGGAAAATATAAGGTCTTGGACAGGACTCGAACCTGCATTTTGGATTTTCGCAGACCATGCGTTTTCCAAATTTAGATTGATGTATGTTTATGTACACGATTCAGATTTGTAAATTTTCCAATTGTCGTCATCGGTCTCGGTGGCGTAATTGGGAAACGAATGGTCCGCGAAAGACCAAGATGCAGTTTCGAGTCTTATCCAAGACCTTATATTTTCCATCTTTTAATTACTAGTTCGATTTGAAATGATCATTTGGGCTTTGCTTAAAAGTCTAAGTTATTATTTCATCCTATATATATATATATATATATATATATATATAATGCTATAATAAGAGGGTAATTTAAGGGTAGATTAAGTCATAGGGGTTGTAGAATAAATGTAAATAATTTTAACGTTAAAAGAAACAAATAATTCCACAAATTATGGGATTAAATCGACTATTTTACAAAAGGTCAATAGCGAGCACACTGTATATAAATTATATTTAATATAATGCATAAGAAAGAAGCTCAATTTCAATAATTATATAATATTTAATTAAAATAAGAATGTGTACGTTGTATAATATGTTTTAATTTAAGTTTATAATACCAAAATTAAATAGAAACGAGTGAAAGATAAGGTTCTAAGCGCAAAAAATTGCATCAATATAAACACATTATCGGCAAAGCTAAATAAACTGGCATTCTAGATATTTAATAATTTCGTCAAAAATGTGAAAACATGAATAAGTAAACGCATCATAATACGTCATTATTAGAAAATCAATACGTGACTAGGAATATTATATTTACATGAAAATCTAATATATTTCAAATAACAAACAATAAATAACAGGCGGTTTGATATAAGATAAGCATTGAACTATAAACGACACAAATATGAATACGTGACAAAATTGCAATGGATATTTGGAAATTTTAAGAAGATGCTATGATATATTGAATGTCGACGTTCGGAATTTAATGAAATTACAACAATTAAAACCAAGAAATTTAAGAAATCCCAAGGTTCTACAGAGATAGGTGGAAACTACAAACGTTTATCAATAAACAGGTGATGCGCGCCAATTGGAACTTTGGAAAGTGGAGCTTATAACTAGAATATGAATCATGAAAATAGACAGTATATCTTCAACAAAGGCACGAATCACGTCAATTTAAAGTGAAAATTGCGTACCAGTAATAATTAGTGAAATTAATAATTTATTAAGAGTAAAAATTTGAAAGTGCCAATATGTGCAACGAAGAATAGGCCGTTTCTACGCGTAAAACGCAAGATAAACTATTAATTGTATTTTATTTTAAATATTTAACAAATTTAGGACTTCAAAAAAACATCCAAGAAAAGTAAACGGTTTCGAATAAACATCCAAGAAAAGTAAACGGTTTCGAGTAAACATCCAAAGTAAACGTATTTGAATGAAGATGCAAGTAAACGTATTTGAATAAAGATCAGAAAAACGGGTCCGTCTGAATAAATACTCAAAAGGCCTATTTAAATGTACATCTGAAATTACGTGAAGATATTCAAAGTTACTCCAGAAATCCAAAGGGAGAAATACAAGCAACCATTAATCCATCATTCTGGTAAATCAAGTGAAGCAGGTCGAGCCGTAACAATCAAGGGGTGCTACCCACAGACACTCGGGGGCAATTTCAGTAACGAGTAAGAAAAACGCAGGTTAGAGATATTAAAATTTTTATTAGTTAAAAACTGTTTCAATTTTAATATTTGCTAAATATCATATATCTGTAAAAGTCAACAAAAAGATCATTTGAGAATTAAAAAAGGGAAAAGCATCTCTGAACGTTCGAAAGGTACTTTACAGTAATTGCAATGATATTTTTGCTGGCCTTCAGGAAAATTAAATTTAGTAAATTTGAATAATTTATTCAGTGGCTAATTTTTAAATTGACGTAAAACCGTACACATTATCAATCATTATACTGTATAGTTTTGGATTGCTTCATTTAAATTATTTCAACAGATAGAAAGAAAGAGGAATATCACAGCAATTTTAATGGTGCGCATCGTAGGGACTCATCCTAAAAAGGCTATTTCAAAGCAATAATAATAACGCCCAACGTAAGTGCGATATCACAGCAATACTAATTGCGCACCAATCGTGGGGCTTGTAAAGGGGATTTCACAGCAATATTAATTGCGACCAATCATGGGGTTTGTAAAGGGCATTTCACAGCAATAATAAAGGTACGTCCAATGTCAGATATGATCGACAAAAATGCTAAACGTAATTGAAAGTTAGGTTCTGTACACGATTTAGATTTGTAAATTTCCCAATTATAGTCATCGGTCTCGGTGGCGTTATTGATAAACGCAAGGTTCCGTCAAAACTGAGATGCAGGTTCAAATCCTGTCCAAGGCCTTATATTTTCCTTCTTTCAATTACTAGCTCGATTTGAAATGATCATTTGGGCTTTGCATAAAAAGTCTAAGTTATTATTTCATCTTATTGATTACAATACGTTAGTATTTATCAACTTACCTTGTGTAAAAAAACTATCTAAAATATTTATATATATATATATATATAACTGTTATGTGCTTCCTATTCGTGTATATATTCAATATTTTAAATATGAAAGGCGTAGAGAGAGAAAACTGCATAGCAACCTATGAACCTAAATTAAAAGGTCTTGTAAATAAAGTAGTCAAAGCTCACCCACAGTTTTCTGATTTCACAACGGTAAACTTTTAGGTTTAAGAAAATTGAAATGCTTTTTTATTCTTGTTTCTATTGTCTTTTGGGCAGAACAATTTACCCGTGAGTAAAAAAGCTGTCAACATCTTTCTGTATGGCCACGCATGATGCCTGAGTGTTTTTGTTTGTTTCTAATCTATATTCGAGTTTTTGTAATAACTTGCTACTATCATCTCTGTATAACCTGTTCATTCTACAAATGCAATCGAATGAATAGCTGTCCGTTATACACCCAAGGAGTAAAGTCTAGAGTTCCTAATCTTTTTACAATTTTCTCTTGCTAGACACCATATTTTAAATTTTTTAAACATATTTCTTTCAGCTACTTGTTTAATAATTTAGCCCAACAAAAGGTAGAAACATATTTCCCTGCAAACCCTTTAATGAGGGGTTCTTTACATAACTCGCAATTATAAAAGACTGAATTAATTAAAAATGGCATCATTAAGCGTTATCCTGCAGTGCTTAAATTTTTGTCAGACTTTGATAATAGAGTGCAGATCATTTCAACAGTAAGTACTATTTTTACGTAAAACGGTGTCTACTATCTGGATAATAAACTTCTCATTTAATAGGGCAATTTATTACATTAAGCTTCATCTATTTTCATTATATGAGAATAGAGGGTAATCTACAAGCATAAAATCACTTATTCAAGAACTATATAATCCAATGATCCTAAATGTACCCAACTTAAAACTCTTTTCTCTTTCGGTCTCAAACGGTTCTGAGATTTAATACGTTCGGTAATATATTTTTATAGGATTTTAATCGAATACGAAATTAAAGTTCTTATCTGATTTTAATATTAAAGGGTTGTAAAATATTTTGACTCTCCCTGCTATATTTAGCGATATACTTCAACATTTATGAAGGAATTCGGTAGGCTTGGAGATGATAGAGCGCATTGGATGCTTTAATTATACCCGCTTTATTCTTATATTAAACATGCTTAGATATAAAAGCGCTTTCTATAAACCTGAGCAATTATTAAAAATGTGCACGGGTGCGATATATACCTGAATGGCAGTATTCTACAGATTCTAAATTAAAAATTTTGAAATACTTACGAAACAGTGTTGTTGGAGAAAATTTAACACTGGTCCCAATTGTAACTTCATTTTGTTGCTCATTTATTTTTAACTAGAACTGCAGTCACAGGTATTTATTCTTTTAGGCAATGCGGTAGGTAGTTGTTGGGCGCTAGTCGGTTTCCCTGACTACTGAGATAAATTTGGCAGCAAATTGCTAATTTGTAATATGCGAAGTATCATCATTTAATAGTGCGATATATTATATTGGTACTTTCTATTTTAAATCTATTAGTGAACTCTGATAAACAATCTCTATCTCAGGCATGGTCCTAATATAATTATTTTAGTAGATTGTAACTTACTATTAGTAAACTGCATTAATTTCAACTTCAGTATTGCCAAGGCCGCCCACGGAATAATTTGTAGAGGGGGTCAAGACTACTTTCAAAAATATTAGTTATGTTACACAAAGGATGAACACTGTTAATGCAACCCCGTCACCGGACGTATTGGAAAGTAATGTAAGGCATAAAATCTTATTTCCTTAGAGTAGCTCAAAAGCAGTTAGGGCCATCGATAATGCAGCGTTTTTTAATATTATAGTTGAAATCACGAAAGAATGCATTCACGCCATAGGTTACTGAATTTAAAAGCGATATACATTAAAAGTATGTCGGTGTTTAATTCAGAAACCTATGACGCGAATGCATTCTTTCGAGATTTCGGCTATAGTGTTTGAAATTGAAAGAAAAACGTAGGATTGATAGTTTCTTAATAAATGCAGCATTCTGTAATTAATCGAATTTTCATAAAGTGTAAAGTTACTTACCAATCTGGTAAATTGCTGGTGCAGCAGGCTATCAATTCTTTTGGCTTGATGGATTTTACATTAACACACACTTTGAAAATTGAATGGACTTATTCCAATACACTTAATAAGCCCGTAAGAAAATGTAAAAATACAGACACGACACAACCATATTTAACGGAAACAGAAAAGCCACATTGTCAATCAAATGGCCACAAACCACAGATATTAATTAATAGTAAATAAATATCCGACCGGCACTTTAAATAGTGTCTTTAATATTTGTTGCACAAACAAACATGACTAAGAAGGGTACAACAAACTATTATAACTGGCACTGCTGAATAGGACTGTTCTCGCGTTTTATTAATCATCATCATTTTTGAATAAAAATATCAATCTTCTTCAGTCTTGACCAAATCTTTTTAGGACTTCATTTATAAATGCTTGTTTCTCCCTACCTACCATGTCCTTATGTACACTAAGCATGCATAAACCTGATAATCTATCCCCTGACATGCTTGATCTAAGCCACGATTTTACTCGCTTTAGCGTACTAAATGACCTTTCTATTGTTGCAGTAGTTGGAGGTAATGCCAAAAAAATATTCAGCGCAGTTTTGATGGTCGGAAAAAAAGAAACTTCATTATCAAGCAAATGTACAAAGTCTGTATCTTGTTGAATCTCTCTATTTTGCCAAAGTTCAACCCACGTTTGCAACTGTTCTGAAAAGTTATCAATGTTGTAACTTCTGGCTATTTCTTCTTTTTTATTTAACAATGCTCTTTTTATATTGTTGTCTTTTAAGTTATTTGGATGTAATCCAAAGAGTAAAAAAGAAGTCGTAGCATCTTCAGAAAACCTTGTGGAAATAGACTGTATAACAGAATCCACATAAGGAATAAAAAGGCTTACTCGAAAGTAATCTTCAACACTACTCATATTATAATTAGACCTATGAGTTTGCCTTGGTGCAATACGTGGTAATGTAATTTCCAATCCAAAACCATGGGCATGTTCAACACTTTTTTTATAAACCTCTTTAAAATATTGTTCAGGATCACTACGGTGTGTCTTAAAAAGTTTGAGTAGTTCATCTATGTGCTGTTTAACGGAAAATAAGTTTATACTTTTAGACTGCAGTGCATTACAAACAGTTTCCAATTTGCTAGAATATTTGGCCATAATATGCAGACAAAGAATAAATTTCGACGAAGAAACGCAATTTAAAAGTTTACTGGCCCTATTTCTTGTCTGAGCATTTATTTCACGGTTATGAGCTAAATTTTCCAGAGCGTTCATATTATCTGCAAAATGTTCCGCAAACAACCTCATTGATTTATATTTGGCGGACCAGCGTGTTTCACATAATAGTGGAATATTAGAAACATATCTACGTCTTAATGGACTATCTCGAAAGAAAGTAATTACTTCTTTAATGGTACCTACTGAATTTTGAATATCCGGAATCTTGTTCAAATCATTTATCACTAAATTTAATGTATGGGACGCGCAGTGAAAATATATCGCTTTTGGATATTTATTTTAATAAGTTTTTGGACTCCCTGCTCATGACCTGCCATCGTCGAGCAACCATCAAACCCTAATCTAACTAATTTATCCATACAAAGACCATATTCATTACAAGCGTTTAAAATTGCAGCAGTTATACCTTCTGCGTTCATCGATGTAAGGACTACAAAGCCTAAAAATTCTTCTCTGACCGAATTGTCATTACTAACAAATCCTACTCCAAGTGATAACTGTTCTACCCCAGCAATATCTGCACTTTCGTCAGCCAGAATTGAAAATGCTTCACTCATATTCACATCTTTCACAATTTTTTCCCTAATTAATGTTCCACAAATTGAAATTATTTGATTTTGAGTTCTGTGAGAGGTGTATTTTGAGTTCTTCTTGCAAAACTTTAAGTGCTCGTTTAGAATGTGATCCCCACTCTCTATTCTGAATTGTAAAAGATCCTCCAAATTACCTTTTTTATCACCTCGGAATGACAAATCATGCATACCACAAAAAATGACGGTGGATATTATTGGTATAAGTTTTTTGCGATTCGATTCAATCAAATCCCGCTCAGCTTCATTTATTTGAGAGGTAATTGATAGACGTTTTCCTTTAATAATTTTTGTAAAACTAGAAGTTTTTATAGTTGAATCACGATGCCATTCGGTTGTAGCATGTGCTTTTGCAGAAGCGACAAAGTCATGATATTTTGTGAAGGGCTTCACAATGAAAGAACCAAGAACCCCTCTTTTAACAGTTGGCCGAAAAACTACGCAATATTTGCAAAGTGCGCCTTTGAGTTTTGGAGAATACGCAAGCCAATCGTATTGTTGAAGCCAGTCATATCTAAAAGCACGTCTTCTTTCTTCGGAATCGTTCTTGAAATTATATTTAGGATCTGGTTTGTAAGGATTTGTTAATAATGAAAAGCGAACATCGTCGGAAAGTGTTTCATTCGAGTTAACAAAATTGCCCAAATCGAGCATGTACTCATTCTTATCAGTTGAAAGATTGGTGTCATATTCACATGTGAGAGATTTTAAAGTATTAGGTGACGAACTACCAGCTTTATTTAAATCATTGACACTATTATGTACTATACTATTACACTCAAAAATAGCATTAGCACCAGCACCGCTACTACTACAGCCTATCTAGATGATTCTTTTAGTTCATTTCGTTTGAAAAATTTTCTAATATCCATTGTTAGTATTGTTACTGATCTTAGATTTGAATTTCTGAAAAAAAATAACACGCTTTACTTTTCTGATACTTCAAAAGAAGAGATTTGTTAATCAAATAGACTTTAAAGAAAAAAAAAGAATCTCCCCATTGCAAATAAATATTATTTTTAAATATGTATTCTCACGCATTAGGTACATTAGTACTTACTGCTTTCCTATCCGTAACTAAACTGTAACTGCAATCTTCGGCCTTCTTTAAAAACAAAAACCAGTAACTACACTACTTATCAACACTGATAACAATAACTACAAGGAAAATGACCAATCAGTATCTATCAACATACACGTCTTCTACTAATTCAACAGTCAGATAAAGTTTCCTAAGTCACAAATTAAAAGTACACCGCATTCGAAAAACACTGAATACAAACTGAAGTCACTGAAGATATATAGTACTTTACTGTTATAGATAAAGAACATATTTTTTCTCAGAATAGAACACAATGAGACATTTGTAGAACATTCCAAAGTTTTAGTTGTAGAGTACCTGAACCTGTACAATAAGAAAGAAACCATTATGAAAGCCTTTATTTATATTTCGTTTGAATAGAAACTTTCAGGGTAAAGATATTTAGATATTAAAGAATGAAAATAACAGTTTTGTTATAGGCGGTTAGGGTTTCTATTGTAAGGTAATCGCATTAATTCGCATTTCCTGCTTAAAATGACATACAAAGTCGGTCTATTTATAGTTAGACAATAGGCATACCTGTAGTGTAATCTCAACATTTAGGTTTACTTTATTTTTAAACAATAGTATAACCGATAGTGAAATCGTAATCTTCTTCAATCTCTAGTGAAGGTGCACTTCGTGTTGCGATTTCTAACGAAAAAAAACCAAAGGAACATATTCAGGGGGGGGGGTCAGGCGACCCCCATTGACCCCCTTTGTGGGCGGCCTTGAGTATTGCCACTTCAGTATACATACGAGCTAATTAATGACAGCTTAAATTTATGTAATATAGGTTCATTTAATAATAATTTACATATTAATGGCAAAACATTAGATTTAGATTTTCAAACACTATTTTAAACGTCCGTACATCTGGCAATCCCTTACTTCCTATTAATGGTTACCACCCACCCCTTGAAAGCTTTGTTACAAAAAAAAAGGCACTTTAATAACTTTAACCAAGACGTTCAGAACAGTATGTTATTTTATATCCTTCTCAAGCAAACTGATTTTACCCATCTATCAACATATAGTAATGTCATCGAAGCCATATAAGCTTTTTATCAATCTATACGTTTTGCTCTGAATAAGTCAGTTTCAATCAGGAATATCAGTGGTAGTAACAAAAAAACTTACAAATATCCTCCATAGTTTAATAAACAATTGATAAGTCTGGTCAAAAAAAAAATTATCACCATGGTCTAAAAAATACATCTGAGTATCGTCTAACAAAATTTAATACATTGATGGCTCATTCTAAGTAAAAATTAAAGAAGCATATAAAAACTACATAAAAAGTGTTGAAGAGAATATTCAAAGAGATCCTAGCTTTCTGGAATCATATTTCAAACAATAAAGAAGAATCTCACAATATCAACATCATACCTTTATAAAAAAGCGAGATAAATTCTATGCATACAATAGTTAACGTTTTTGCGGAATATTTTTTATAAGTGTACAATTCAAAATAATAGCACTAGCTATATAAACATAATCTTTAATAAAAGCCGACATGGTATATTTCCGTCCTGAATGGACCCGCTCTTTGAAGAAGTTCGAGATTACTAGGACGGGTACAATGGTTTGAGAGTATCAGTGATCTATATCTAAATCTTAAGAGCGGAACTAAAGGTTTATCTAGATTGGTGGGGTCTTTAGTGAGGATCTAGACTAAGACAGTTCCGCGAAAGAGGGCAGCAACTCTTTCGGTATTTAGAGTGGCAAAGACTAAGGATCGGTGTGGTATTCAAAGACGCACTACTGCAATGTGGAAGGCAACAGGAAACCACCACATCACCAACCAAGTACACAGCGTACTTAAATTGTTATTTAAGATTATGGAATACGTAGGGGTAAAAAATTCAGGAGTTAAAATAGTCCCACATTCGGATCTTTTGCAGGGGACTACTTCGGAGGATGTATAAGTAGTTTAGGAAAATTGTCAAGAACATTCTGCGAATCGGAGCGTGAAATGTCAGTAGTATGAAGCAAGTAGGTAAGCTAGAGAAATTGAAAATTGAAATGGATAAGTTAGCAGTAGACATAATAGGGATCAGCGAAGTTCGGTGGCCAGAGGGGGATATTTGGTGCGAATACTTTAGGGAAATTCGTACAAAATTAGAGGAAAGAAATTCGGGTGTGGGTATAGTCATGCGAAAAAGATAGAACACTGTGTGGAAAACTACTTACAAAAGAAGGAAAGAGTACTCATAGTTAGATTAGAGTCTAAACCAGTAAATACAGGAATAATTCAGAAATACGTGCCCACCTCTAGCTACAGTGAGAAAAAGGTAGAAGCGATCTATAAGGGTATCGAAAATATACTAAGATGCGTAGAAGGAGATGAAAATTTAATAGTTACGGGAGATTTTAATGCAGTGGTAGGTGAAGGTAAAGAAGGAACGGTAGTAGGTTTATTTGGATTTGGTACGAGAAACGAGAAATAGGCTGGTAGAATTCTGCGACAAAAGCAATTTAACCATCAGAAACACATTATTTCAACACCATGCTATAAGACGATACAAGTGAAGGAAGTCATGAGATACTGGAATATATCAAATAGATTACATTCTTATTAGACAACGGTTTTGGGATTAAGTAAAAGACTGTAGAAACTACCCAGAAACGGATATAGACACTGACCACAACATCGTAATTATAAATCTTTCTTTAAAATTAAAAATCTTGAAACAAAAGGAACGGAGAAAGGCACGTTGATTTTGAAAAACTAAAAGATATAATATATATATATATATATATATATGTATATATATATATATAATATAAGGTTGTTAGTTACTTTTGGGATATTATTAAAATAACTAACAACCTTTTATTATATTATTACTTGTTACTGAAATGTGTGTTATATATATATATATATATATATATATATATATATATATATATATATATATATATATATATATATATATATATATTTATATTGCTGTGAAACCACCAAAATCCGGGAACTACGGTTTTCGAATCGAGCCTCACGAATTGGGCGTCAAGAATGCTGTGAAACCTATGAAAAGCTATTAACTTAACTGGTCCGTCGACTTTCTTCTGTTAATCGCCTCTTTACTCTTTTCCGCCTCGGCTGCTCACCTAGTTAAAACTTTCCTCCTCAATCATAAAAAAACAAACACATTCCTATCACAAACACCAACGTTAACTCTATTTACATCAATATTCACAATACATTAAAATTTCAAAATTAAAATTCAGCATAAATTTCAGTATCAGAAAATTTCAAGATTAAATTTGTTATCATTTTAATGTGCATCCAGAATTAAAGTCCTTGTAGAAGCCTACTAATTAATATAACAATATATGCAGACCTGAGTCTGAGTACAAAGGGAGCATATCCCACCCCTTTACGTTAATTAACCAGGTTCGTCTAATTGAGCTCAAAGACATACCCAAATTTTCATCATAATCCAGAACATAAATACTAAATACCCCTTTCTACTTAAACAAGAAAATTTCACCTTACAATTAAAAATTTGTTGTTAGTACAATTTCACTACTGTCCATTTTAAGTAAATAAATTATAAAGTTATTCAACACACACCAAACATCAAAAATCGAACAACAAAGCATAAGTTACCTGAAGGTTAATGCACTCGGGCTCCAATGTACATCGTCCTCTGTTAATCACACCAATCCAACTGGGTTATGTTTAGGTCCTCGGATTACTGTTCGCCTTTAAAATTTTCTACACCACCATTCATCTAAAGTTGTTTCAGGGCTTTTCCGGAACTCATTTGTGTATATCTGAAGCTTGTTTTGTGGATCCGGACACTTTTACGAATCATTTAATTATTAACACCTCCGAAAAATAGCAAAGAAATTCATACTTCTTTCACCAATATACGCCAAAACTGCCTACTTTTGTGTATTCATTTGTCGTTGCAAATTTGACTAATTGGTAAAGTGACTTTATTACCTTGTATCTTCTTTTCTAAGTGCACTAAATTACATTCATTGTAGCACGTAAAGAACAAACTGTTTTAAATCACCAAAATATACGAGCAAACTGTTTAAATTATTCAATCAAAATCGGAAAACTAAAAAGCACTGTTTAACGCATTGAATCAATTCGAAAATCTAAGAGAGCCCCACTCCTATCAACACGGGTTTATATAATCGCTTGCCCGTGCGTCGCTTTTGTCTCCAAAACTGACAGTTCCTAGAATTTCGTCATGTTCCCATCTCGACCGCCTGTGCGTCGGTTCTTATTAAATTTGCACTCGCACCAGTTAAATCTCAGAAATTTCGATACGGCTCGCAACGTCTGGAAATAACTAATTAATTTTTATACAGAAATGTTATTTTTACCTCTCAAGTTTGCCTCTTATTTTCAACCAATCGGAACCCAGTGACGTTGCTCAACTCACGCCTTTTACTATAGGTGTCTCTGTCTTGCGCATATTATCTGTCTCTATCTACCCTGTTCCGAGTGGTACAAATCTATATTCTTTAGTATCGGTTATTTTCAATTCACGTGGACTTGTGAAATAACCCACCTTATTAGCATTTCCCGTAACTATTCAGCAACGGTTTCTCCAACATTCTCTGTAACCATTTGTTATCTGCAAATTTTACGCAGAACACAAAACATTTAAAAATACGCAGGTGTTCAAACATAATACTTCTACGATCTGAATATTATTGGGTTTTTACTAGCTTTTATACATATTATATGTTACTAATGGTTAACTTCAATTAAAAATAATACCCTTTAATTTTTAGTGACTCCTAATCAAATATTAATTATTATCTGTACATTTTGTTTAATACCGGTTACTTAAAATTGAGTTAATTAATATAAATTTTGCACGTAATCTCCATTTGTTTCTTTACTCGGAATAATTAAATTACACGTAGAGCATTTTAATACTGCTTCTTTTTATAGCAAGCGTCTTGTAAATAATTTAACTCCCTTATTTTTAATGAAACGAATGAATTTTTATACTTCACGGTTTCAATAACGCGTACCTTTTCCCAAAGCTTTTACACGGTGATTAAAATTATTTTATGTGATTATTTAATTTTCTACCCTGGTCTAAATATGAGTAATATATATATATATATATATATATATATATATGCTATGTCACCTTGGGCGCATCGGCCCGCTACTTCGTGTGCCTCATTTTGGGCGTCATAAAAATGCGGTGTTTCCTTTACGGAATCGTGCCCCACTGTTGTATTTCTACTTACCCTAGCTGAAATCAAAACCAAACTCTTTCAATCTTTACCTAAATACACCAATTTATGCTTCCCAAGCTAATCTTCCACGGCTACTTGTCTCTACACCTATATATTAAAAAAAAAATTCAAAAATAAAATCTTTCGAATAAACATAAACCTTTTTATTCATGTGACATAAATTATGTTTCACATAATCTCAATATTTACAAATTATTTACAATAAAATATTTCTAACTTCGGTTCAATCTAAATTCTCGTGAATTTTAAGTTCCTCTATACTTCAACATTTCATTTAAAAGTAGATGGGCCTATCCTGAAACCCTAAATTTACTTTTCCCAGG
This sequence comes from Platerodrilus igneus, assembly GCA_036346225.1. Classification (NCBI taxonomy): domain Eukaryota; kingdom Metazoa; phylum Arthropoda; class Insecta; order Coleoptera; family Lycidae; genus Platerodrilus; species Platerodrilus igneus. The sequence continues at coordinate 369,705 of JARFIW010001407.1, forward strand.
TGTATGATGAGCTCAGTATACACTTCTTTTATTCTGTATGCATTACCACCTTAGTAGATAACTTCCACCGAGCTCACGTTCCTGGACTAAGCCCAATGTTTGCTTTCTAACTAGAACAACCATTCCATCTCGACTCGTTCATCCAATTTCCCGGACGATTCGTGGATGTCTTCCAAACAGCTCCTCATCCAGAGTCCAAACTCCACTTAACGTCCAACCAGCACTCTCGTTCAAGATGTAAATCAATCGCTTACCTCAGTAACATCCAGCATTTCTCGTTATAATTATTTATACAAATATGTTCAGCCCGTTTACTTCAATTGCACTTACTTGTGCTTTTAAACACTGAAAAATATACGACGGACTGCACTATCACCCGGTTTTTAAACTAGAATGTCTTGTCAATGATACTCAATGTAAGCGAAGTGAATCAGAATATAATCGAAAAATAAGAGAGCTTTGCCACATCCAGCAAGACTTATATAAACTCAAGACCCCACGTTCGTCACGTATTTTCACTCTGCTTTCGTCGACTCTAGCAACGGCCCCACAATTCCACAAAATTCTGCTGTAAAAACAACATAATGAACTTTTAAAACTCAGAATTGCACCACCCGAATGACACTTTACTCCGAAAAACTAATTAAACTGGTCAACCCTCCGTATTTTCCGTGTAAACCGTTCCTCTACTCTTCCTTCAGACAAATCCTAAACACACCTTTTATGTCCGCGTCTATATTCTTATTCTCTCACTCACGCTCTAATAATCACCTGATCTTGTCTCTGTATTGTTTTCCTACTTACAAAGTCGACGTTATTTCGACTTTACTGTTATCTTTATCTACCGTGTATTTTCCGTCCTTCTTATAGTCCCACTTATTTATTGTTTACAATACACTCTTCTGTCACGCGCTTGAAAACTGTTTGTCATATAGCCATCTGCTATATTTTCCATCTTACTCTGTTACTTTATAACGATTCTCTGTTCCTTAATTTTATTGATTTGTTCGCAGACTAGTCGTCTGTTTGTAAATCTTGTATCTGTCCGTTGGACAATACTCTGAAATGTTTTCCTAACGCATTCTAGCCTTTACTAGAATTAGCTTATTTCTCCTAAACGTTTATTCCTTGAACTCCTTGGTTGTTTTGCTGTCTCAAACATTGTAGCATTCTACGAATTTAATAAATCTACGTTACTAAATTATTGATTTTAACCCTGCAGAGCTTTAATATTGCAAATTTTCGTACGCAATTTTCAACCTTGCATTAAATAAACGTAATAAACAAATCATTAATTTGTACCTTCATTAAAATATTATCCTAATCTAATTAATTCTAAGCGTAATAAATAAATTATTGACTTGAACCTACATATTACACAGTCCGTTTTTATACCAATTTAATTAATTCGAAACGTAATAAATAAATTCTTGTTTTCTATATACAGGGTGCTTACATAACCACATGCTTGACCTATTTACACATGGTTATCCTTACCCATCTCCGCAATATATATATATATATATATATATATATATATATATATATATACACTTCAAACCTTGGCCCTATGTCCGACCGCTAGCTCAATTCTTATACAATTATATCAAACTATACCTTTAAAATGCGTATATGAATTCGGTATAAATTGCAAAATTATCGTTCAGGTTGTCGTGAAATATTGGTGTTGGTATGCCGGAATGGGGTTTTGGCATCCCAATTGGCATGCCACAATGGAACCTTTACTGCGTACTTGACGGGACACGTCCTGGGTAATGCCAGCGTACGTGCCGGGGCAATGGTAGACCGCACTCCTGGAGGTCGCGGACTTTGTTTGGGAGTGCTCTCTACAACTTTCAGTGGATTCAAAAAGGTGCGTGTGCCGCTGCTTTTCTATAAGCGCTTACGCTCGTTCGGATGTGTTCGGTACTTAATCAGCGATACTGGAAACATTAACTATACCAAACAAGAAAAATTCTTTGAGGTCAGCGACCTACCCAAACCAGTTACAGGACTTTTCTCCGATATCATAATGCTACTTAAAGTGGACGACATTGCGGATTTCACTGACAAATTAAAAACTAATCGTAAACTTTTTTGTCAAGAAAGAAATATGTGACTTTTTTAATAGCTGCTTACGTGGAAAGTTATCTAAATTTCTATCTTTTAGGCATGCAGTAAGAGCTAAAGTTCTATACCTACTAAAAAGCAAAAATAAAATGACGCGAGACGTAAAATATGTTATGGCTGAAGAAGGTCTCTAGAAAATTAATGAAAATTAAAAATTCGATATGCCTGCCGTACAAAGTAAAACCAGCAGATGTTAAGTTGGAAACTTTATTGGAAGAACTACCAGAATATTAGACACACTCAAAAAAGATGAATATTAGCTTTTTGACATGGATATAACCCAAGATTATGCTGGCATGTTTAGCAAGACGGAGATGTGTAATTACTTAAGTACAAACCACAGCTTTTGCTGCAAAGGCGAATACGAAGAGCACTGCAATGTTATAGTTGACAACAATAAAACTATGGGAATCGATTGTTTAGCATGGCTAATAGCTACTGCAAGGATTAAGATATATAAAATAATTTGTGTATCAAATAACAAGTCTCTGTGTTAATAAAGTTGTGAATCATCTACTAGATTTTCTATCTTGTTCAGATTGAGCCAGGCCCGACCTTGGATTATAATTTAGTTGTTTAATATTATATTTTTATTGCTTTATATTGCTTTTCCGCGAGCCCTAACATTGGAATTTGCAGGCGTGTTATAGATAATACCTTAGCGTTTAAGTTGGAAAGCCCTGGCTAGCAATTTTAACGTGAAGGGTTGGTCAGCTGTCGAGATGTGCGTGAGGGTACGGGGTTAATAACATCTAGTGTGTTGAGAGCATAGTTGTAACGATTTGGGATAAAGTAGAGTGCATTCTACTTTTAGTTTTGAGTTCTAAAGTGTATTCGTGAAAGTACCGTGTTCAAGAATTAATAGTGATTCTCAACAAGGGGTTGAGAATTTATAAAGGAAGTAGCGCCATTTGGAATAAGTAAGCTGCGATTTTAAAGGAACGCGAATGCAGGTATTTCTACCTTTTTTTTATAGTTTATAAGTTTGAATCTGTGTTGGTTACGAAGTATTTGCTTATTAAGTAGAGCGTTTGTCTAGAACGTATACACGCAACTTGACGCGTCATTGTGCTTTTGTTTGTTACCACAACGTAAGCTGTGTTGGAGCGAACGATTATACATTTTGCTTACAAGATTGTGTGTCGGTTTACTGGGCCCTCGGCGAATAGAACGTTCTCAACCGCAAGGCACGTGTTTGGTACCAACCGATAATTTAGTGGGGTGGAAAGTTTAGATATTATTTACTTTTAAAGCTACCTTCTGTAATCGCAAGGTTAATGAATCCTATTTCGTCATTGCGATCTTGCGTTAGTAGAAATTAGAAATAGGAGTCGTTAGGCTATAAATACAAAGCGCGTTTAGTGACTGTTTTGGTTACCTTACCGAAATTAAGATTAAGTTTTATTCTTGTGTTAGTTTAGTTGACAAACATTAGCTGGGCGGCGTTTGTTTTTATCTTTGTGTAATCTGTCCTAATTTTGGCTACTAAATTAAAAGTAAATTAAGATGAAGTCGAGTTTGGTTTGGTTGTAGGTTTCATGATTCTAGAAAAACCCTGGAAGAGACCCATAAGAAACGAGTTAGCGAACCCCTGAGTCTAGTTCAAGATGTGCTTTTAAGGGAAACATTTGCGCCTATTTTGGTTAAGAAAACATGATTTTAAGTGACAATATACAACTGCATAACTGGAAACTACGCCAGTGCGGATCAGTTCTATAATACTTTAAAAGATGTTTAGACTTATTGGAAGAATGTAAGTTACACTTCCTAAAGGCGCCAATGTACTCGGTACCCGCTTGTCAATATGTGGAGTGAGCAATCGGACAAGCTACAAATTGGCTGTTGTTTAGTATATATTAACCTCATACAGTACGTGTATTGGAGGAACAGCAGTACAAATAAGTTGACCGGCTTGCAAATTAAGTTGTCTAAAAATACGAAGAAATTGAAAAATTGATAAAGTATTCGGCACACAATCACGAAACATCTAATTACAACGTAACAGAGCCTACAAATAGTGTAACTTCGTGCTAACTCGCCTTCTCGCTCGGGGAGGAGTATTTTTTATGCTCATCTAAGCTTCCAGACCAACTGCTCCTTATTTTCGATCTCATAGCGCAAAACTTGTCACTCCTAGCTGATATAAACCTTGTAAAACGAGTCAGTATTACATCTTACAGATTTTGCTGTCACCATTCCATAATGGTCAATACACAAAAAACAGAATTGGAAACATTCCTTACAGCAATAGGAACCCAAGCAAGCGGAATTAGATTTATGTATATTATTGTATTTTGCTGGCGCCTATGGTTTTTCGGCGCCTTTATGAACTGAACGAGTTTGTGTGGGTGTGTTATGATGGTATACTTATACTTATCGGAAAAGCTATTATGTTCAACTTTCGTACTACTAAATTTTCCTGCAGAAATATAAATAAGTACTTCAATTACTATTTTTGCCTATTTTGAATTCGTAATATTTCTAAACTTGCAACACCCTTTACTCCGTGTTCTTACAATATTTAAATTCTGGCTTTTATTCATCATATTACATTCGGTTGTTCGTTGATAATACAAGTTTTCTATCTAATACCTATTTTGTATTCAAGTTTAAAAGAAGGCCGTTATCTAAAATGGTCATTATTCGCATTGTTTCAGTTTCCTTTGTTTTAGAAAAATTTTTGAAAAATTTCAAAAAAGCAATTTACATAAATATTCTTTTTAAAACATTTCTCCTGGTGTTACTATGGATTTAATTTTATACTATGATTAAATTATACGATAAGGTTCGTGTTCTATACCTCTACATATGGGTCTATAATTTGGCAAAGAAATAAAGTGCTGTAACAATTTTATTTTTAGTTGATAAATCCCTTCATTTAAAGTGCGAAAATAATAAAACACTTTTATTAAATAATGTCGTAATACATTTAACAAGTAAAATAATACATTGAAACAGCATCTTGATTTGTTAGTCTATTTGTGGTTGGATGTCGGTGTATTCCACAGCCAGTCGCAGGCGCGTTTAGGTGTGACAACCTCCCCCTTGGATCCTCCGATCGTCCGAGCGGGTATGATAATCACTCGGCCATACGTAGAAGAAGTAACAAGATGTATGAAAGGACGATGGCGAGTAATCTGCGTATCAATTTTAATGAGTGAGCACATTTTCTGAATAGCGGTTGGTAAAGTATAAACGTTATTATCTTATTTAATTTGGGAAAATTTGTTTAGCGCGACGAGGAACATCACTACAATCTACGATGCATTTAGAATTTCGAAAACTTTAATCAACTTTAAGAAAACCACTTCATTTTACGACGTGTACGGTGTACTTGAAAGATGGAAAGTCGATCTAATTTAAAGAGGATCGTTTGTTACACAGAGTAAAGATGCTACTTTGGTAGAATATAGGCAGTAAACTTCGCATGGTAAAACAAGTACCTAATCCAGGCTAGGAATGCAGTTTTGTTTGGTTCGTAGTAGTTCTAAGAAATTCTTTTGTGTTTCACTTTAGAAACACGCTATTTTGTTCCGATGTGTAGAAGTACGAATATGATATTTGCTTCAAATATTGCTAAGCTGGATTTCCCAGTGTCAAACTTAAAGTTCACTTATTTGATTTTGTAAGAAACAACACGTTGCTTCAGTATAAACTGTTAGTTACGACAACAGGTGTTCCTGACGTCACTTGTTTGTCTGGAATATGCTGCTGACACACGTATCCTTGAAAGCAAATGCTTAGCACTGCGTTACTACCACTTTTGAAAACAAGAATATTTTTGTGATCATTTTCATTAGAAACTAAAAATAGTACTTTTAAATTAAGGAGGAAAATTTGTATAGTAACTTTTGTAATGTAATCGACCTGGACAGATCTGAACGGGTTAGAGTATCTTTGTGTAATAAGTTACACCTTGCTGTAATATATTTGATCATGAATAAGGTTTGATAAACCTTACTTTAAATTTACGATGTAATTCAAGTATTTATTCAATTTTGTTGCATTGCATTTTATTTAAAAAAAAAAGAGATTCTTTTTAGTAAATTATTAGTCCAAGCTTAAAGTTTTTTATTTTGATCAAATGTGATCAAACCTAACCACAGGAAATTAATATCTTTAAGAGTTGAATTTTGATGCCAACCTTATATAGAAAATAGCTTTTTAACTTTTCTTTAGGTATTTTTGCGGGACACAAACAGTGTTCCAATTTTTTATTGATCTAATTATTATACTTTCTTACAGGAACAGCGTCTTATTCTGTTAAGACAGGTTTTTGTCATCGAAGGCGATCTTTCTTTCTTTGGGTCTCCACGTCCGCCCTTAGAAGTATGCCATGCCATTAACGTGAATCAGTCCGGACTTGGTGGCGCCTATTTGTTTTAGTTTGAGTATGACCCACCAACAGATTTCGACTTACCCCCCCATTTCTCATAGCTCTACCCAAGGAATAGACCTCTAGTTACGTCGGAAGACTTCGTTTCACTGGCGCCCATTTTAGAAATTCGTTTTGCTGACACCCAACATCTAGAGTCAGATATATATAAGAAATTAGAAAAATTGCCGCACTGGCGCGGGCAACGGTTAGGGCCCAGTTAAATTCGTTTGACTGGCACACAACGTGGGGCTAGTGCTTCAGAAGAAAAATATGCTACACTGGCGCCCAACGTGGGGCTAGTGCTTTAGAAGAAAAATTCGTTACACTAACGCCCAACGTTTGGGGCTTCGAAATTTGTTTGTTCAAAATTTATTATACTTCGAAATTTGTTTGTTCAAAATTAATTTTACTTCTAAATTTGTTTGTTCAAAATTTATTTTACTTCGAAATTTGTTTGTTCAAAATTTATTTTACTTCAAAATTTGTTTGTTCAAAATTTATTTTACTTCGAAATTTGTTTGTTCAAAAATTGTTTTGTCTCGAAATTTGTTTGCTCAACGTTTATTTGATATTAAGGTTTGGTTGTTTAAAAGATTGGTTGAAACGTTAACCCCCATTCAGTCAATTAATTAACTTAGTCAACTTTATTTTTAACTTTCATTCTGTTTTGACCCAATATAATTTTGTTTGATATCGTTTTGGTAAAATTTATTTTACAAATACACTTTTTGACTTTTACCTTTAGTTGCCCAAATTTGTTTTGACTATTTTTGTAAGGTTTAAATCATTTGGATTTGTTAGTTTGATCTCATTGAAATGTTAGGCTTTTGTAATCATGTCGGAAAAATTCCAAATTGTTTGTCTACTTAAAGAAGAACGGGAGTAGTGAGTGAGAAACCAGTTTTGGAGAAAGGAAAATTTTAGGAAAATTGTTAGATGAAGAAGCTGATAAGCCTGTAGTTTGATTTGCTTGAGTCAATAAAGAACATTTTTGTCCGAATTTGATGATAAGGCTATAGATTCTATTTTGAAGGTACATTGGAGTGAGCTGTCGTTATGTCGTTTGAGAATTGCTCTTGTGCATAAGCACGTTTTTGATTTTGTTAGCAGATTTTGTTTAGATCGGCATTGCAACGCAATTTAGTCTAGGTGGAACTTGTCGTCGTGGTTGGTCGCTCAGCAGTATGTTAGTCCAGACGAGACTCAGGAAGAGTTGGTCGCTCGGCATTACATAAGTCTAGACGAGACTCGAGGTGAGTTAGGCGCTCTAGAATTTTTGCATCATATTTTTTTTTGAGTTGATGTAATTTTGGTATTGTTAGTCTAGGTGAGACTCGTAGAGGGTTGGTCACTCTAGCAAATTTAGGCGTTGTGAAGCAGTGTAGTTGTTTCGACAGTTCGATTGGTAGTAGGATGAGAGTGTACCTGAACACTCATATTTTTTGTTAGCTATCGTCGTGATTAGTTTTTTATTGATGACTCATAAACAGGAAAATGACTTTTAGTTGTTGGTGACTGGTTCTCGAAGTATTCGATTTTACAACCTTTGCGTAGTGCCACGGCACATTTGATTGAGAAGTTTTTAGAGGAAAAGGTATTTCTTGTCTACGGAGTACCACAATTTGTTATTTGTGATAATGGTCCACAGTTGATTGGACGTGTTTTTAAAGCTTTGTGTGCAAGGTACGAAATCCAAAAGATTTGGTACAATGCTATTTATGCTCCTCAATGCAATTTTGTGGAAAGAATTAATAAGACAGTTGGTACTGCAATTCGTTCGTACGTAGAAGAACATGATACGTGGGATCGTGAGATATCAAAAATTCAGTACGCAATTAATTCAGCAAAACACGAATCCACCAACTATTCTCCAAATTTTTTAGTCTTTGGTCGTCAGGTACCCTTAAGTGGAAAAGCCTATAGTGATAATTTTAAACCTGGTGAGGATGTTGATGTTGTTTCAAGTAGTAGACCTTCTTATGTTTTGGATCGTCAACTTTTGTTTGATATTTTTGGAAATGTCCGTGAAAATTTGCATGTAGCTTATCAACGTTCGAGTAAACGCTACAATCTTAGAAGAAGAGACATTTCATTCCAAGTCGGAGAAAGTGTTTGGAGAGCTAATAAGGTACTTTCGAGTGCTGGTGATAAATTCTCCGCTAAGTTAGCCCCAAAGTTCGTTTTGAGTAAAGTTCGAAAAAAACATTCCAATTTAGTGTATGAATTAGAGAATGAAGATGGAACAAGAGCTGGAAAATGGCACGTAAAGGACTTGAAACCCGTTGAAGCATCGTATCCAAATGAGAATGATGATGCTGACGATTAGTTCCAGTCTAGTCATCTCTTTGATGTTAAGCAAAACAGTAGTTGTTTGCTTTGTTTTGTTCCGATTTTTGATTTAGTGTCGTTTCACTAATTTTGAAAGTTTTGTTTGATAATTGAAGCAAGTGGTTAAGGATTTTTGTAGTAGTTTTGAGGTATGCATTAGTGTGCATACTGGTTATTTTAGTCGCGCGTTATTCGAAGATGTGGTTAGAAGATGTCTTTGAAAGATATCTTTAAGATGTAGAAGTAAGTGGGCTATTTAAGTTGTTAGTCCTGATTTCTACATATCGAGGTAGAGAGAATATTGATTTATTCTTTCCCTTATTTTTGACCGTTCAAAATTTTTTTGTCTAATAAGGTCAAGTGGTTGCATGGTGAACCTCACCGTGTGATCCATCACTAATAAGATGTGTTAGTTGAAGATTAGTGATAGGATAATCAGTAGGGTGTAGGAGATTACAGCCCTGACTGGTTCAGTTTTGATTTTGAATTTTGTAAGTAACCTTATGAGTAGGTTACCTTTGTTTTCATTATCACCTTGTGATGATAATATTTTGAATTTGAATTTTGTAAGTAACCTTTTGGTTAGGTTACCTTTGTTTTGATTATCGCCTTGTGATAATCATATTTTGAATTTAGACCTATTAGTAGGGTCTTCTTTTTGATTGTCACCTTATAGTGATAATATTTTGAATAGTTATGCTATTTTGATGTTGTAGCATTCCTTTTTTTTGTAGATAGAGCTACTTGAGCTCCAGGAAGTAGAGTTTTTATTTGAGGAAATTAAGATGTTTTGTAAAATGTTTGGTTATAGTTAGTAAATACTAGCCTTGGTAGGAGTAAGAACCTCTAGTTAAAGGGTTACTTTGAATTTGGATTTTGATTGTTTTTTTTCCCGTGGAGTGTTTGACTTTCTAATTTGACCCTTCCCAATTTTGACCAACACCGATTGTGACTCCCCGATTTTGTCTCCCTATGGACGTTAGGTACACGTAGTTACCGACACACTCAAATTTGTAAATATTTGTTCCCCTCGTTTTAATAAATTCATAAGAATTTGTATTGATAATTAGGAATGTAGAAGAGGCTAGTATATTTATAAAAAAAAAATTTTTTTGTATTTGTTATACTTAAAGTTTATTCCTTGTTAAAAAAAATTTTTTTTTCTTTTAGGAAAGGGGTAGTGTAACAATTTTATTTTTAGTTGATAAATCCCTTCATTTAAAGTGCGAAAATAATAAAACACTTTTATTAAATAATGTCGTAATACATTTAACAAGTAAAATAATACATTGAAACAGCATCTTGATTTGTTAGTCTATTTGTGGTTGGATGTCGGTGTATTCCACAGCCAGTCGCAGGCGCGTTTAGGTGTGACAACCTCCCCCTTGGATCCTCCGATCGTCCGAGCGGGTATGATAATCACTCGGCCATACGTAGAAGAAGTAACAAGATGTATGAAAGGACGATGGCGAGTAATCTGCGTATCAATTTTAATGAGTGAGCACATTTTCTGAATAGCGGTTGGTAAAGTATAAACGTTATTATCTTATTTAATTTGGGAAAATTTGTTTAGCGCGACGAGGAACATCACTACAATCTACGATGCATTTAGAATTTCGAAAACTTTAATCAACTTTAAGAAAACCACTTCATTTTACGACGTGTACGGTGTACTTGGAAGATGGAAAGTCGATCTAATTTAAAGAGGATCGTTTGTTACACAGAGTAAAGATGCTACTTTGGTAGAATATAGGCAGTAAACTTCGCATGGTAAAACAAGTACCTAATCTAGGCTAGGAATGCAGTTTTGTTTGGTTCGTAGTAGTTCTAAGAAATTCTTTTGTGTTTCACTTTAGAAACACGCTATTTTGTTCCGATGTGTAGAAGTACGAATATGATATTTGCTTCAAATATTGCTAAGCTGGATTTCCCAGTGTCAAACTTAAAGTTCACTTATTTGATTTTGTAAGAAACAACACGTTGCTTCAGTATAAACTGTTAGTTACGACAACAGGTGTTCCTGACGTCACTTGTTTGTCTGGAATATGCTGCTGACACACGTATCCTTGAAAGCAAATGCTTAGCACTGCGTTACTACCACTTTTGAAAACAAGAATATTTTTGTGATCATTTTCATTAGAAACTAAAAATAGTACTTTTAAATTAAGGAGGAAAATTTGTATAGTAACTTTTGTAATGTAATCGACCTGGACAGATCTGAACGGGTTAGAGTATCTTTGTGTAATAAGTTACACCTTGCTGTAATATATTTGATCATGAATAAGGTTGATAAACCTTACTTTAAATTTACGATGTAATTCAAGTATTTATTCAATTTTGTTGCATTGCATTTTATTTAAAGAAAAAGAGATTCTTTTTAGTAAATTATTAGTCGAAGCTTAAAGTTTTTTATTTTGATCAAATGTGATCAAACCTAACCACAGGAAATTAATATCTTCAAGAGTTGAATTTTGATGCCAACCTTATATAGAAAATAGCTTTTTAACTTTTCTCTAGGTATTTTTGCGGAACACAAACAGTGTTCCAATTTTTTATTGATCTAATTATTATACTTTCTTACAGGAACAGCGTCTTATTCTGTTAAGACAGGTTTTTGTCATCGAAGGCGATCTTTCTTTCTTTGGGTCTCCACGTCCGCCCTTAGAAATATGCCATGCCATTAACGTGAATCAGTCCGGACTTGGTGGCGCCTATTTGTTTTAGTTTGAGTATGACCCACCAACAGATTTCGACTTACCCCCCCATTTCTCATAGCTCTACCCAAGGAATAGACCTCTAGTTACGTCGGAAGACTTCGTTTCACTGGCGCCCATTTTAGAAATTCGTTTTGCTGACACCCAACATCTAGAGTCAGATATATATAAGAAATTAGAAAAATTGCCGCACTGGCGCCGGCAACGGTTAGGGCCCAGTTAAATTCGTTTGACTGGCACACAACGTGGGGCTAGTGCTTCAGAAGAAAAAAATATGCTACAGTGCTTCCATTACTTCTGTCGTAAATGTGGTCAATGGTGACGTTATGTGAATCATATGCCACTTCCGAATTTTCATCGGAACAACATACGCAGTATAGGTTCAATTTTTTGTGAAGTTGACTTATGAAAAATATCGCACGTACTTCGCGTCAGTATTTTTGTAGAATGCAATAACAGTATATTAATTAACACAAGAATTAACCGGCGTTTGTTAAAAATTTATTTTTAAATAATTGAGCCCAGGTATAAAGTCCTATGGTAACCTTAATATGTAACATGTTTCGATGTTTTTGAGGACGAAAATATCTTAGGTGCTGCGCTACCAGTGTTTGTTGCAGTTTATATTAACAGCACATGCAGCAAAGATCTTTGTCTTAAAGCGTGCTCTATATATTTTGTGAAGTTGCCTTAACCACCGCTATTTATAAATTGTTGTACAGAATATTCTATAGTTAAAGAAATTTTCTAAATAATAAAAATTACTATAACCATTATATTTTTTTGGTTATTTCTTTATGCTTCTTTTATTGGGCAGACTAACGTTAGTCGTGATATATTTGTTTATACAGGTACACTAATGTTCTTTTATTTTAGCTAGGTATTTTGTGGTATCGCGTTTCTACTACTCCCTCACACCTATTTATAACGGTGTCTAGCGGGGTCATCCTTTTTGTTGTGTCGCGGGTTTTATCGTAACAAAGTTCGAATCAAACGTACTTAAAGCATTCCTTCGTAGAATAACTTTTCTGCCTAGTAAATTAGAAACTAAATTAAGTAAAGAAAATGTTTCCACTCAAGAGTGTGTAACTTCTAAAGTAGCATCTTGCACCCTGTAGCAGGTTTGTAATGTGCAATGCAATAAAACTAAACAGACCTATTCGCCTTTTACTATTTTAGATTTGAAGCTCTATACTGGTTTTACTGTTTTTAGTTTTCCTAGAGCTTTGCTTGAACTGATTCTGCTTGATCACAAATTGAGTTTGTAGTTTTTAGTGAACGTTTAGTTTGGGCGCAATGTAGGATCTATCTTACCGCCCGCTGAAACAAATGCCTTACACTCAGCATGTAAGGAATGGTTACATGAAAAGGGTTTTAACCACTTTAGAAAAACGGCGTTATACTTCTAAATGTTTACCTTTTTGTTGTTACGAACTAACACGATGTAATCTCCTGCAGGGTCAAATCTCGCGCAGTGCACATTTTTCATTATTAGTACAGATGTGATTGTCCCTACATAATCTATATGAATGTTTGTAAATACTTCCAATTAAATATTGTAGAAAAATTTATGTAACAATGAAACACATTCAAGTTATAGTAAATGATATTTCTACAAAGAATTCCGAACTGGAAGTCTTTTTTATGACGTCATTAACAGTAATCTAGCAAATTTTAGGAACTCGTAAAGTTTCAGTGGAAAAAAGTAAATAATCTCACTGTATGGCTGTACGCGGACGATACAATAGAGTGTTACTTACCAAATTGTCGCTAGATGATTGGGGGTGGGGGGATAGTACGTACAAAGCACGGTGAACTACTTGACATAGTAAACTCAGCCGTGGCTGGCTAGCTGCAGCCGCGGTGGGGTGGGATCCGATTGGGGGGTGCTATGGTGACGTGTCGTCGCAAATCGAAATTGTGGGCACCACCCTTATTTTAATTGAGTTCTGCCTAATATCGTAAGATGATGACACGGATTCCTTGTCATTATCAGAGGCCTGTGAAATAAGGGAAAAGTCGACCGCTTCTGGCAAAAACCCGGGACGGCGAAATATTGGGGTACCAATTATCCCCCCTAAAGTTACAGAAACCAAGCTTATATGTAGTACCTTGTCGCTGGAAATAAGGACAAACAATTTGTTTGAACTACGACTCTACGATGCAGTAATCAATTAATAGGCGCAACACTCTGTATATTAAAATATCCGAGTTGCTGTGTACAGTAATTAATTTCCCTCTCTTTACCAATATTAACTCACGCTGAAGGCTAACACCATGACATTCAATATAAAACACATCTAGTTAAATTATGTCACTCTTCAAATAATACGCTTCTAATTTCTACCTTACAGAAATTATTGTCTACATCATATTTGTACATTTCCTGAGGAGTGTAAAATAATAATAATTAACCTATGTCCTAACGGATCCTCTTATACCTGTGCGAGAATAATGATAACTGTTAATAATCTAAACTAAGAAAAGAATTTTGAAGTAATGTTATATGGGAAATATCTAAACATATTCTTAAACCTCACACCTATAGATTAAAAATGCTTACGGCAATGAATATTACATACAACACAGAAATATTGTTGTAAATCCAGGAATTCAGCACAGGATTTCTTTGATGGTATCACAAAAATATGTGGAAGCTCCAGGACTAGGACGGCAACATAAGCAATCCCTGAAGACGGTTTCAGACGCGGCACAATAAAATGTATTCCATGAACTACTAACTTACTATTTAAAAGGATCCCGCTTGAACTAGACTTGCAATTGAAGCTAAAAGGTATATCTATAGAAATATCGTCTTAGTGTGTTAATAATTAACTCCTTAGCCTAATACCGTAAAACTAAAGACTTTATATACGTTGGGAAAGGGTTTCCATTGAATTACACTCGGAAACCCTAGGATCACACAACTCACCGTAGAAATTAAATATCCGTCTATATTAGGAACTAGAAAGTACTGGTTGTTTAAAACCAATTTCGTCGACACGCTAATCAAATCCCCCAATATAAGTACGGGGTAACAATTCGATCAAGCATGACGGTGCATTCACACCTTAACCCTTGAGTCCCCAACGCTGACTGACCCTGAAGAACTACGAACTACCATCTGTTTCCACTCTCGGAAATGAGTGGGGTGTAACAACTAACCTGAACACGTGCTTGGCATGCACGTGAAACGTGAAAGTGACTTCTTACTGAAACCTCGTAGCATCTATTCTGGGAATGGGATGAGCTGTACTTAAAGGTACCACACGGCTTACGAAGAATATGTATTGAATAGAGACGCTTACTCATTAAGGGTTTCTAAAACGTCTAATATGCCAAATGGAATTTCGACCACCTGCCCTAACAAGTATAAGATAAACTATTTTAAAACTACCTTCAGTAAATCACAATGCACTTAACCTTCTAAAATACGAATCTTAAAATGAATAAGTATACGAGATAGGTAATGTGAATTTATTAAATAAAACCGAAGGTTTCAAGAAATAGAAAAGTTTTGCTTTGTCAGTAGTAGGAATACAGGCTCTCCACCGCCTCTTTTTCATCAGCATCCTCATTTCCATCTGGACCAAATAGTTTTCTTAGACTAACCATTTTCATCTTTCAAGATAAATGCACCTTGTTTGGTATCAATTAGTATTAGATTTTTCTCAGCTACCTGAATTTCGGGGAATCTTTTGGATAGAATCACCCTCCAGGAAGCTAACCCAATTTTAAGATTTTTTGCTGGTAGCGATTTCTGACAAAGCTTATAAATTTTTTAACCATGCGACACATCATATTAGTCTAGAATGAATTTTACGCAAAATCCGAATCTGCAAATAGATTTAAAATAGGACTACCCCTTACAAAGTTACACCCCTATAAAGACCCGAACCTTTCAATTTTTTTGCTTGTTTATTTAGCAAACATATAAAAGATTATTTTTGTTTCTTTTAAGATAAATGTACCCTATTCTTAAGCATTATATAGAAATTTGAAACTTGTTCTTTAATAAAACATTCTAAACCTAACACACTTAATCAAAAATGTGAGGAACCTCTAAAATGGGTAAAAATTTCAAAGCAGTGTATAATTCCTTTTAAAGCGTATTTCTTCTCCAAACAAATACATTAATTACAGAAGGAAAGTACGCTGAATGCAAGCAAATTAATAGCTAATTTAATACTGCTTACTGACCTACCTTAATTGTTTGTACAAAGAAAGGGTTCGCCCCTTTCCTATTTTAAATCCGTGTGCAGATCCGGATTTTGCGTAAAATTCTAGACTAATTTGATGGTTAAAAAATTTGTAAGCATTGTCAGAAATCGCTACCAGCAAAAAATCTTAAAGTTAGATTAGCTTTCTGGGGGGAGGGGGATGCTATCCAAAAAGTTCCCCGAGATTCAGGTAACTGAGAAAAATCTAATATTAATTGATACCAAACAAGGTACATTTATCTCGAAAGATGAAAGTGGTTAGTCGAAGAAAACCATTTGTCCAGATGTGTGTGGAAATGAGGAATCTGGTGGAAAAGAGACGGTGGATAGCCTGTATTCCTACTACTTTTGTCCCACACTCTTAAGGTAAGCGTTCATTGTTTGACATCCTACGGATCGCACGCATCGAACGAATTTGAAAATAATACTTCTTCCATTAATTTAAATGTATCTGCGTTCACTACTTTGATCAGGCGTATCGGATCCCTGGATTCAGTACCGGATTCGAGACTGGGCAACTTCTACGATGCATGCGTTCTGAGTGAATGACATCATTCGAAATCCGAGTCAGTAGACGCTCCTGCTCGAATTGTGTGCAACGGGTTTCTTTCTAAGCCAAGACCATAGAGAACATACAGTAGAAGATTCACCAATTACATGTTAAAAAGTGGGAACAACAGAGGCGGCTAAAACCGGTAGCGCCTTCAGGAACTACTAGAAACAACAAGAGCTAATAGCGGTAAATTCAAAATATTAACACTAAAAAAGATTTACCTAAAAACTTATTTTCAAAACTCAACAATATGGATTAACAGGTTAAATAAAAATTCATTTAAGCATATATGGCAAATAAATGAATTTTAGTTCAACCTGTTTCATAATATTTGTCGATTTTCAAAATAAGGTTTTAGAAAAATTTATTGAATGAAGTTATCATGGTATAAATAACACAATTCAAAAAATTAAGTTAAACAGAAAAGTAATAATAATGGTTTATTCATGGAAATATTCTTTATTATACATCATACTTAGCAACATCACCATTTTGTTTTCGACCTTACTTAAGGTCGGTTTGACGCAGCTCTAACTTCTTTTCTATTCTGTGCTAATCTAAAAAGCTCTACATACTCTTCACAACCTAAATTTCTAATAATTTGACTAATATGGCTTGGTCTAGGTCTTCCTATATCTTTCTATTTTTTTCCTATCCACCTGGTTCTACATAGATATTAGCTACCTGATGGTTGTTAAAGAACTCTAACATGTTTACATGATTTCCATTTATAAGGAAATAAACTATAACCTGATTATCCGCTTCAAAAAAGGAAAAGTGTTAAATTATGTGTTATGGTAAGGCTTAAGCAACGAATCGCTGCCAACATGCCAGACCGCTACCTAATTGTGAGTTATGTCATGGTGACGTTTATTAAATTATATGTTATTGTAAGGCTTAAACAACGAATCGCTACCAACATGCCAGACCGCTAACTAATTGTGAGTTATGTCATGGTGACGTTTATTAAATTATTTGTTATGGTAAGGCTTAAGCAACGAATCGCTACCAACATGCCAGACCGCTATCTAATTGTGAGTTATGTCATGGTGACGATTATTAAATTATATGTTATGGTAAGGCTTAAACAACGAATCGCTACCAACATGCCAGACCGCCACCTAATTGTGAGTTATGTCATGGTGACGTTTATTAAATTATATGTTATGGTAAGGCTTAAGCAACGAATCGCTACCAACATGCCAGACCGCTACCTAATTGTGAGTTATGTCATGGTGACGTTTATTAAATTATATGTTATTGTAAGGCTTAAACAACGAATCGCTACCAACATGCCAGACCGATAACTAATTGTGAGTTATGTTATGGTGACGTTTATTAAATTATATGTTATGGTAAGGCTTAACAACGAATCGCTACCAACATGCCAGACCGCTATCTAATTGTGAGTTATGTCATGGTGACGATTATTAAATTATATGTTATTGTAAGGCTTAAACAACGAATCGCTACCAACATGCCAGACCGCCACCTAATTGTGAGTTATGTCATGGTGACGTTTATTAAATTATATGTTATGGTAAGGCTTAACAACGAATCGCTACCAACATGCCAGACCGCTACCTAATTGTGAGTTATGTCATGGTGACGTTTATTAAATTATATGTTATTGTAAGGCTTAAACAACGAATCGCTACCAACATGCCAGACCGCTAACTAATTGTGAGTTATGTCATGGTGACGTTTATTAAATTATATGTTATGGTAAGGCTTAACAACGAATCGCTACCAACATGCCAGACCGCTACCTAATGAGTTATGTCATGGTGACGTTTATTAAATTATATGTTATGGTAAGGCTTAACAACGAATCGCTACCAACATGCCAGACCGCTACCTAATTGTGAGTTATGTCTGGTGACGTTTATTAAATTATATGTTATGTAAGGCTTAAACAACGAATCGCTACCAACATGCCAGACCGCCACCTAATTGTGAGTTATGTCATGGTGACGTTTATTAAATTATATTTATGGTAAGGCTTAACAACGAATCGCTACCAACATGCCAGACCGCTACTAATTGTGAGTTATGTCATGGTGACGTTTATTAAATTATATGTTATTGTAAGGCTTAAACAACGAATCGCTACCAACATGCCAGACCGTAACTAATTGTGAGTTATGTCATGGTGACGTTTATTAAATTATATGTTATGGTAAGGCTTAAACAACGAATCGCTACCAACATGCCAGACCGCTATCTAATTGTGAGTTATGTCATGGTGACGTTTATTAAATTATATGTTATGGTAAGGCTTAAGCAACGAATCGCTACCAACATGCCAGACCGCTACCTAATTGTGAGTTATGTCATGGTGACGTTTATTAAATTATATGTTATTGTAAGGCTTAAACAACGAATCGCTACCAACATGCCAGACCGCTAACTAATTGTGAGTTATGTCATGGTGACGTTTATTAAATTATATGTTATGGTAAGGCTTAAGCAACGAATCGCTACCAACATGCCAGACCGCTACCTAATTGTGAGTTATGTCATGGTGACGATTATTAAATTATATGTTATGGTAAGGCTTAAACAACGAATCGCTACCAACATGCCAGACCGCCACCTAATTGTGAGTTATGTCATGGTGACGTTTATTAAATTATATGTTATGGTAAGGCTTAAGCAACGAATCGCTACCAACATGCCAGACCGCTACCTAATTGTGAGTTATGTCATGGTGACGTTTATTAAATTATATGTTATTGTAAGGCTTAAACAACGAATCGCTACCAACATGCCAGACCGATAACTAATTGTGAGTTATGTCATGGTGACGTTTATTAAATTATATGTTATGGTAAGGCTTAAGCAACGAATCGCTACCAACATGCCAGACCGCTATCTAATTGTGAGTTATGTCATGGTGACGATTATTAAATTATATGTTATGGTAAGGCTTAAACAACGAATCGCTACCAACATGCCAGACCGCCACCTAATTGTGAGTTATGTCATGGTGACGTTTATTAAATTATATGTTATGGTAAGGCTTAAGCAACGAATCGCTACCAACATGCCAGACCGCTACCTAATTGTGAGTTATGTCATGGTGACGTTTATTAAATTATATGTTATTGTAAGGCTTAAACAACGAATCGCTACCAACATGCCAGACCGCTAACTAATTGTGAGTTATGTCATGGTGACGTTTATTAAATTATATGTTATGGTAAGGCTTAAGCAACGAATCGCTACCAACATGCCAGACCGCTAACTAATTGTGAGTTATGTCATGGTGACGTTTATTAAATTATATGTTATGGTAAGGCTTAAGCAACGAATCGCTACCAACATGCCAGACCGCTACCTAATTGAGAGTTATGTCATGGTGACGTTTATTAAATTATATGTTATGGTAAGGCTTAAGCAACGAATCGCTACCAACATGCCAGACCGCTACCTAATTGTGAGTTATGTCATGGTGACGTTTATTAAATTATATGTTATGTAAGGCTTAAACAACGAATCGCTACCAACATGCCAGACCGCTAACTAATTGTGAGTTATGTCATGGTGACGTTTATTAAATTATTTGTTATGCTAAGGCTTAAGCAACGAATCGCTACCAACATGCCAGACCGCTATCTAATTGTGAGTTATGTCATGGTGACGTTTATTAAATTATATGTTATGGTAAGGCTTAAGCAACGAATCGCTACCAACATGCCAGACCGCTACCTAATTGTGAGTTATGTCATGGTGACGTTTATTAAATTATATGTTATGGTAAGGCTTAAGCAACGAATCGCTACCAACATGCCAGACCGCTACCTAATTGTGAGTTATGTCATGGTGACGTTTATTAAATTATATGTTATTGTAAGGCTTAAACAACGAATCGCTACCAACATGCCAGACCGCTAACTAATTGTGAGTTATGTCATGGTGACGTTTATTAAATTATTTGTTATGCTAAGGCTTAAGCAACGAATCGCTACCAACATGCCAGACCGCTATCTAATTGTGAGTTATGTCATGGTGACGTTTATTAAATTATATGTTATGGTAAGGCTTAAGCAACGAATCGCTACCAACATGCCAGACCGCTACCTAATTGTGAGTTATGTCATGGTGACGTTTATTCAATTATATGTTATGGTAAGGCTAAGCAACGAATCGCTACCAACATGCCAGACCGCTACCTAATTGTGAGTTATGTCATGGTGACGTTTATTAAATTATATGTTATGGTAAGGCTCTAAATTCTTTTCTATTCCGAGCTTGTCTAAAAAGGTCTACATACCCTTCACAATCTAAATCTTTAATAATTTGACTAATATAGCTTTGTCTAGGCCTTCCTACTCTATTTTTATTTGGTAACCTATAATCTAAGACTTTACTAAACAGTCCCTCATGTCTTAACTGGTGCCCTATCATTCTATCTCTCCTGACCTTTAATTGTTTCCGCATACAGGGTTCATCACCTATCTTTCTATAAACTTCCTGGTTTGTTACTATATCTGTCCAACTAATCTTTAACATTCTCCTATAACACCAAGTTTCAAAATCTTCTATCTTTTTCTTATCTACTTCTTTAATTGTCCAAGTTTCACTACCGTATAGTAGAACGCTCCATACGTACGACTTTAAGAAACTTTTTCTATTATCTAAACTAATACTATTAGCTATTAGTAAGTTTTCTAGACTTTGCTATAATGACTATATCATCTGCAAAACGTAACATATCTATTTTCTGTTCCTGTTCACTAATACCTATATCTTTTCTCTCTCTAGCTAAATTTAAAGCTTTCTCAATATAAACATTAAAAATCAAAAAAGACAGTATACAACCCTGTCTAACACCATTTCTAATCTTAGCTTCCTTTTCTATTTCATCAAATCTAATTACTACGCTTTGGTTTTTATATAGACTGTAAATAGTTTTTCTATCCCTATGAGAGATTCCTATTTTTTGCAAAACTCTGAACATAACAATCCAATTAACCCTATCAAATGCTTTTTCTAAATCTACAAACGCGAAATGAGTCTTTTTATTTTTTTGTAACCTTTTTTCAATAATTACCCTAATCATTAATATCGGTTCTCTAGTCCCTCTGCCTTGACGAAAACCATATTGGTCTTCGCCTAAATAATTCTCAGTCAAAGCTTCTACTCTATTTTTAATAATTATTGTTAGTATTTTGGAAGCATGAGAAGTTAAACTAACCGTTCTAAAATTCTCACACCTATCAGCTCCTAACTTTTTTGGGATTGGGATATTTTTTTCGAAATCTATTGGAACCTCACCTGTGTCATATATTACTTTTACTAGTTCATATAATCTGTCTAAAGTTTTCCAACTTGCATATTTTATTAGTTCTGCGGGAATATCGTCTATCCCTGGCGCTTTATTTAGTTTAAGATTCCGAACAGCTCTATCAAAGTCCTCTTTTAATATTGAGAACCCTATTTCTACATCCTCTTCTTGGTCGTTCTCTAACTCATCCATATCGTCTCCCTTATATAAATCTTCTAAATATCTTCTCCATCTGTCTGCTACCTCAACTTTATTTATTAGAAGCTCATTATTCTCGTCTCTAATACCATTATATTTTTTTTTTATCTTCCCCAAAAAACTTTTTAACTGCCCTGTAAGCCCTGTCTGTCTTACATACTCTCAAATCATCTTGTATTCCCTTACAATTCTCCTCCATCCATTTATTTCTAGCTTTTCTACACTCATGTACTATATTATTTCTAACTGTATTATATTTTTGCTTATTTTCACTATCCACTTCTCTGAAAGGTTTAAGCTTTCTTCTATTCTCTATTAAATCTAATATCTCCTTTGTTACCCAGGGTTTTCTCGCATCTATTTTTTTCTTACCTATAGTCTGTGTTGCTGTATCATGTACAGTCAATTTTATTTCTTTCCATCTATTTTCTACGTTCCCTCCTACAGCTATCTCTTTGCTCTTATTATCTAATACTTGTTTATATTCCTCTTTTACCTCACTATCATTAAGCTTACCTATATTCCATCCCTCTCTTTTAACCTTTGTCAATTTTTTGAATTTTAGCTTACGCTTCATTTTAACTAAGATATGATCGTTATCTATGTCAGCCCCTGGATAACTACGACAGTTTTTAACTTGGTTTCTAAATCTTTGTTTAACTAAAATATAATCTATTTGGTATCTAGCCCTATCACCTGGCGCTTTCCAGGTATATCTTCTCCTAACATGTTGTTCGAATAGGGTGTTTACAGTTACTAATCTATGTTCGTGACAAAACTCAACTCATTTTTCTCCTCTATCATTTCGTCTGCCATACCCAAATTTTCCTACCATTTTTCCCTCACTACCTTCTTCCACTGACGCATTAAAATCGCCCATAACTATTAAATTCTCATCTCCTTTTACTTTTCCCACTATACTATTTATATCCTCGTATACCTTTTCTACTTCCTCATCCTCGTACTGAGTTGTTGGCATGTAAACCTGTACTAAAACAGTGTCTGTAGGTTTTGTACTCAGTCTAACCATAATTATTCTATCACTAAATTGTAAGTACTCTTTAACTTTATGCCCTAATCTTTTACCTAACGCTATTCCTACCCCTGCCTGTCCATTAGTTGAAGAAAATGTAATTATCCTATAATTATCTTTCCAAAAGTCATTACTATCTGGCCATCTCACCTCACTAATACCTAAAATGTCTAGCTTTCTCTTTCTCATTTCGACTAATAAATTCGTTAACTAAAGTCCCTATCACTAAATCGAACTGTTGTTTTATATTCATACGATGACGAGGCCCAAGTACCCCTCCCGGAGATCCGAATGAAGGAGTATTTTACCTCCGGACAGGAATTTTATTTGTGAGCTCTCCATCATATATATTGCGTGTTTTAGGCCACGTACACCTGGGAAATATTGTGGTAGGTTCTCATACCTTTCCACAACGCAGTTTTTAAAGATTTTAGAAAAAAGCCGTATCCGTCACGGCCAACCCTCAACAAGCTTGTAAATTGTTGAAGATCGCCCGAGACCAACCGACCCTCCTCCAATATCTTTTAGCCAGCAAGGCTGCTGCCCCTAGCTGCGCCTTTTAATCGCTCTTTACGATAAGCAGGCTTACTATAGTAGTATCCTTTATCCCCTACTATAGGGATGATACTTAGAAACAGTACAAACTAATTAATCAATAAATAACCTTAACGTATCATAAATATAATACTGATGTACTCATCATTCCAAATTGGATTAAATAAATAATTAAACACAAATAATTGCAATATAAAGAAATTCTGTTCGTTAATTAATTAAATCTATTATAGAAATGCATTAGTCAATATCTTCTTCTAGTTATTCTTTATTTTATAATATAACGTACCTGTAATGCCAACCGTTATATTTTAATAATTTTCAAATACCAGTAATAACATTTACAATAAAAATGACATAATAAGAGAATGAGAACTACACTAAAAGAATATTTAACTAGAAATTTTATACGCTGATTTATAAAATAACGTACCTGTTTTGCAAATTCTTTTAATATAATAATTTTCCAATAATAATGGTATTGAACAATGCAACTAATCAATGTGAAAAGGACAACTATGCTAAAACCGTATTATAGTTAGTATTTTAAACACCGACTTAAAGAATGGAATACCTGTAAAATCAATCATTTGAATTTCGCAATGAACAATAATAATATGGTACCTATATACATTAGAATAACTGTAGGATAGTGAAGGCATTCCCGAACAAACCAGTAGGATGGAGGATAGGGTGTTCCTACTTTTTCATTTAAAAACGGAGACATACAAAGGCTAAATATATTTCGATGATACTGCAGCGCCTTCAAATGCTACTCGATATGCGCGTAATTTGGTTTCCATAATTCCCTATGTATCGGATGATCTCCTTTTATTTAACTATGGCCGGGCTCGATTTTAGTGATGTTAATTCCTTACTGCAGCAAAATTGACGATTGGCTATTAATTACCCTTGTTCTAAATGATGAAAAACTGTACAATCTTAAACAACACGATTATAGCAATCAACAAAGACGAGTTGATAACATATGGGAGGAAATCGGTAAAGTTACGAAGCAACCAGGTTTGTATTTGCTAAGTTTATTTTATATTTGTAATTTATTTTATAGTTAAAACGATATCTTAAAAATCAGCATTATTAAATTAAATCGAAATTTGTAATGAAAATGGAATATGCAAAAAACGAACCCAATGTGTATACTCTAAATGCCAATGCTTATGGTCAGGTTTTCTCAATACGTACTTTGCAGTGCTACCATAAAACTGCTCCCGTGGCAGAGTTTAACTAATTTTTGAATCTATACCTCTAACCTCTAGTGCACTCCTACCAATTCCTTCTAACTTGTGGACATCTCTTATATCAGCAAGAGATACTTTCTGTTCAGAGGCGGGCATCATTTATTAAATAGTTCTGGAAACAACAAGCAGCTAGTACAACACTGTTTGTATGCTCCTGAGACACGGACATCATGTATTCAAAAGTTCGAAATTTTTGTTCCAACATTCCAAACGCATTTTTTGAAACATTTCGGGCACAGCTGAATCGGTAATTAAATATTTCTACGAGCCTTTCCACGAGTTTTGTCTAGAGAATACAGGCTCATTAAGTACGTACACAAAGAAAAGGCTTCATCGCAAATTATTACGTGTGCAATATGTCATCACTTGCTGGTAACTGCTTATATGTAGGAACCTTTAACGTGTTATGATGTATCCTTTTTCCAAATTCGAATTCTTAAAAATACTGCCATCGAAGTTTTTCCCATATGCCTCTATATACACTGCAACAAATTTATAATTTGCGTCGGCTAAAGTCAGCAAAATATTACTAAATGTTTTGTCGTAACAGTAAAACTGAGAAAGGAATTTTCAGTCGCTAAATATCTGAAATAAAAATAATTACTCTGGTATTAAAAACAAAATACAGTATATCTATACATAATCTTATGCTTGTTGCAGAATAATTGTGCCAAGGCAAATAGACTCGACTGCGTGACAGCCATCGCCAAACAAAAGAAGTGGCCAGGGCGTAACAAAAATATAGGCATCAAAATTTGATAAAGAATTAACGTTTTTAGTTCCCTATCTCTTCCATAAGAAGCACAGTGTGTCAAATATTTTATTGTCGTCTTTATCGCATGTTCTTGAGGACCCTGAGATGGATGAGCAAGGAAACCGACAAAAGGGCGCGATGGTGACGGAGAAGACTTTAATAATAGATATTACTTTCGATGGTTCTGTATCATCGCAATCACCATCACTCACACTAACCGTTCTCTAACAGCTACTTGCGAAAAAAAAGGTTTTAGAACCCCCTAATTGCGAAATAGTACACAAGATTCAATAACAAACTTTTTCCTAAACATTGGACAATGAGTTCGTACATATACACTCCGAAATCAAGTTGAGATCAAAGGGAAACTCTTCAATTGGGCAAATTCTGTAAAAATGAGGCTGCTGATAAAAAGCAGCAGTTCATTCTGTAATATTGCAATAAAATGTAGAGCCAGGATTATCAGTCCCCGATATAACCTTTTTTGTTTTATGGTGGCGGAGCCACCATCTTATCTTGTGTGGCTGCTGTTTGGTACGTACTTAATCAAATATTATACAATCAACTGCGATTATCTATGAGACCGATGATTACTCTAGACATATCTTATGTGGGTATCGCATAATCACTATCTCAAAGTCTCTATATTTTGTGTTGCACGGTTGACTCATTACAAAAATTAATTTTATTCCGTCGTGCTAGAACTGGATTTTATAAAATATGCCGAACCATTATCTGTATCTCTATATATAATACAGTTATAAAAATACTATATAACTCTAATTATTCTATAAATGTTTAATATATACTTAAAACTATCAACCCTCAGCCACTAATTATATTCGTAATTCCTTATGTTTGTTTAAAATAACACGCAAGCATTACAAACTATAAAATATTTCAAATTAGAATAAGAAGGAAGTATAGAGCAATCAAGATAAATTGATTAGCGAAGGGTATTCGGAAGTGGAAGGACAAAGTATTTCTGATACGGTAGACGAGGCATACGGAAATATAAAGGAATGTTTTGATAAAAGTGAAGTATGTACTAAGCTTTGTTAGAATACATTGAGGATCTAACTTGAGAGTTAAATGTTGCCTTACGTAAAATAAATTATGAGGTTGAAGTGAACAAAAAGACCTAATTTTTATATTTAAAATTCTAAAATGCTTTAGAATATATAAATATAAATAAAGCAGTAGAAACAGATAATTCACCTGCGAAATTACTAAGACTTTTAGAAGAAATGAAATAAGATGTACTCTTCAGACTTGTTCTAAGATTTATGCAACTGAAGGAATTCCGTCAAATTTTTTGGTAAGCGAATTGCTACCAAAGAAAACAAACGGAGAGATATGAAAGCCACAAAAGAATTAGTTTGATTTTGGGTGCGTCGAGCATTTTAATTCGCATTCTTTACAGAAACTGTAAGAAAAGTAGAAGGTAATTTATTATGAAACCAATTTGGTTCTAGAAAAATTAAATGTACAAGAGAAGTAGTTTTGTGTATAAGATTACTGATTGGAGTTAGAATTAAGGAAATTGTATCGAAATTTTGGTAATTTCTACATTTTGAAACTGCATTTATAACCTTGAGCGGAATAAAATATTTCAGATATTGCAAAAGGTGGATTTAATATATAAAGCTGAAATCATATTATATGATAGAAGGAGGCCATGCAAAAAAAGTGTACAAAAACGAAGTCCTTTATCTCTCCTGCTCTTTAGTTCATTCAAGAACCAAGCAATTAAAGAAATCAAACGACACGAGAGTACCGGAGTAAATGTGCAGTGCAAAGAAATACATTGGCCAAGATTTGCGGATGACAAAGAACACTTTGCCAATAGCACAATCGATCAAGAAACCAAGTTCAACAGAAGCGCCAAAGGTTCAAGGGATAGCTACAAGTTAAATAAAAACAAAAGATGAATAAAGGCATAAAATAAAAATAAATGGTACTTCAGAATGCATATATAGGAGAGCACAGAATTGCCGAATTCTAAGAAGTTTGTTGTTTAGGGTTGTGAAAAATGATCAATTTGGGGAAATATAGTAAGGAGGAAGAATAAACTGATAAGCCATCACATAAAATTAAGGATTAGCTTCAATAATAATGGAAGGAAAAATTGCCTAGGCAAAGATGCATTTAAATACCTTACACTAATTATACACGATGCAGATTGAAACAGATATATTTATATAAAACAACTAGCCCACAATCGGGAGGCTTGGCAAGTTGAACCAAGGTAGCTTATTGGCCACTGGCAAAGTTGGGAAGATACTACTTTACTAAGATTTGCAACGATCAGAGAGACAGGACAAGAAGTATATTTTAAGAAACGATAATTAATTAATTAAGATTAACAAAAAGCGCGGGTCAACTGCAATTATACATGTCTATCTCCTGACACTAGGCCGCAATGAAGAAGAAAGGTAAAACTAGAAGGAGCAGCCTAAAAGGGATTAGGCTACTAAAGTCGGCAAAGAAAGGAACCCGAGTCGCAAGAGTCATGGATTGTGAGAAAGTAATGATAAAGGAAAACGGTTATTAGAATTCTGGTTAATGCAGAAACGTTTTTTTTCAAACACACTTTTTAAAAATTATAACAAATGATGAAATACCTGAAGATTAGAATAGATATCAGGTTAGCAACATTATAGCCAAGCAGAGGTTTAGAAATCAAATAGAAGTATGCAAGGTCTATCCAGGAACAAACGTCGAAACCGATTACAACTAAGTTACGATACAATGCCGTCTAAGCTTTAAGAATGTAACATATTAAGTTCTTCAAAAGGAAAATAATATGTCTGCTTTACCATACAGGCGGCAGAGCCTCGATAGATTACGAGGGGTTCCTGTTTGACGGTCAAGCCCAGGGTAAAAAGGATGTTGAATGGCTTCGAGAAAAAAGGGTCCCTCTAAAGAGATCTTCCAGCCAGCTAAACTTCTTCAACTTAGGGCAGAGCTATGAGCTAGAGTCGTAGGATGATATACGATAAAACAAAAGAAATTTTATTGGACGCCACCGTATCTTAATGTATTTGATAAGAAACTATCCGAAGATCAGATACGGAAATCTTCAAAAGAAAAAAATTTAAGACGAGCAACATAAACAAAAACACTTACTTTGGTCTTTGCAATCTGGAATGGGAACGACGATCTTGTGCTATCTGAAAATTTAATCACACCTAAACATGTTCAAACTAGGGCTCCGTTAGAGCCTAGTCACTTTATCACAAAAAAAACTATAAATAAATCCACTAGTCCAAATTATACTCTCAAAAAAAACTTTTAACTTCAACACCAATAATATCTTTTTTCAATACCACAATTTCAAATTTGTAAACTGTTTGCTTCTGTAGGACAATTACTGCTGACTTCAAAGAAAGAAAATTTTATGACAACTTAATATTTTTCCTATTGATTTTAAAAAAAAAATATGTATATATACATCGTTTATATAAACTTATCTATATGGAGACTTTCGAAACAGTTCCGTTATTACGGTTTAATATGAATCTCTAAGCATTCGTGGAATATTTCTTTTTTTTTTAATTGCATGAAATACTTCAATTCTCCACAAGAAATATATGACTTTCATTTTATGTTACAGTGACTTCATGCTACTTGAATAGGATCCTGTTCGGTGTACAAAAAACAAATTAAATATTCTAAAAAAAATTTCGCAGGTTATGGCTCTATAGTTTTAATGGCTATCTTTAATAAAATCAAAGGTCAAAGAAAAATACTTATTGTCGATATTGAGCTATACTTCAGGTGTACTATCACAATGTGTTATACACAATAATTTGGCAAACAATTATTATCATATCACATGTTTAGTAAAGCAAACCTTTTAATACAACTTTGTAACTTCAAACATAATCTTACAAAAATACCTTGAAAATATTAAGGCCAATTATGCCTTATCTAAATACTAAATTTTCAAACTAAATTTCACGTGAAACAAATTAATTGATCTATGAACCATTGCAAAATTTCGAGAATTAATTTTAAACAAACTTATGTATAGCTTCTTCGAAAGTTATTCGTGCATTTTAAATGAAAGTTTCTTGAAAAGAATATAGGTATAAAAATGGAGAATGACTCACCGCTGACTATCTGTTTGGCAGCCGGTTTTCCTCCTTAAAAATTTTTTTTTAAACATCTGCGTCCCTAGTCTTATAGTTGAACGTGGCTAATGCAGGGGTCCGGATTTGACCTTCATACAAACCAATCCCATGTGGGGGTTTTCACTTTCCTGCCTAGCAACAATTAAAGCTGCTTTCCAGTGTCGTGCTTGCCTTATGGTTTACGATTGTTTTTTTATAATACTTAATTTCCATTGCTTAATTACGTGTAACTTGAATTTAATATATTAAAACTCGGAATTAAAATTGTCTTCATATTCAATAATTGGTAGTTTAATCTTTAAAACTCTAAACAAAAAAAAACTTGCGCTGAAATCAAACGAAAGAATAGAATTTTGAGGTAAGTTTGCGAAATATTTTCTTACCGTAAAAATATATTTACAACCCATTCTAGGTCGATGCTGCCACCAAAACTAAACTCATGGTATACGTTGACTCCACTTGACTATTTGTTGGGGCGGCATGTTTAATTAAAAACCTGCAGGCCCTGGATAATACTGGTAATCGGATTACATCTGATATCAAAAATGGCTTTTTCCACGAGGCAATGTTAGCTATCCAAGCATGCGCCGGGAAGGGGATATTGAATCAAGATACAAGCAAATATAAGTTTACTTAAAGTTTACTTTGGCTAATCTAATGTAGATGGCGTACTATGTGAGGAATTGTGCTAGATTTCTTTCAACTTGACTCTTAAGTTTGGAGGATTTTAAACCATACTGAAGAAGCATTATGAAAATTTGATCGATGATTGTCCCTAGACCTGTACAAATGACTTGTCGAAACAGAAACAGATTTTTGTTTTAAATGATCAGCTTCTTCCAGCTTTTTACAGAGTTTGGCCAGAGTCGCCATATCATCTATCTCTGACAATGCAAGATATGAAATGAATTCGAGCAAGAAATTTTTCCTAACTATTCTAACCTTTGTAACCTCAGCAGGGCGTTATGGTAGCCTACTAAATAAATTTTCCATATGGGCAATAAATAAAACAACTGATTCAAACTTTTTTGATGGCGTGCTTTTATCAAATCCCATACGTCATCTTCTGAATGAGCGGATAAGAAATCTTTTTTTAATCGTTTAACTAAAGAATTCCAATCTTTCACTGAATTGCGAATACATCTATGCTAGATCAAACCATCTCCAACAAATAATTCAGAGGATCCACGATATAAATCAGCTTCGGATACAGCTCGAGAATCTGCTAGTTCTTTTACTAGGTCTAAAAGTTGATACACATGTTTTGAATCACCAGAAAATTTCACAGGCCAAGAACTTATAGGTATAGAGGGGGTAAGATATGTAACAGTGGGAATAGGTGTACTAACAACTGAGAGAGATTCGATAGTCACATCTTTACGATCCACTGAACTACTAGCTCTATTAACTTTCTCATATAAGTCTGCTTCAAGAATAAAAATTGTAGCTAACGTTTCATTTTTAAACAACACGGCTTCCTCTACATTTTCTGTAGAAAGTTTAATTCTCTTGACTCGACCGACGAGATGAAACAGTCTAGATTGTACCCTTTTAAAAATAGAATCGGCAACATTACCATCAAATTCGGCCAAAATATTTTTTATAGATTCAAGCAAAGAATAGATCTCTTTACGTTCTTCTAAAAATGTTGCTGTATACACAAGAAGATTAATTAAACAACCAGGTTCCTTCACTTCCTTAGCCAAAAGTCTACCTAAAATTTTCTTTTCTTTACTATGGGCCTACTACTTTTATACCTCTAATGTTTAACTCGTATTCCAACTCTTCTTTGTGCAAATAGACAATCTGTAAAGTATCTGCCATTTCAAAAATTGAAAAGAAAACTTTTTAACCGCTAAATTTCTAACACTATAGTCAAAAATGGAAACAGCACTCTCGTTCCGCTAAATATTCTTGTTCGCTAACTACTAAAAAAAATTTTTTTTTACGTTGCAGTGTCAATAATTGAAATAACTAAATCGAGGCTTGTCGTTAGAGTTGATATAAATGTTTGAATCATCAAAATGTATTCGAGCCCCACGTTGTGAGCGCTATTTATGTAACATAGTAAATTCTTCACAAGGAAAATAATATGTCTGCTCTACCATACAGGCGGCAGAGCCTCGATAGATTACGAGGGTTTCCTGTTTGACGATCAAGCCCAGGGTAAAAAGGATGTTGAATGGCTTCGAGAAAAAAGGTCCCTCTTCCAGACAGCTAAGCTTCTTCAACTTAGGGCAGAGCTATGAGCTAGAGTCGTAGGATGGTATACAATAAAACAGAAGAAATTTTATTGGACGCCACCGTATCTTAATCAGTGTTTGATAAGAAACTATCCGAAGATCAGGTACGGAAATCTTCGAAAGAAAAAAATTTAAGACGAGCAACATAAACAAAAATACTTACTTTGGTCTCTGCAATCTGGAATGGGAACGACGTTCGCGTGCTATCTGAAAATTTAACCACACCTAAACATGTTCAAACTAGGGCTCCGTTAGAGCCTAGTCACTTTATCACAAAAAAAATTATAAATAAGTCCACTAGTCCAAATTATACTCTCAAAAAAAACTTTTAACTTCAACACCAATAATATCTTTCTTCAATACTACAATTTCAAATTTGTAAACTGTTTGCTTCTGTAGGACAATTACTGCTGACTTCAAAGAAAGAAAATTTTATGACAACTTAATATTTTTCCTATTGATTTTAAAAAAAAAATATGTATATATACATCGTTTATATAAACTTATCTATATGGAGACTTTCGAAACAGTTCCGTTATTACGGTTTAATATGAATCTCTAAGCATTCGTGGAATATTTCTTTTTTTTTTAATTGCATGAAATACTTCAATTCTCCACAAGAAATATATGACTTTCATTTTATGTTACAGTGACTTCATGCTACTTGAATAGGATCCTGTTCGGTGTACAAAAAACAAATTAAATATTCTAAAAAAAATTTCGCAGGTTATGGCTCTATAGTTTTAATGGCTATCTTTAATAAAATCAAAGGTCAAAGAAAAATACTTATTGTCGATATTGAGCTATACTTCAGGTGTACTATCACAATGTGTTATACACAATAATTTGGCAAACAATTATTATCATATCACATGTTTAGTAAAGCAAACCTTTTAATACAACTTTGTAACTTCAAACATAATCTTACAAAAATACCTTGAAAATATTAAGGCCAATTATGCCTTATCTAAATACTAAATTTTCAAACTAAATTTCACGTGAAACAAATTAATTGATCTATGAACCATTGCAAAATTTCGAGAATTAATTTTAAACAAACTTATGTATAGCTTCTTCGAAAGTTATTCGTGCATTTTAAATGAAAGTTTCTTGAAAAGAATATAGGTATAAAAATGGAGAATGACTCACCGCTGACTATCTGTTTGGCAGCCGGTTTTCCTCCTTAAAAATTTTTTTTTAAACATCTGCGTCCCTAGTCTTATAGTTGAACGTGGCTAATGCAGGGGTCCGGATTTGACCTTCATACAAACCAATCCCATGTGGGGGTTTTCACTTTCCTGCCTAGCAACAATTGAAGCTGCTTTCCAGTGTCGTGCTTGCCTTATGGTTTACGATTGTTTTTTTATAATACTTAATTTCCATTGCTTAATTACGTGTAACTTGAATTTAATATATTAAAACTCGGAATTAAAATTGTCTTCATATTCAATAATTGGTAGTTTAATCTTTAAAACTCTAAACAAAAAAAACTTGCGCTGAAATCAAACGAAAGAATAGAATTTTGAGGTAAGTTTGCGAAATATTTTCTTACCGTAAAAATATATTTACAACCCATTCTAGGTCGATGCTGCCACCAAAACTAAACTCATGGTATACGTTGACTCCACTTGACTATTTGTTGGGGCGGCATGTTTAATTAAAAACCTGCAGGCCCTGGATAATACTGGTAATCGGATTACATCTGATATCAAAAATGGCTTTTTCCACGAGGCAATGTTAGCTATCCAAGCATGCGCCGGGAAGGGGATATTGAATCAAGATACAAGCAAATATAAGTTTACTTAAAGTTTACTTTGGCTAATCTAATGTAGATGGCGTACTATGTGAGGGAATTGTGCTAGATTTCTTTCAACTTGACTCTTAAGTTTGGAGGGATTTTTAAACCATACTGAAGAAGCATTATGAAAATTTGATCGATGATTGTCCCTAGACCTGTACAAATGACTTGTCGAAACAGAAACAGATTTTTGTTTTAAATGATCAGCTTCTTCCAGTTTTTTACAGAGTTTGGCCAGAGTCGCCATATCATCTATCTCTGACAATGCAAGATATGAAATGAATTCGAGCAAGAAATTTTTCCTAACTATTCTAACCTTTGTAACCTCAGCAGGGCGTTATGGTAGCCTACTAAATAAATTTTCCATATGGGCAATAAATAAAACAACTGATTCAAACTTTTTTGATGGCGTGCTTTTATCAAATCCCATACGTCATCTTCTGAATGAGCGGATAAGAAATCTTTTTTTAATCGTTTAACTAAAGAATTCCAATCTTTCACTGAATTGCGAATACATCTATGCTAGATCAAACCATCTCCAACAAATAATTCAGAGGATCCACGATATAAATCAGCTTCGGATACAGCTCGAGAATCTGCTAGTTCTTTTACTAGGTCTAAAAGTTGATACACATGTTTTGAATCACCAGAAAATTTCACAGGCCAAGAACTTATAGGTATAGAGGGGGTAAGATATGTAACAGTGGGAATAGGTGTACTAACAACTGAGAGAGATTCGATAGTCACATCTTTACGATCCACTGAACTACTAGCTCTATTAACTTTCTCATATAAGTCTGCTTCAAGAATAAAAATTGTAGCTAACGTTTCATTTTTAAACAACACGGTTTCCTCTACATTTTCTGTAGAAAGTTTAATTCTCTTGACTCGACCGACGAGATGAAACAGTCTAGATTGTACCCTTTTAAAAATAGAATCGGCAACATTACCATCAAATTCGGCCAAAATATTTTTTATAGATTCAAGCAAAGAATAGATCTCTTTACGTTCTTCTAAAAATGTTGCTGTATACACAAGAAGATTAATTAAACAACCAGGTTCCTTCACTTCCTTAGCCAAAAGTCTACCTAAAATTTTTCTTTTCTTTACTATGGGCCTACTACTTTTTATACCTCTAATGTTTAACTCGTATTCCAACTCTTCTTTGTGCAAATAGACAATCTGTAAAGTATCTGCCATTTCAAAAATTGAAAAGAAAACTTTTTAACCGCTAAATTTCTAACACTATAGTCAAAAATGGAAACAGCACTCTCGTTCCGCTAAATATTCTTGTTCGCTAACTACTAAAAAAAATTTTTTTTTACGTTGCAGTGTCAATAATTGAAATAACTAAATCGAGGCTTGTCGTTAGAGTTGATATAAATGTTTGAATCATCAAAATGTATTCGAGCCCCACGTTGTGAGCGCTATTTATGTAACATAGTAAATTCTTCACAAGGAAAATAATATGTCTGCTCTACCATACAGGCGGCAGAGCCTCGATAGATTACGAGGGTTTCCTGTTTGACGATCAAGCCCAGGGTAAAAAGGATGTTGAATGGCTTCGAGAAAAAAGGTCCCTCTTCCAGACAGCTAAGCTTCTTCAACTTAGGGCAGAGCTATGAGCTAGAGTCGTAGGATGGTATACAATAAAACAGAAGAAATTTTATTGGACGCCACCGTATCTTAATCAGTGTTTGATAAGAAACTATCCGAAGATCAGGTACGGAAATCTTCGAAAGAAAAAAATTTAAGACGAGCAACATAAACAAAAATACTTACTTTGGTCTCTGCAATCTGGAATGGGAACGACGTTCGCGTGCTATCTGAAAATTTAACCACACCTAAACATGTTCAAACTAGGGCTCCGTTAGAGCCTAGTCACTTTATCACAAAAAAAATTATAAATAAGTCCACTAGTCCAAATTATACTCTCAAAAAAAACTTTTAACTTCAACACCAATAATATCTTTCTTCAATACTACAATTTCAAATTTGTAAACTGTTTGCTTCTGTAGGACAATTACTGCTGACTTCAAAGAAAGAAAATTTTATAACAACTAAATATTTTTTCTATTAAATTTTAAAAAAAAATATGTATATATACATCGTTTATATAAACTTATCTAATTGGAGAAAACAGTTCCTTTGTTACGGTTTAATATAAATCTCTAAGCGTTCGTGGAATATTTCTTTTTTTTTTAATTGCACAAATTACTTCAATTCTCCACAAGAAATATATGACTTTCATTTTATGTTACAGTGACTGCATGCTACTTGAATAGGATCCTGTTCGGTGTACAAGAAACAAATTAAATATTCTAAAAAAAATTTCGCAGGTTATGGCTCTATAGTTTTAATAGCTATCTTTAATAAAATCAAAGGTCAAAGAAAAATACTTATTGTCGATATTGAGCTATACTTCAGATGTACTATCACAATGTGTAATACATAATAATTTGGCAAACAATTCTTATCATATCACATGTTTAGTAAAGCAAACCTTTTAATACAACTTTGTGACTTCAAACATAATCTTACAAAAATATCTTGAAAATATTAAGGTCAATTATGCCTTATCCAAATACTAAATTTTCAAACTAAATTTTACGTGAAACAAATTAATTGATCTATGAACCTTTGCAAAATTTCGAGAAATAATTTTAAACAAACTTATGTATAGCTTCTTCGAAAGTTATTCGTGCATTTTAAATGAAAGTTCCTTGAAAAGAATATAGGTATAAAAATGGAGGATGCCTCACCGCTGGCTACCTGTTTGGCGGCCGGTTTTCCTCCTTAAAAATTTTTTTTAAACATCTGCGTCCCTACTTTTATAGTTGAACGTGGCTGATGCAGGAGTCCGGATTTGACCTTCATACAAACCAATCCCATGTGGGGGTTTCCACTTTCCTACCTAGCGACAATTGAAGCTGCCTTCCAGTCTTGTGCATGCCTTATGGTTTACGATTGTTTTTTTATAATACTTAATTTCCATTGCTTAATTACGTGTAACTTGAATTTAATATATTAAAACTCGGAATTAAAATTGTCTTCATATTCAATAATTGGTAATTTAATCCTTAAAACTCTAAACAAAAAAAAACTTGCACTGAAATCAAACGAGAGAATAGAGTTTTGAGGTAAGCTTGTAAAATATTTTCTTACCGTAAAAATATATTTACAACCCATTCTAGGTCGATGCTGCGACCAAAACTAAACTCATGGTATACGTTGACTCCACTTGACTATTTGTTGGGGCGGCATGTTTAATTAAAAACCTCCAGGCCCTGGAGAATACTGGTTATCGGATTACATCTGATATCAAAAATGGCTTTTTCCACGAGGCAATGTTAGCTATCCAAGCATGCGCCGGGAAGGGGGATATTGAATCAAGATACAAGCCAATATAAGTTCACTTAAAGTTTACTTTGGCTATTCTAATGTAGATGGCGTACTATGTATAAATTCATAATAAAAGGTTTCAATAGAAATTTAATATTTATTGACTAGGTGTATTGAAAAAAATCGTATATTTGAATAACAGAAAATCGTAATTGTTACAAGAACACGATAACGTGATCTATATTAAATAACATTCCAAAACCATAGTACAAACGAACTCAACGGCAAACAAAATTTGGGAAAGGCATTACAGACGTGGATAACTATTCAAGAAGTAGTTCATGCATCTGCAAAATTAAATCATCTCAAAATCAAATGAGCTGTAGAAAAAAGGAAATATTTGCACAATTTCAGCAAATATACAAATTTTATGGATGAGCAGGGAAGTGTAATATATAAACAACTTTGAAATAGTACATAAGTTGAAATGTAAGGCGTCCAAGGAAGCGTGCATTAGTAGAAGTGTTAGCAAGTTGAAAGACTAGTGCTTAGGTAGAGAATGCATTTTAGAAAGCGAAATAATGTTTTTGTATAAGCAAAACATGTAATAATAATTTATTAAACTAAAAAAAACAACCTCTGCATAGTAGAACAGAAAAGTAAATAGACGAATAAAATGCATTTGAGTAGCTATATAGAGGAAATGAGTTGAAGAAAGCGTACTTCAAAAAAATGACGTTAAAATGGACGAAGAGGAATGCTCGACTTTAAGATCAGTATTCGAAAAAGAATTAAAAGAATAAATATCAAGGAGGCAGTACGAAACTCGCTCACTATAAAGTCATGCATTGGATATACAAATACTAGCTTGACAGTATGCGCATGTTGTAATATATGATATCGAGCTTTTCTAATATTTAAATTTAACTAAATCCTTAAATTGTTGCTGAAGCAGACAGTTTAAATGCACCTTCTTTTAAACAATTACTTTGCTTCATTGAGAAACATCGAATGAGTTAGGTATCTCACAGGAAATGTAGTCGTTTTTGTGAAACGGCAAAACTCCTTTTCCGTGTAGTCGTTTGTTACATGTTAAGTCTGAGACATTTGTCTCCACGGGTGGTAAGATAGATCTTTTCTAAACCCCGTCTTAATCAAAACAAACGTGCTCTGAAATTTACCAAGTTTATTTGTAAACTCCCGAGGACAATTTATACATAGCCCTATAAGAAAAGCGACCAAACTAAGAACCGAACAATGCCGCAATATAGAAGCAATTTTAAAAATGAAAGCTTGCAAAGTGGATTACGTCCTTTACAGTTATGTTTTTAAAGTAATTGCCTTTTTGGGAGTGCAACTACGGTAGCTCCGAAGTATTGGTGTATTTCTTGATTTAAAAAGTACATGCTTGTTAAACTCGATATAAACAATCACAGGAATACTTGTCTTTATATTAAAGATTGGAAAATCGACACTGTTTGAAATGAATAGTTTTAAAATTAAAACTGCTAGAGCCACCCATGTCATCACATAGTAGAATATTATTGTTAGGTAACGTCCTTTAATCAGGAATGTTTTAACATAAGGTGTGAGATTGATGTCTATTTGGAACAACCTTGTAGGACAGAAAATGCCATCATGACATGAAAAATGTCTAATTTACATTTTTAGTTAATTTATTGTAAATACGACACAAATATCTTAACGGTGAATAAGTAAGGCTACAATAATGTAGAAAATGAATATCAACTAATAAAGTTTAATTAAATTTAAAAATCATTTCACTTTCATTTTTTAGTGCTTGTCTAATAGTAGCAGAAGGAGATGGGATGAAAAACGCAATTAACTGTAAGAAAATATTTATAAAACATTAAAGAGAGCATTATTTATATTATTAAATTATTTTAAATAAGAAAGTACTTATAAAACACAACAAGGATACATGTTAATAATTAAAAAAACTAACGCATGTTTCAAACTCGTAATACGATTTCTAACTTCTTGTATTTCCTAAAAGGTTTGATTTAGGTAACATCATTTTAACATCATTGATTGGAACGGTAGCAATGTTGGGGACAGTTGGTTTTGAAACTTTTCCTAGAAAGTTGATGTTGATGTCATTTGTTTCTAGCTCCATTACCTTTCCTATAAAAAATACATCATGTTTGTTTTCAATTGCACCAAAACAAAATCATTGAGCTTAGGATCTTTATCAAATTCTTCAAAGCTTAACGGATCGACATCAGGAATCCACCCGTCCTCACCAGAATCGTCTTGGAACAGGATTTGACTTTCAACGACGCTATCATATTTATCAGAAGATATATTCTTAATACTATGTTTTTGTTCCCTTGCAATTACGTTTTTCCTCTAAGCTTTTCTTCTGTTCTTTTTCTCTATTTCTCTCTGTTCAATTTTCTCCTTTGCCGGTGTGTCAGTGGGAATTCAACTTGTATCTCGTTTACACTGACTCTTTTAAAATTTTCTTTGGCCTGCTTTTAGATATTCTGTAACCTGTGGTGTATTCAAGGAGGTAGATGAAATTGTCACTTCAGGATTATCAATAAAATGTAGTTTTTCTCTAGAAGTTAAAGGTGTTGCTTCAGTAAGATCTTTAATGACACTTGAAATTTCCATAATCGTTTAAAACAGTCGTACAAAACATCTAGATCAGTCATTAAACTACATAAAAAGTCATCAGTAGTGAATATCTTCCGATCAAAAGAAAAAATTTTAGTTTTTTTGAAAACTATCTTTATATTTAATGCAGTCATAGATCGTTCGAATACCACACCTACACAACCAGATATTTTATGTATACATAATGGCGTATCAGGATAATGTAGAACCCAGGAATCAACTTCAGTTTTATAATATGCCTTTAACAGAGAAAATTTTGACGTATGTAAAGGTTATGGCTTATGCCTATAGTGTCGAGGTAGAGTAATAATTGTAACTTCACTATCTTTAGCAATATTAGGTGTTTCTATAGTAAGGTGACTATCATGGTTATCGAATATTAAGATTATAGGCGTTTCTTAAGAGATTTACCATCTTTTATTAAGTGTTTCATTGCAGATGGAAAAAGTTCTCCATTCATCCAACCTATTGGAGTTGCAAAACCTATTGCACCAGGTTGTGCGCCATATAACATATGGCTTTCAAATTTCTTTGTGGAACACCACGGTAGGTGGTATAGTATTTCCACTGATGCTTATTACGCAGCAAATAGTAATTAATACTACACGTACGTTTCTGGTAATCGACTGATTTGTTTGATTCCTTTTGCCGATATGTCTTTGTTGGGTTTCTATATAGTCGCCTTGCCAGTTTCGTGAAGATTGTAGATGCGAGTGCCATCAGAGAATGCTTGGAAGTGATTATATGCATTTTTAAGATTATCAAAGAACAATTCTAGCGGTACGGGATTTTAGTGTGGGTGTTTGAGTGCGCAGGGTGTAGGAAGGCAATGATGTTTGTTAACTCATGCTGAAAGCGCACATCGACTGCTAACTTTATGAGTGTAAATAATTGTTTGAATTTACTTTGTGTAATAAAAGTTGTGTTTGTTCTGCTTACGATCATTATAATATAACCTGAACCCACGCGATTATTATTGATCCCTGTTGGTGATTATTCACAAGGGTCCTATTTCACAATCATGAAATGATAAAGTTCTTGAAAGACTCAATTTTTCAGGCGACCTAGCCAATTCATTATTTCCCAACATAATGGAATATTCTTTTTGCGAGTATTGCTCTTCTTAGTTATCTGCATGCTGGAATCCACCTCGTCTCTTTCTTTTTTAAAATATTTTTGCAACACCTAAAAAGATAAATAAGTCTCGTCTGCAACTCTATGTAGAGGTAGTTTTAACACCCCTGGCACATGGCAAACTACAACCTGCTCGACAACGAACAAGAATACACTGGCACTCCACAAGCTTTCGGTTCCAGACGCTTGCACGGTCAAGATGCTCTGAAGCACTTTTAGATGAATTTAATACGGTTCAATTACTTATTGAAAATGCTGATGTACAATGCGAATCTAATTATGCTACTTTACATGCTCCACAGAGAGAAAAATTTTCAACCAAACTTACGAAGTAAGTTAGGTTAATAAGATCGCTACGTCGCCGTCGTCGCCGCCGTCGTCCGTTGCACATTTTTTTCGTTTTACAAACATTTGATATATGGATCTAGTTCAGTTTTTTACGATGATTAAGAACATGCTAGCCAATTTTCGATATCTCATCTAGTTTTCGAGTAATTCGACTTTAGAGTCGAAATTTTGGTTATACAAAACTTCAATATAACAAAATATAAATATTATTTTTAGGTTAATATCGACCTCCTGAGCATATTTTTC
Organism: Platerodrilus igneus; assembly: GCA_036346225.1. Taxonomy (NCBI): domain Eukaryota; kingdom Metazoa; phylum Arthropoda; class Insecta; order Coleoptera; family Lycidae; genus Platerodrilus; species Platerodrilus igneus. The sequence continues at coordinate 411,004 of JARFIW010001407.1, forward strand.
CATAGCATCAATACTCTATGTCGATTGGTTTTCGAGTTATTCGACTTTGAAAAATATGTTCGAAAAATTTTATAAAATTGTTACGATATAAAAAATAAACTTGTGTGAATTTCTATTACATAATGGCTTTAAGTTTGGTTGTATGGCGTACATGCGGCATAGATATTTGAAATTGTTTTCTTTAAAATAACGGTAGCTGTCAAAAAATTTATTTGTAATAAAAACGGTACTGTTGAAGCTGGTTCTCCAACGAGCAACATTAACAGTGACCACAGTGGTCAGAACTTAGCTAATTTTCGTTTACCGAAATTAGTTCTGCGTACTTTTGACGGATTTTTTGATCAATGGTTATTTTTTAGAGACAGTTTTGTGTCAATCATTCATTCAAATACTTGCATTTCTAACATCACTAAATTTCATTATTTGCGCCTTCAACTGGTCAGAATTGCTGCAGATACAATCAAATTTTTAGAGGTATCAAACGCTAATTATTTGATAGCTTGGAAATTAATTCAAGAAAGGTTTGAAAACAAACAGTTGTTGGTCACTAATCACATTAAAGCACTTTTTAATTTACGTTCCGTCGCAAAGGAATCTCATGAAGCCTTGCGACTACTATTAGATGGCATACAAAAACACCTATGCGCTTTAAGGGTTCTCGAACGTACCACTGAACACTGGGATGATATGATTATATTCACAATTACTAACAAATTTGACAACGCTACACGACGCGCGTGGGAAGCGGAAAACAAAACTGGTGACTTACTAGGGTTACAAAACTTAATTGATTTTTTGAAAGAAAGATGTCGAATTCTTGAATGTTGACACGAAACCGAAACAGTCGGTTACACCACAACGAACGAACAAAGCTTCTAAACCGTTTGTTACAATTTCCACAAAACCATGTCCTTTATATTCTAACAATCACGCAATTTACTATTGCACAGAATTTACAAACTCGATGGCTTGAACAAATTAAACACTGCTAAACGTTTACGGCAAAACATCAACTGTATAAGTGCTAATCACTTAACAAATAATTGCAAGTCTACAGGGGTGTCGTAAATGTAGAAAATTCCACCGCACTCTTTTATGTTTTAAAAACAACAATGCAAATGTGCAGTCTACTTCTGCACAAAACACTTCACAGAACTACTACTGCTGCTGCAAATAAGCAACGCATTCCTACAACGTCATCTACACCTGTTAGTCTGACCGTTGATACTTCTGCAAAGTTACAAGTTTTACTTTCCACTGCAGTTGTCACAATTCTTGACGCTTTTGGCAATCCACACGACTGCAGAGTTCTTTTAGACAACGCAAGCCAATCGAACTTTATATCTCAACGTCTTTGTGACATTTTACAATTGCCAGAACGCAACACAAACATTTCCATTTTTGGAATTAACCAAGAGAATCATGATGTCAGTCACATTGTCACAGTCACAATCAAGTCTAAGGTAAACAATTTTGAAACAACACTTAATTGTTTAGTCTTGCCAAACATTACTGGTCACTTGCCAAGCACTTACATTCGCAACACGTCATTAGACATACCCAAAAATATCAAACTTGCCGACTCAAATTTTGGTCACCCTACTCCAGTAGACTTATTAATTGGTGCAGACACTTTGTGGGATTTATTAGGCATTGGGAAAATTAAACTTGGCGACAAAGGTCCCATTTTACAAAAAAGTAAACTTGGTTGGCTCACTTCGGGCAAAATTTATACACAAAATACAATTTCGAATACGCTACATTGTTGTCACTCTTCTAATGCTACTTTAGAAGCACAATTGTCTAAATTGAAGAATATCCAAAAATAAAATTCTTTTCTGACGAAGAAAACTATTGTGAAACACACTTCAATGATGATGGTCATTTTATTGTAAAAATTCCAATTAGGGAACCTTTATGTGAATTAGGAGATTCTAAAACTACAGCTACTCAGCGCTTTCTTAAACTAGAACAAAAACTTGAGAAAAACCCAGGGTTAAAACAATATCAAAATTTTATCCATGAGTACATACAATTAAACCACATATCACTTTGCGGTGATCAACAAGACAACTCTGGTTTTTTCTACCACATCATTGCGTTCTTAAAGACACTTCTACTACTACTAAATTACGGGTCGTATTTTATGGCTCTGCTAAATCCTCATCTGGATACTCGCTGAACGATTTAATGTTGGTCGGTCCTAATATACAGAACAACTTATTTGATATTCTACTTAGGTTTAGAAAACGCAACATTGTTTTAGGCGGCAATATTGCAAAAATGTACCGACAAGTATTTATTCATGAGAAACAACGCCACTTACAAAAGATTTTAGGGCGTTTTGACTCAAACAGCAAAATTCTTGCTTACAACCTTAACACAGTTACTTACGGTCAGCTTTTGCGTCATTTTTAGCTATCAGAGCTCTTCATGAGGTTGTACATAGACACATACATGAAAATCCCAAAATTGCTTCAATTATACTCTACGATTTTTATGTAGACGATCTTCTCACTGCAGGAGATACTGTTGAAGAGGTCAAACAAATAAAAACTGAAATTTCTACTCTTCAACAATCCTACAAATTTCTTCTTGGCAAATTTGTTTCCAATGACAAATCTATACAATACGATTGTGAGTCAAACATTATACACTTAGGTGACACAGGACAAAATAAAACCCTAGGATTATTTTGGAACTCTCACAATGATACATTGAATTATGCAATTAATGATCCACAACACACGTCCAAGGCTACCAAATGACAAATTTTGTCATACATTTCAATTATTTTCGACCCGCTAGGTCTGCTCTCACCTGTAATAATTACTGCCAAAATTATCTTACAACAACTTTGGAAACTAAAAATACCATGGGACGAAACCGTTCCTGCAGACTTATACTTGCAATGGCAAAATTATCGCTCTCAACTGGAACAATTAAACACACTAAACATTCCAAGACAAGTGACATGTTCTAATCTCGTTTCTGTTCAGTATCATAGATTTTGTGATGCTTCAGAGGCAGCCTATGGCGCTTGTATTTTTATACGTTGCACAGATGCTCTTGGAAAAACTACTTCAAATCTTTGTTGCGCAAAAACAGGGGTTGCTAAAACTCATTACAGTTCCTAGACTGGAATTATGTGGTGCTCTTCTTTCAGCTGAACTTTCAAACAAGGTAGTTACGTCTAGTAACATACACTTCGAAAGGGTCTTTTATTGGTGTGATTTTACCATAGTTATCTCCTGGATAAATACATCTCCACATTTATTAAAAACTTTTCTTGCAAACAGAGTTTCACAAATACGGAACTTAACAAATACTGATTCCTGGAGATACATCAATACTTTACACAATCCTGCTGGTTTACTGTCACGAGGAATTGATCCTAAAACTTTGCTGAATTCAGAACTTTGGTTTCATGGTCCGAATTGGCTTACCTGGCGTAAAAATAATTGGCCTATTTACTCTTATCAATTAAAAAATTCTGAAATTCCGGAAACTCGTTCTACAACTTCAGTGCTTGTATCCACTTCCGAAGATTTTGATTTCATAAATCGATTTTCTTCATTAACCAAACTACAACGAGTTTTGCTTACATTCTTAGTTTAAAAACAATTCTTTAAAACCTAAGAACATGCGTACTACTGGTCCGCTAACAACACAAGAATTAGCTGATTCTTTAAACACACTTGTTAAAATTGTACAAATACAAACATTTCCTGACGATTACAATAAATTACTTAAAACTGTTCAAGTGAATAACAAAAACAAACTTTTAAGCTTAAACCCATTTCTTGATCCACTTACAAAAATTATTAGAGTCGGTGGACGTTTGGAAAACTCCAACTTTAATTTTCTTAAAAAACACCCAGCGGTTTTACCTTCAAAACATTATTTTTCTACCTTAATTGCTCAACACGAACATTTAAGACTGTTACACGCTGGTCCACAGGCCTTATTGGCCTCAATTAGAGAAAAATTCTGGCCTATATCTGGTCGAAACTTGGTGAAAAAAGTCGTGCAGATTGTGTAGAATCCTTTCGTTTTAACATAAAACCTGAACAACACATAATGGGAAATCTTCCAAATTCCCGTACAACGTCCATGCGTCCATTTTATTACTCCGGTGTTGACTACGCTGGCACATTTTCCCGTCGTGACAGAAAGGGTAGAAACTTCAAAACAACTAAAGTTTACGTGTTTTTGTTTGTCTGCTTTACCACAAAGGCTATCCATTTGGAAGTCGTTAGTGACCTTACAACTGAATCTTCTTTAGTTGCTTTGCGCCGTTTTATGGCTAGACGTGGACATTGTGCTGGAATACTTTCTGACAATAGTACCACCTTTGTGGGGGCAAATAATGAAATTAAAAAATTGGTTGTCATTTGCTACACTAAAATTTCTAATGACCTTTCTAGCGATGGAGTTCCGTGGAAATTTATTACATCTCGTACGCCACATGTCGGTGGTATATGGGAGTCAGGCGTGAAATCTGTGAAACACCATTTAAAGCATGTGATGGGTGATGCGTCAATTCCATTTGAAGAGCTTTGTACGGTTCGTTGCCAAATAGAGGCTTGTTTAAATTCCAGCCCCTTTATCCTTTAACACAATATCCTAATGATACTAATCCTCTTACTCCTGGTCACTTTTTAGTCGACGACCTTTGTGCACAATACCAGATCCAAACTTGTTGCACTTAAATAAAAAACGATTATCGAGATTTCAGCGAATGCAACAGCTTACACAACACTTTTGGTCCAGGTGGTCAAAAGAATATATCTCGAACTTACAAATGCGCGTTAAATGAAAAGAAAATTTTCCGCAACTATTAAAACCTGGCATCCTTGTCATCGTTAAAGAAGACGGTTTTCCACTCCTCAAATGGCGGGTTGGAAGAATCATTAAAGTTCGACTTATGTTGCGGCGAATCCGACCCTACTCCTGCATGCGTCACAACGACAACGAACCAGAATACACTGGAACCCCACAAGCTTTCGGTTCCAGACGCTTGCACGGTCAAGATGCTCTGCTCAGTTACCACTAAAATTATTTTACTCTACTTAACATGTACTTATTTTTACAATTGTATATATTACAAATAAATCTGTGTACTCTATGTGAAATTCTAAAAAATGTTATTTTAACCACAACACAAACCTTTTGAAACGTCTGGACATCTAAAACAAAATAACGCGATACATTCAATTTCTTAGATGGGCCACCATGAGACGATGTCTTAAGGTGGCTCTGGAAATATGTCTCATATTGGCCCACTTACACGAGGTTAATAGATGCATATGGATATATTATATTATTACTAAATTTCTGACATTTATGACGAACGAAAGAATGCTTGTTAACTATTCTGAAAAATGGTATAAAGAAATATACCTTTAAAACTATTATGGTTTTTTTGACGATTGAACTAAAACTCACCTTTTAAAAATCTGCTGAAATACACACTCACAGGTGGTCACAACTCAACTAAAGATAACCAATGATAGTAGAGAATTATATTCGCAAATGGTAAACTGGTGTTTATTTAGTAGTATGACCAACTATGTTTAAAAGGAGATACACAATTGTTTTATGGTGGTCCATGTCTCATAGAGGCCCGTCCTACCCTAATGGACTGAACTTTAAGGCAATTCGTTTTATAGTCCTGAGCTAACAAAATTAACAATAATTTCGTGCACATAGTATTTTGAATTAAAAACAATACAAGGTAAATAACATAAAAAACAAAGATGTAATAAACCTGAAGCATACGCTGGTTCATATCAGATCTCGTGACAAAACAAATAAATCTAACATCAACATAAAAATATCATATCCTGTAAGAAATTTCGCTAACATGAGTCTGTTACACAATTAGAAAAACTCATGAAATTTTTAAGTCTTCTAAAAAAATCGTGCAATACATTTTATCGCACTTCTGCAAGAGTATACACAAACTAATTGCCGGAAAATAATGCAATTTTAATTAAACTAATCCGCCATTGACTTTCGTAAGAAATCCTTACATTAAATTCCTTGACACTTTACCCATAAGAAACAATGAAAACAAAATTATTTTAGATGGGTACCAAAGAGTAATAAATTCAGAGAGATATTTGAATTTTTGTTCCCATCATCCAATAGAAACAAAAATAGATATAATATTAGGTTTAAAACAAAGAATAAAAAAAATTATCATATTTCTCATACCTAAAAACAAAAATTCTTACAAGTATATTAAGAACTAACAGGTATTCAATCCATTCAATAAAAAAATTACTACTAGAACAATTTAATCCTACCACAAACAAATTAAATAACAGTACTCAAAAGATTATCAATCAATTATTCACTTACCAAACAATTTCATATATTCAACATTTAACACCAAAATAAATAAAAGTTTTTATTAATGAAAAATAAAGTTTTACAAACGAAACGTACTAACGATACAAAATTTTTTTACTAAAACTCTAGATAAAATATCCAAAATGAATCACAGTAATTTAATATATAAAATTAATTGCTTGAATTTCGTCCACTCTTATGTTGGACACACCTCACAATTGCTAAAACGAAGAATAACTCAACATTAGAGTTGGCAAACATAAATTTTCCTTAGTTTCTGGCTCTACTTCCTCCTCAATTTTGAAAAATTCACGTGGATGTTCATATACATTTACACTGAAATCTAGTGGTCTGTCGCGTTCTAAAAATCCTGTCCAGGTCTGTTTTCCCTACTCGGTCCTGGTCTAGCCGTCACCTCAGCGTACCTCCTAGGCGTTTCCACTCGTTCCGTGTCTGTATTAGCAGTCCCGCTCATGTCTGGTGAACTATTCATTCTGGTAGGTCCCGGTCTCGGTGCAGGTCCCCTTCCTAAACTATTACTTCGAACGTATGGTCGTCGCTGTTCCCAATTCTGTCGCTGGTATCCGTAATTATTCCCCCTTCTAGCATAGTTGTCCCGTCTATTGTCAAACCTAACTGTGTTGATCTGTCTTTCCCTATTATCCCGAGGTCGTCCACTACTTACGTCGTCGTACCTCTGCAGGTATTCTAAAAACATTTCTCTGTCCACTATGTTCTGTAGTGCTACGTGTTGTCTTATTTCTACCTCGAAGTGTCGTGATAAATACTTAATAATTTGTCGGTCCGTCAGTGGTGGGTTCAGTTGCTTTGCTATGCTATACTTGCGTATAGCATATTGCTCCCTACTTCCTGAAAATTCTCCCTTAAATTTCCCTGTGATTAAGTCGTCTCGTACCTGGTCTTGTCTGTGGTCACTCCAGTAGTGCTTTAAAAATCTGTCTTCAAAGTCGATGTAGGTGTCTATGTCCTGTCCTACTAAATTGTACCACGCTTCCGCATTGTCCTTTAATAAAGCCTTTATCGTATTCAGTTTAGTCTGTTCGTCAAATAAATTTCCCACTAGATTTCTTACACTATTAATAAAAATTTGTGGATTTACCCTGTTATCGCCATAAAACTTCATGTGTTGGTCCAATGATACTCCACCTGTAGAAAATCTGGGACCATCCCCCGTTAAATTTGACATGTTGTATTTGATATTACTAACTTCGCGTTCTACCCTGCCTAACTGATCCCTACATGAGTCCGTTACTTCAGTCATTTTTATATTAATCTCTTCTTCACAAAAAATGCGTACTTCGGACATTAAAAGTCCCATTTCCTGTCGAAGACCTGTAATGTCACGCTCATTTTTATCAACCCTATTTTCAACTTCCCCCATCTTTACGGTAAGACTATTTTTAAATTCTGAAACTTCTTTATTCGTCTTATCTATTTTCTCAATTAGGGTTTCCCTAACTCCTGTTAATGTCTCATTCATTCGGTCAAATTTTCGATTTGAGTCCTCTCTCGCTCTATTCGATTCTTCCCTAGCTAATCGCATTTCCTCTAACATTCTCATCATTAACTCATTTCCTGTTTCTCCTGATTCCGTCCTCGACTGATCTCTACTGCCTCCAGCTTCTTCCATTTTCGAAATTTTCTCACACAATGCACTATCGTCACTTCCAATTTCCACTCCTTGACTCCTTAACCACTCCTTTCTCTGCATACGTTCAAATCACTACACACACTCTAAAATACTCCTAAATTTATACACACACAAAAACTCTCTCTCTCAGATTGCCAGTTTCCTGGAATAAAATCACAAAAATTTTATTTGGAACTCGAGCCTCACTTTTGGGTCGCCAAATTTGCTGTGATTATTCTCCTTTGAATGCGGGAACTGGCCCTTAAAAAAAAACATTCGAGCCCCACAGATTGGGCGCCAAATTTGCTATGTTCCATTTTAAAATCGAGCCTCACAGATTGGGCGTCAAATTTGCTGTGAAATGCTCCTTTGAATGCGGGAACTGGTCCTAAAAAAAAAAAACATTCGAGCCCCACAGATTGGGCGTCAAATTTGCTGTGATACCACCAAAATCCGGGTACTCCGCTTTTCGAATCGAGCCCCTACGAATTGGATGTCCAGAATGCTGTGAATCCTACAAAAAGCTATTCATTACCTTAACTGTGTTGATCCATTGACTTTCTTCTGTTAATCGCCTCGGCTGCTCCCCTAGATAACTTTCATCCTCATTCATAAAAAAAAAAACAAACACATTCCTACCACGAATACGAACGTTAACTCTATTTACATCAATATTCACAATACATTAAAATTTCAAAATTAAATTTTGGCATAAATTTCAGTATCAGAAATTTTCAAGATTACATTTATTATCATTTAAATGTGCATCCTGAATTAAAGTCCTTGTAGGATGCCTACTAATTAATATAAAAATATATGCAGACCGGAGTCTGAGTACAAAGGGAGCATCTACCACCCCTTTACGATAATTAACCAGGTTCGTCTAATTGAGCTCAAAGACATACCCAAAAATTTTCATCATAATCCAGAACATCAATACTAAATACCCCTTTCTACTTAAACAAGCAAATTTCACCTTAAAGTTAAAATTTTATTGTTAGTACAATTTCACTACTGTCCATTTTGAGTAAATCAGTTATAAAGTTATGCAACACACACAAAAATATCAAAGTTCAAACAAAATAGTATAAATTACCTGAAGGTTACTGCACTCGTAGCTTCAATGTACATCGTCCCTTTTGTTAATCACACCATTCCAACTGGGTTATATTTACAGCTTCTGATTCTCAACGTTTTAAAAATTTTCTCCATCACCATTTATTTAAAGTTGTTTCTGGGCTTTTCCGGAACTCATCTGTGTATATCTGACCCTTGTTTTGTGGATCTAGACACATTTATGAACCATTTAATCATTAACACCCCCGAAAAATAGCAAAGAAATTCATACTTCTTTCACCAATATACGCCAAAACTGCCTACTTTTGGTGTATTCATTTGTCGTTGTAAATTTTACTAATTGGTACAGTGATACTAAATTTTATTACCTTGTATTTAAGTGCACTAAAGTACATTCATGTTAGCACGTAAAGAACAAACTGTTTTTAATCACCAAAATATACGAGCAAACTTTAAATTATTCTATCAAACTAAAATGCACTGTTTAACGTATTGAATCAAGTCGCGGATGTAAGAGAGCTTGTTTATATTCACCTCGGTATATATAGCGGTTAGCCTGTCTGTCGGTCTGTTCCCCAAAACGGACAATTCTAAAGAATTTCGCATGCTAGGTTCCCAGTCCGCAGCTCGGCATGCGATTTTTACGAATTTTGCACTCGTCCCAGTTAAATCTCAGAAATTCTCACACGGCACGCAAACATGTCCGAGAATAACTAATTAAATTTTATACAGAAATTGTTGTTTCTACCTCTCATATGTGCATCTTATTTTCAACCAATCGTGACCCTCGTGACGTTGCTCATATCACGCCTTTAATTATTAGTGTCTTTGTCTTACGCACATTATCTTTCCTTCTCTAACCTGTTCTTAGTGGTGCAAATTGATATTCCTTACTATCGATTATTTCAGTCCATGTGGACTATCTGGGTTAAATAACCCTGTATCGCGCCTTCCGTGAATATTAAGCCCCGGTTTCTCCAAGATTCTTTGTAACCATTAATTATCTGCAAAATTTACGCAGAATGAGCTTTTAAACTACGCAGGTGTTCAAACATAATATTAATTCTCAGAGCTTTATTTTATTGGGTTTTACAAGTTTTATAGATATTATATGTTACTAACGGTTCAATTAACTTCAATTAAAATTAATACCCTTTAAATTTTAGTGAATCCTAACTAAATATTAATTATTATCTGTACGTTTTGTTTAATACCGGTTACTTAAAATAGGGTTAATTAATATAAATTTTGCACGTAATTTCCATTTGTTTCTTTCCTCGGAATAATTACATTACACGTAGAGCTTGTTAATACTGTTTCTTTTGATATAAAGCGTCTTGTACATGATTTAGATCTTTTATTTTTACTGAAACGAATGAATTTTTATTCTCCACGGTGTTTTAATAAAGCGTATTATCTAATAAAATTCCTTATACACGGTGATTAAAATTATTTTATGTAATTCATTAATTTTCTACCCTGGTCTAAATATGAGTAATATATATATATATATATATATATATATATATATATATACCGCTCTGTGTATTTTAATCTTCTGAAATTTTATATCTGCCTCGGCTAGCCCAGTTTAATTCGCACAGAGTGCACAACGTTACGATAATCAAATAGTTTACCCCTTTTCCCTAAAACTTTATCTGCTTTGAATGATAAAACGAAATCGATTAATATTTGTATAATGAGAAAAGAAAAATGATTTACACTTCACAGCTTAATCCGTTTGACTGTATGTTAAAATTAGCCCCTGAATCAAAAAGCAATAAGTTTTAAATTATTTATCTCCAAAGGTAAAACTTCCTTTTCTTATTTTAAAGCCAGCAAAATGTCGTTGTATTCTTACTGGAAATTTCTCCGAACGTTCAAGATCTTACCTTGTTTACGAAATTTTTCACGTATCAAAATAAATTTTTGTTGACTACTTACATAAATTAATCAAGTTTAAAATATATTCAAAAATACTAAATAGAAAATAATGCCTTAATATGATCAATGTTCAAACATAATAAATACTAAATAATGTCTTATGCAAGATAGTTCTGCCCTGTAGTTTTCCTTAAGCGTCTTTCAGCTGCGTGCCGTGGATCAGTACCCCAATATTGCTTTTAGTTGAGTTGCTTAGTCTCCAAGTTCTACCCCGTTGAATGTGATCTGTCGTAAATTTTCATGACGTCTTAATGTCCTTAGCTTTATTTTAGATTGTCCTTAGAGTATTGTACTTAGATTTATCCTAATAATTTTGTACTTAGAGTGTCCTTAAATTTATCCTTAGATTTATTCTTAGAGTATCCTTAGATTTTCTTTAGAGTATTGTACTTAGAATTTCGTACTTAAGGTTTTCTTAGAATTGTCCTTAGAATTTCGTACTTAGAGCCCTGAGTTATAAACATTTTAGCTAAATTAACTATTAAATTTCTACTTACGTTTTCTAGCAAACGGCCAAGCTTTGTTTCGTATATTTTCACTATAATTAATTCCAAATTTTTTATAACATCACTTTTCACAAAATTTTTATTGTTTAATTTGTATATTTAATCGTCGCGTAAATTCTTAAGTATCAGTGATGCAGCTTGTACGTAGTTCATAACTAAGACTGTCGGCTTATCAAACCTGCCACATTATATAGCCCTCGCCCCATTTAAATTCATTGGTTTATCTGAACTGTTGTTCAAAGTGTATGATCAACCATAGGTTGTTTTGGATATTCTTAGGCTTTTTAGGTTTATCACTAATATTACCTTATAGAAACGAACCGTTGATCACGTAGGTACTCGTATGTTTCTGTTTTGTATTTAATTTATAGCGTCTGTTTTGATGTTGTTACAGGAATTTCTAATTTGCTTTGGCACGTAATTTCACTTATGGCGTTGTTTGTCAGGATAATATTTTGGGATCTGCATTAACTTCATGTAGAAAATCACGTAGGCAAAGTGACGTAAATTAATATATTTTTGCTTACATTTTTGCGTTTCCGAAGCGTATTTATTTTGAAGGATGCGTTTCTTATCAGAACACTATGCTATCCGCTTTCATTATCGCTTATTTAATGTGAATTGTATTCTGATTTTCTAAGTTTTTACTGCATTTCACGCGTAAATTTTACAATGTATGAATATTTATGGTTTAGGGCAAGTTTGATTGCGTGTAGAGTTATTTCTTTTGCTGAATGTGTGTGTGTATTGTTGAATGATATGCTACTCGGCATTAATTAAAGTTACTTGCGATCCTTATACAGGATGTTAAATGTTTGCTCTTTGCATAATATACAAATTACGTATTTTTAATGCTAAATAAATACGGTTCTCTAACTCCTAGTGCTATTTACATGTATTGGGTAACCACTGTGTCTCAATATACCCCTAAATAACTTCTTATCATAGCATTATATGTATATATATATATATGTGTGCATATACATATTTATATATATATATATGTATATTTATAAAAAGTGCTGTTGGAGCGTCACTAAAAAAGTGCTGTGACAACGCCTTTCTTTAAGGTGCCGCTGAAAGAATGCTGTGATGCAGATACAGAAAATTATAAAATTTGAAAATGTTGACTTATCTTCCTTTCTAATTTTACTTTGTCTGGCTAGCTCAACGAATTACTGGAGTTTCCAAAATAAAATCAAATTCAGCAATATCATAAAGCATTTATACAGTCTAAAATATTTTCTTTCATACAAAATCATGTAGAACCTTAACAGAATAGTTTCCTTCAAATGTCAAATTATTTCTAAGTACTTCTTTACTTAATTATCAAAATGTCTCTTACCTTATTTAGGTTCAAATTTACAGAACTAAATTTCATCTTTTGTAAGGTTTGTTTGGCCAAAATGTCCTTGACAGATAATTTATTAAAAAGGTCAGAATGATTCGAAATCCGCGCACAAACCTTCCTTGGTAAAAACCCTTACAGAAAAATTATTATATAATTAAGACCTATTCTATCTTAAGCTAAAAGACATATACTCCAACATCATTTACAAACAATATTTAAAAAATAATACTTGCAAAAAACTACAAAGCCCTTTTTCAATTCATAATTAACAGTATTGAATTTCTTTGGTTTCTTGGTTTTATTTCAAATTGACGTTCAAATTCCAGTTTATAAAATCATACATATTCGCTTAAATCTCCCTTCCAATTGTTTAGTTAAATCTTTAAAGTAACTTTTGTGTCTCGAAGAATTTTCCCTCTTCATTGTATATTACAAATCCAAATAAATGCATTTTTAAAAATGACTGTTATATTCACTGTTACATTGTAATTATTAAATTAAAGTATGCGTACCGCATACTCAAAACATCAGCTTCGAAATTCTTTGCTCAAAGTAACATTTTTGTAATCGAATTTATGAATGATCTCCTTAATAAAATTCCCCGTTTATATACAAAAATTAGTTCTTTTCTAGTACCTTCCAGCTCCGTACGTAACGTAGTACACGATAACGATGCAAAATTTAGGGAATATCTCATTAGCGTCAAAATCGTCACGCTTTATTAGCTTGTTAGTGTTGATTTATGTGCGCTGTCCGTCTTTCTCTAATATATAAGGTTATTGATCGCATTGCATTTCTCCTACAGTGATTGCGAAAGTTAATAAATAATTCTTATTTATCTTTTTGGGTTTTTAATGTTCCGGACGCTTCTTGGAATAAACGTTTCTTCACTAATTAGGTCATATGTAATTGATGTATTTCTTCTCAATTCCTCTCGAAACTTTGAGAACATGTTTTATTTAAATTGAATTTATGTTATACAGACTCAATTGGCTTACTTTACACTTTAATTGTTTTATTCCCAGGTTTACACATGCAGAAAAACAGAAATCTTCATAATTGTAATATTAAGGTTGGTTTTCACGGCAAAACGTGTTTTAATACTCATAAGTAAGATTAAAGCGTTATTTTTTTTTAAAAGATTGATATAGTTCTTACACCAAATGTGTAGAGCTAGCACTGTTATATGCTATTTTCAGAAAATAAAGAGCATTTCTTATATGTATCGGAAATGTATTGATAATTAATAAGTGAGAATAAATGATTTTATAATTATCTTAGAATGATTATTCACAAACACGGCTTAAATTTGTGTGTTCGCTATTGTGTGCAGAAAAACCGAAATCTTCATAATTGTAATATTAAGGTTGGTTTTCACGGCAAAACGTGTTTTAATACTCATAAGTAAGATTAAAGCGTTATTTTGTTTTTAAAATATTGATATAGTTCTTACACCAAATGTGTAGAGCTAGCACTGTTATATGCTATTTTCAGAAAATAAAGAGCATTTCTTATATGTATCGGAAATATATTGATAATTAATAAGTGAGAATAAATGTTTTTATATTTATCTTAGAATGATTATTCACAAACACGGCTTAAAATTGTGTGTTTGCTATTGTACATATTAATTACTACGTGTGTGTGGGTCCTTATACACATGGAACTTGCGTTTTCCGCTTGGCAAAAATTAAACTTGAATTATACAGGGTTTAAACATGTATTTTCGGAAGTTTCTTTTTTCCGGATTATGTTTACTATTTCATTTACCTTGTATATACGCCTTTAGTGTAGCAAACTCTTGACGCCATACTTTTCGTACGCATTAAACACAAGATAAGGATGCCAATAGTCTATTTTGGATTGCGGTTATGATTAGACGTGCAACGAATCTCGCGTTCCAATTCAAATTATTGTATTATTCGTCCATGCAATTACTATTACAGTTCGCATTATGTTATGTTTACTCTTTGTGATTATCTAATAATTTTAATAACTAACGTTATTGCTTTCGGTGGTTGTAAACAACCTGCTATTTCGTTTATACACAACTTGTAAACAAAACCACATGAACACTATTAAACATTCAGTATGGCCTTGCATTCTTGATTCAAACCCGAACCCCACGACCCTATTCATTGAGTTTAAATAAATAAAAATAATATTAAAAGCGCCCATTATCTCAATACCGCCGTGCTACATATACACATGCACACACACACACACACACACACACACACACACACATATATATATATATAATATAAAAAAAGATGCATCTGTGAACAAACTCTTATAATAATAATAAGAGTTTATTGATCTATACAAAATGAGCTAATAGTTGTATAGCCATTAACAAAACAATAGCTTTATTACTTCACAAGGAGAGGAAACGTCCACTGACCGGCCGGTTTCAGCTTCCTTAAGCTTTTTCAGAGCGAATTAGTTTCCAAGAACCCTATAAAGTAATTGAAGCTATTATACTGACATAATTTCGAAGGAATCCCTGTACTATGGCAAAAGTAAATAATACCGCCATCGGGTGGTAAAACACCAACACTACTAAGCGTGGAAGTACAAAAATTGAATCGAAACTACATCGTAGTTTTATAGATGGCTATAAAAGTATGTCTATAGAACTACAATGTAGTTTCGATTCAATCAGTATAATAGCTTCGATTACTTCATAGGGTTGTTGGAAACTAATTCGCTCTGAAGACGCTTAAGGTAGCTGAAACCGGCCAGTTAGTGGATGTTTCCTCCCCTTGTAAAGTAATAAAGTTATTGTTTTGTTAATGGCTATACAGATATTAGCCCGACTTGTATAGGTCAATCGGTTCTTAATATTTTCATAAGAGTTTGTTTACAGAAACATCTTATTTTATATATTGTTCTACACAATTTCTTATTGCGGACTGCAAATAACTTGTCTTTATATACAGGGTGGTACGGTTTTCATTAGCCAGCGTATATCTTCTGAACTATGCAAGATATAGAAAAATTTCATGGAAAAAAGTTTTTTGAATATATTTTTTCTACAAATATAAGGCATTAAGTATTTTTCATGGCCTACTATATTTGAGCAATAATATGTCACTTTGGTCATCCTATATATATATATATATATATATATATACATATATATTGCTGTGATATACTCCTGTGAATGCGGGAACTGTGTCCTTTCAACAAAAAAATTCTAGTCCCACCGCTTGATGCATCATAAACTGCTGTGATCCTGTTTTCGCCTCGGCTGCTCACCTAATTTTATAAACCTCCTCATTCATAAAAAAAAACAACACATTCCTACCACAAACATCAACGTTAACTCTATTTACATCAATATTCAGAATACATTAAATTTTCAAATTAAATTTCAGCATAAAATTCAGTTTTAAAAAGAATTTCAAGATTAATTTCATTATCATTTTAACGTGCATCCAGAATTAAAGTCCTTGTTGGATGCCTACTAATTAATATGACAATATATGCAGAGTAAAAAGGGAGCATCTACCACCCCTTTACGTTAATTAACCAGGTTCGTCTAATTGAGCTCAAAGACATACCTAAAATTTCATCATAATCCAGAACATCAATACAAAATACCCCTTTCTACTTAAACAAGCAAATTTCATCTTAACATTAAAATTTTATGGTTAGTACAATTTCACTAATGTCCATTTAAAGTAAATCAATTATAAAGTAATTCAACACACACAAAAATGTCAAAGTTCAACCAAAATAGTATAAATTACCTGAAGGTTACTGCACTCGTAGCTTCAAGGTACATCGTCCCTTTTGTTAATCACACCATTCCAACTGGATTATATTTACAACTTCTGATTCTCAACGTTTTAAAAATTTTCTTCATCACCATTTATTTAAAGTTGTTTCTGGGCTTTTCCGGAACTCATCTGTGTATATCTGACCCTTGTTTGTGGATCCAGACACATTTATAAACCATTTAATTATTCACCCCCGCAAAACAGCAAAGAAATTCATACTTCTTTCACCAAAATACGCCAAAACTGCCTACTTTTGTGTATACATTTGTCGTTGTAAATTTTGCTAATTGGTACAGTGATACTACATTTTATTACCTTGTATCTAAGTGCACTGAAGTACATTCATGTTAGCACGTAAATAACAAACTATTTTGAATCACTAAAATATACGAGCAAAATTTTAAATTATTTTATCAAACTAAAATGCACTGTTTAACATCTTGAATCAAGTCGCGGATGTAAGAGCTTTTAACGCATTGAATAGTCAAAAGTCTAAGAGACCGAAATTCATATTACCACCGGTATATATAGCAAAAAGCCTGTCTGTCGATCTGTTCCCCAAAACGGGTAATTCTAAAGAATTTCTCATTCTATGTTCCCAGTCCGTCGCTCGCGCGTCGGTTTTACGAATTTTCACTCGCCCCATTTAAATCTCAGAAAATTTCCACGGCACGCAACGTCTGAGAATACTAATTAATTTTGTACAGAAACTGTTGTTTCTACCTCTGATATTTGCATCCTATTTTCAACCAATTGTGACCCTCGTGACGTTGCTTAAATCACGCCTTTTCCTATATGTGTCTTTGCTTGACGCATTTTCTCTTTCCTTTTCTAACCTGTTCGTATTGGTGCAAATTGATATTCTTTATTATCGATTATATTTTAGTCCATGTGGACTATCTGGGTTAAATAACCCCGTATCGCACATTCTCGTGAATATTAAGCCCCGGTTTCTCCAAGATTCTTTGAAACCATTTGTTATCTACACAATTTTCGCCGTACGTGATATTTAAACTACGCAGGTGTTCAAAATAATATTAATTCTCAGAGCTTTTTAAATAAACCCTGTTTTGTATTTCGTGCTAAAGCATCTGACCGTTTCTAATATCCTTAGAATCGACATGTTTATCTAAACAAATTAAACTGAAATTGCCTTTTAAAATACGCAGGTGTGTTCAAACATCCTACTTCTAACTAACACTTCTAGGATTTGCATTTCATTGGGTTTTTACAAGTTTCTATAGATATTATCTGTACGTTTTGTTCAATACCGGTTACTTGAAATAGAGTTAATTAAGATATAAATTTTGCACGTAATTTTCATTTGTTTCTTTATTAGGAATAAATAAATTACACGCAGAGCTTTTTAATACTGTTTCTTTTGATATAAAGCGTCTTGTACATGATTTAAATTTCTTATTTTACTGAAACTAATAAATTTTTATGCTTCACGGTTTTAATAACGCGTATTATCTAATAATATTCATTATACACGGTGATTAAAATTATTTGATGTGATTATTTAATTTTCTACCCTGGTCTAAATATGAGTAATATATATATAAAATTAGTAATATTGACTGTTCTGGTTAAAAGAAGTTTATTCTAAATAAGTACGCAATCTGACTGTATCCCCAATATTTAACTTACATATATATATATATATATATATATATATATATATATATATACTGAAAAGATATTCTACTTGAAATTGTCTTTACGGCAATATGCCACAATCAATGATTTCTATCCAAAGTGCGCTAAATAACCTAAATAATAGAATTTTAATCTGATTATTTCTGTTAACAAATGCCATTGCAGTATTTCAGTTGTTTATTCACAATTATCTGTCACATAAATAAGTAAAAGTATTATTGTGTTTTTAATAGTTGTTTCGCGCAAAACAATGGAAATGAATTATTCAAACAATGAGAAAGTTGATATGTTATGCTGTCAAACAACAATAAACGTCAAGCTGCAGTTTTATATCGAAAGTTATATCCTGACCGTAGACAACCAAATATAAATACATCTAAGAATTTAGAAAATTTTTTAAGGTCCAATGGTAGCTTTTCAACTATCACCAGAAATCAAGTACAACATAAATTGATTATTTTGGCCTACTTTAGACCTTATTCTAAAGTTTCTCCGAGACAAGCTGCAGCTGAACTAAACGTTTCGACAGATTCTTAATGTTTTGAGGCGTCATTCAATGAAAGCATTTAAGATGCATTTGGTTCAAACTTTACATCATAATTATGCCAACAGCCGAGTTGGTTTTTGTATATGGATATTGAATGTATAGGAAGAGAATTTTTGGACAGTATAATTTGGACTGATGAATCTAACTTTCATAAAAATGGTATTTTTAACTGAAAAAATACACATTATTGGAATGATAGAAATCCTTTGCAATTTGTTGAAACCCGTTCACAAGTACGATTTGTAATAGTGACCATGGCAGAGTAAGCTACGCGTGCAACCGATCCCAGCTATTCTCAATTATAGTGTTAATACTGTGCATTAATTATAAATTTAAACGATAACTCAGCTTTGAGTAGAAATTGTTAGTGTCCAACGTCGAAATTTGGTTTAATAATTTAAAAGGTATTGGAATACCATTTCAATTAATGAAGTACATTGAAGACTAGATACTTTACTTTATCTATCCAATATTGCAAACAGCACAACTGGTTTTGTGTATACGAGCTAGAAATATAGTGTAATCGCCTTGTTATCAAAGTTGAGATATTTAAAGACACGTTTGATTATTTTTACAATGGATCATGGAGATGTAAACAAATGAGTTAAATCGTTAGAAGAACAGTTTGAAATAAAAATGCGTGATTTTGAAAATAAACTACAAACCGCCATAAGCGGAAATTTACCAGCTGTAGGAGTGAAAAATATTCAAATAGAATTTGAGGAATTTAGAAACCAAATGGTAGTAAGTGTGTCTGCACTAAAGGAACTCGTGGCTAATGTAAATGAAAGGATTAATCAACTAGAGCAGTACAGCCGTAGAAACTTGCTAGTAGTTCATGGTATACCGGAGGAAACAAAGGAGGATTTATCTGATAAGCTATTTAAGCTGTTTCATGACACGCTATGTATTGCGGATTTCTGCATTGATACTATAATTGATCGCTGCCATCGCATCGGCGTGGGTAAAGCGAATACAAGCAGACCTAGGGCCATCATAGTAAAATTCTGCTCCTATCGGTTTCGAAAGCAAGTATGGATTCTCAAGAGTAAACTTAAAGGAACCCCTTTACTTATTACCGAGTCTCTGACCAAAAGGAGGCTAGACCTTTATAAAGAAATGCAAACTAAATTAGGAAACAAAAGGACTTGGACATCTGATGGAAGAGTATATTGTTCCTAACCAAATGTCAGAATTATGTCGGTTAAAAATGCGTCAGATATTGAACAAGTTGATATCGGCATTAAGAAAGGCGGAGCTTATAATACACGCAGTCGAGGTAATACTACATCATTGCAACTTTCACAGCGATGATGTTTTTGTTTTTTTCCTTTGTTTTTGTTATTGTTACTCATTCATGCTTTCTAACTTTCTGTTTTATTGCGTGCAACAGTAAACAGTAAACTTTTAACATTTAACTGAATGTAGACATTGTTATATAAATTGCTCACTCACTTAATTAGTAAACTACGGTTCCTATATCATACATCCGTTTTATTTTATCTATAAATATTAAATTGATTAACAATTTATTAACACATATGATATTCATTAAACATCCCACCTTAGTTAAAAATGGGTTGAGGTTGCTTTATGTCTTATATTTCACAAATATTGCGTGAATGCATATGGTGTGGAATACTCTTTTGTATACTTATATTACAATTAGTGAGTACTATCTATTATTTATGTACTTCTTAGGATATGCTTGTTTTTGTGTTTATTGGTGTATGAATGATGGGTTTGCTATTTTCCTCCAAACCGTATTTTACTTATTGTTATATTTATTCTATTTAATTGAATATGGCTGATAGTTTTATAGATTTATGCAAGATGTATGTGGAAATTCCTGATGATGTTTATGTTCTCGATGTCTTGTCTATTCTTCCGAGTGTTCCGTCAGCATCTGCACTTCTTCAGGAAGCTCTGAATATCCACCGAGGGCTTTTCACTGTTGTCACGTGAATGCACAATCCCTTTGAGTAAATTTGACGATTTTACTAATACATTTGAAAATAGTGGCGCGCACTGTGTTGCCGTATCAGAGACCTGGTTAAAACCCTCTCTGCCTGATAATTTAGTTCAATTACACGGATACCGCCTTTTCAGGAATGATCGTAAACAACAACGTGGCGGCGGTGTTGCCTTATACATAAGAGAGGGGTTAAAAGCTCTAGAAATTGTCAAGTCACAAACTACTCATCGTGATAGGCCCGAATATATATGTGTTGAGATCTTATTCAAACACTGCAAAATGCTCGTTATGACAGTGTATCGCCCTCCAAATATTGGTTATTTGTCTGACATAGAAGAGATTCTTTGTGACTTTCTACCTATATATAATGTCATTATCTTGTTAGGCGACTTCAATATAAATTTGAATGGCGACGTTTCGGATGCTCGTTACCTAAGGAACATTGCAGATATCTGCAATTTATACATTTTACCACTACAACCAACTCATCATCTTATAACTGCAGCTACTGAGGTGCACACCACTATAGATCATATTATCACCTTAAACAGGGATAAAGTTATCAACTTTGGGCAAATTCCTATTTTAGAACTCTCTAAACACGACCTAATTTACGCGTCATTTTCAGTGAAGCTGCCGCAGCTTATTCCAAAATATAAGAAATTTAGGAACTTCAAAGATATGGATGTTGACAGAGTTGTGAGTGACGCTGGCAGAATTTCTTGGAGTGATATTGACTTATTTGATGACGTAAACTGCAAACTCCATAAATTTAATCTTTTTGTTACACATCTCTTTGATTTTCATGCTCCGTACAAAACTATTCGTATCACAAAACCGAAGGCTCCCTGGCTAAATGATCAAATCATTGAAATGTGGCGAATTAGAAATGCTGCGGCATTTAGGTTTAAACGTGTTCCAACAGCTGAAAATTATAACTACTTCAAGTACCTGCGAAATAAAACCAAGCAGCTAATTAGAAACTCCAAGCTACGCTACTATTATTCGCTATCCACGAATTTAAATTCCGCTAAAACTTGGAAAGAGCTGAAGTCACTAGGGGTTGGGAAAGCGCCTGTTCGTATTCCACACAATTTATGCCTTAATTCTCTAAATGACCATTTTAATTCTAAAAAGATCACTGATCAAGAGCGCATGGATAACTTTATTATAAGTTTATCCTCCTTAAATACCCCAATGTGCCCTAAGCTTGCTTTCCATCAAGTTACAAATGACATCGTGTATAAATCAATTCAGCGCATTAAATCAAGTGCAATAGGCGCTGACCAACTATCCAAGACAATGCTTTCACTGGTGCTTCCTCATGCTCTACAGTCTCTTGTCTCTATCATTAACCATTCATTTAGTACAAATACTTTCCCTCATCATTGGAAACAGGCGCTTATTCATTCACTTCCTAAAAAGTCATCCCCTTTATCACCATCTGACTACCGCCCAATTAGTATTCTTCCTGCCCTCTCTAAATCTATTGAATATATTGCTTTTGATCAATTATCAAATTTTCTAAATTCAAATAAGCTATTTGACCAATTTCAATCCGGTTTTCGTAAGCACAACTCTACAACTTCGGCCTTAATCCGCATAATCGATGATGCGAAGGAAGCCATGGACTGCAAACAGCTAACTATTATACTAATACTTGATTTCAGTTCAGCTTTCAACAGTGTGAACTTCAAAATTTTACTTGCCAAGTTAAAGATGCTCAATAATTTCTCAGATGATGCTTTGCAATGGTTTGAGTCGTACTTGAGCGGTCGTCGACAGCGTGTCATTACGGAGGATGGGGCTAACTTGTCAGATTGGCTGAATTTGGAAGCTGGAGTACCACAGGGAGGTGTGCTTGGCCCTATTCTCTTTTCCTTGTATATACAGAATGTTTTTAGAGTCTTGAAATTCAGTAAATATCACTGTTACGCAGATAATATACAGGTATATTCACATTTTCATCCCAACGATATTTTCCGTACTATTAATAATCTTAACACTGATCTTGCTAGTATAAATTCGTGGGGACTGGACAACCAACTAACTATAAATCCGTTAAAATGCCAAGCAATCTTAATCGGGTCATCCAAATTGTTGAGTAAAATCGATATTTTAACTCTTCCACCCTTATATTTAAATGGATTAGCAATTCCACTGTCTACTACAGTAAAGAATCTTGGTATAATGATCGACTCGAATCTGTCATGGAAAGCCCACACAATGTATATATGTAAAAAGGTGTATGCTTCGTTACATAGTCTTAAGAGGGTAAAACGATTTTTACCAGTTCGTTTAAGAATACAACTTATTAGGTCGCTTATTCAACCGATTTTTGACTATGGAGATGTTTTATATCATCATTTATTTATGGACAACAGTAATCGTTTACAGCGAGTTCACAACAGTTGCATTCGGTTTGTTTTTGACATCAAACGTCGTCAGCATGTTACACCATATTTCAATAAGCTCTCTTGGTTAAAATTAGTGAAACAGCGACAGTTACATCAGGCAATAATGCTCTATAAACTCTTACATGGACTTGGACCTTCATACTTAACCTCAAATTTCTCTTACGTTTCCACAGGACACCATAACACACGAGGTGAAAAACGACTGCTAATACCAATGCACCGTACTGAAATGTATCATTCATCGTTCTTGGTATCCGGGTCGTCTCTCTGGAACTGTATACCCATAAATATAAGAAATTGCACAACATTACTTAAATTTAGAAAAGCATATCAGGAGTATCTACTATCTTGCAACTAAACTTCTTAATATGGAATGGGGGAATAGTGGGCCCAGCGTGCGTGATGTGTTTTTGTACGTGTGTGTGGTGAGGGGGGAGGTGTAGATGTTTGTGTAAAAATGTGCATGCAAGTGTGGTAGCGTATGTAAGTATATGTAGTTATTGTTTGTACTAAATAAATATTTTATTGTACAAGATATGTCCTAGTTAGGTGTAAGAGTGGGCTTTATAGCTTAAACCTCGCTAGGAGTATCTTTTCTTTCTCATATGTATCGAGATTTGCTTATAAATAATAAAGATATATTATTATTATTATTATTATTATTATTATTATTATTTTCAGTGAATGTGTGGATAGATGTAGTAGGTGACCGCATACCGGGTCCGTATTTCTTTAATGGTAGTTTAACCCAAAATAGATATTTGATGTTATTGCAAACTTGTTTCAAGATTTCTTAGATGATATTTTCCTAGTTATCAGGCGAAACTTACGGTTTCAACACGATAGCGCTGCACCACACAATGGAATCAATGTTACAAATTATTTAAATAATGAGTTTGGTCAGAACTGGATCGGTAATAGGGGACCGACTTTGTGGCCTCCCCGATCACCTGATTTGTCAGTTCTTGATTTCTTTGTTTGGGGGTTTTTAAAAGATCGAGTGTAATTCTAATTCTACCCTTTTTCAAAATCTTGAAGAGTTGCTTGCTAATTACCCCGGTCATGCTG
Source organism: Platerodrilus igneus (assembly GCA_036346225.1). Taxonomy (NCBI): domain Eukaryota; kingdom Metazoa; phylum Arthropoda; class Insecta; order Coleoptera; family Lycidae; genus Platerodrilus; species Platerodrilus igneus. The sequence goes on from JARFIW010001407.1 coordinate 435,341, forward strand.
CAAGATGCTAGAAAAAATTTAATTATTCGAGTTAATAAATGTTTAGAATGTAATGGTGAACAATTTGAACATTTACTAAGATAATTAGTTTTCTTGTTGGCTATTATTTTCAGATGTATGTATAAAAAAATTTGCAATTTATTAATTTATACAGTAAATAAACAATAATCACAGTTTCCTATTGGAATTCTATTATTTGAGTTGTTTAGTGCATTCTGACAAGAACTCATTGGTTGTGGTATATTGGCGTAAAGACAATTTCAAGTAGAGTATTTTTTCAAAAAAATATACAGGGTGTTCTATTTAAAAAACCAAGGTGACATATTATTGCTCAAATATAGTAGGCCGTAAAAAATACTTAATGCCTTATATTTGTAGAGAAAATATATTCAAACAACTTTTTCCTATGAAATTTTTCTATATCTTGCATAGTTGAGAAGATATACGCTGTCTAATGAAAACCGGACCACTCTGTATATATGCAATACAATTTTTACATACTTTGATAAATAAAAGTTTGTCGCTTTAGAACAGTCTTTCAACAAAAGAGCGCCAGCCTCCTCACCTTCGCCCGGTCGCCGATGGTGTACCGCTTTCTCAATATTAAAATCATTTCACCTTAAGCTACACGAAAATATATTTTTTCAGTTCTTTTCTATTTTGTTATAGTGTAGCTGTCAACTGGATTAAAAGATATCTCTAGTTTCTATAAAATAAATTCTAACTCACTTATAATGTAGAAGCTTTTTGATCACGGTATAGACAAACATCGTTGCGTCTATCTGTTGAACTTTTAGTTACAGTAACTCTAATCCCAGAATTTGGCGAATGCTACAAAAATTGCTATTTACATTTTCAACGAACTTCGTTCGTTTATGAAATCTATTTGTCTGTGTGTCTGTCTGTGTGTTCGAGGCCTTTTTAATGGTCGGACATCAATGTGTGATACATTAATCGATTCAGCTCGGTGTCCAGAGCTTAAGTTTTGATGTCAGTTAAAATCGGGCCACGGGGACGCCGAGCCCCCGGGAAAATCCACAGGGATAATTAAAATTTTAAATAAGGCTAAAATCAATATGCGACACATATTTGAACAATTTATGGCATTTCATGCCAATTATTCCAATATTATAGACATTGTTTAAACTTAAATTTTGATTACCGAAAATAATTAGATTCATATAAAAAAAAAATTTCTTATCTTATTGATGAGAACTAATATATAGCTTTTAAAATATTTAATCAATAAAATAAAATATATTAAAATGTCTCTTTTGTTGTTTATAAATTTTTGTATTTTATCTGAATACTTATAATTATTACAACATAATAATTTTAATTTCTTTAAATTGTTTTAAAGTAAGTCTACATTTGGAAGTTCGTTGCGACAATGCCTTGCATTTTCAACTTGTTATATCTATGTTCAATTAATGAGTATTCAATGTTGCTCAGAAAGTCTGTTACTGTTTTATTACACAATTGGACGGTTTTGTACTAAACGTTATTTGTAAATTACATTTAATACAGAAAATTTTAAATCACCCCTTTTTAAAGTCAATCTCTCTGAAGCTGTATAGCATACTTTATGCTGCAAGGATAATAGCGTATGACCTAACTCATTAAATATTTTTATGACTTTAGCTTTAAGCAGAACTTTTACGCATTCAACCACTGCTATAACGTTTACCGGTGTAACACAATAACATTTTATGAGTTATAAAGTAAACAGTAACTCTTACAGAGCGGTAGTAAAAAATTATAGCTGCTATGCTAGGCGCCTCAAATTAAATTGAAAGCTAAATAGTTTTGACGATGACTATATTTTTAAACCTTATACAATCTACAAATCAGCTTTGATATGGCGATAAGGATTTCAAATAAATAGACCATAATTCTTAAATTTTTTTTATTTTATATATTCGAATTCAATGAAAACGAGTAGGGATTTACAAGAGTTCTGAAATGTTTATTAAAACGGATTGTGAGTGAAGGTGTTTTTCAGCTGAAAATTGAACGTGTTGGGAGAGCTGAGATCAACATTTAGGTATATTAAAGAAGGTGGGTGTTTAAGAAATATCAAAACCAACTTAGGTATGGTAATATGTGGTCATTGTAACCATATTTTAAACATATCAATGTGAATACAGGCTGATTCGAACGAAAAAATGACCCAAAATGTGTTTTTCTTAAATTGACACACCGTATATTTTTGTATATACTCGATTCGACGAATCAAGACTATGACGTCATATGTTATCTGTCGACTACGTTGCCAAATGTTGAAAATGTGTTCAATATTTAGATATAAACATTCACAGATTGTTCCAATATATAAATACACGCCTACTAACCATTTCCTAAACTAGAAATATCAGCGCCCTAATGTACCAAACTTCCTTGTTTTATAACAAAACAACAGCGTTCAACAAATTAGAAAAAAAGGCCGTTTTTCATTTAAATACACTACTAATTATTGCTACGGTGTATATGAACACTTTTAGAGACCCCGATTATGTATCAAACACGTCCTAGGTTGTTATGTTGCAAAGCATATTTTAGTAGAGAAGATATTAACGTTAAGCAACTAAAATATGTGGTACTTATTTTCGATTGCATTGTGCCTGAAAAATTTATTGTGGTTTTAAACCTAACAGCAAAGAAGAAAACCCTGATAGTTGTTTTTATTCGTAGAAGATACAGTTTGAACTAGAAGGTACCTTGGAGGACCTTTTGTTCAATTAATAATTGCTTTGTTTTTGTTCAAACTAAAGCATTCCTAATATTGTGTAGTTTATCTTTTGCAGTTGTTTCTAATAGTTTAATAAAAGGTGGCTCAACAAAGTGCACACGATTTGAATTGTGCACCACTTTTTTTGTCAACTGCAAACCATACCAAGTAAACATGCATCTCACGGTTCAACAACACAATTAGTTTGTGAAGAAATACATTATAAGAATAAACTATCAATTATAGTTATATTAAAAAAAATGGGTCAACTTCAGACCGAACAAAATAGGCTAATAGGCTTGGCAATAGTGCATTGTAATACCAATCCAAAAAACCAGAATGCTGTAAAATGTAATGTCAACGTACTATACATTTTCATACAAATTGGCATTTAGAATTTGTCTGCCTGAATTACAATTTTTGACGTCAGTAGGGTAGATACCTATGTTCTAGCCCAAAACCACCCATTTTCCCATGTTAAATCCCATAAGGAGGCTCAAGGTCCGTTCTGGTCATTTTTGTACCAAGCATTGAAATCCCCATAAGGAGGTGGAGGCTATACAAGGAGGGTCAATTCAGGTTACTTTTCAACCAACACCCACGACGTCTATTACATTCAGTTTTTAAGAATAAGATAACACTAAACTATATAAAATTTTATTGAGGATAATATATTTACAATCTATATTCTACATTTGCAATAAGTATTATATTTCACCCTATGGGGCATTTTCACACTATGGGGCAATTTCACTCTATAGGGTGAAATTGCCCCATAGGGTGAAATTGCCCCATAGAGTGAAATTGCCCCATAGGGTGAAATTGCCCCATAGGGTGAAATATAATACTTATTGCAAATGTAGAATATAGATTGTAAATATATTATCCTCAATAAATTTATAGTTTAGTGTTATCCTATTCTTAAAACTGAATGTAATAGACGTCGTGTGTGTTGAAGAACCTGAATTGACCCTACTTGTATAGCCTCCACCTCTATGGGGATTTCAATGAAAATGACCAGAACGGACCTTGAGCTCCTTATGGATTTAAACACTAATGTAAAATGTAGTTGTTGGGTAACATAGGTGATCAATTACCCTACTGAGTATAGCTTTGATTCGACGGATGGATTATATACGGATTCCACGTAATATTTAAAATTAAAATTGTAAGGGTTATAGGTGGATCAATATAACCATCATGAAGATGTACTTTAATGTCAAAATCGAGTCAACTTCGGAACCTTGGTGCTATGTGTATAATAAACATTTTTGATATCTGAATGTGTATTATTGGCTTTGAATAGTAGCCGATTTACAAAATACGTACCAAACCTTTCCATGAAACGTTACTATACAGCGTGACTGCTTTAAGCTAAATGTAACTATGCTCGGCTTTTTCGAAAAGAATCCCTGTATATTTGTTCACAAATTGATTTCAACTTAAAAGTAGATAATAAATGATATACAGTTTTATACGCTTAAAACGACCCGTTACCAAGATATCGATACTTAAATGTAAAAATATTTAAAATAGCAACTTATTAAAACGATTAGGTGAGGCATGAATATTAGAAAAGCCAACATTATAATTTAAAAACTGCGGCATCAATTTCGTTTGATGTTTGTCAAAGATTAAAGGATTCTTTGATTCGCCATTTTATACATTTTTGTTGCTGTTGGTTTGTTTTTATAATCTAATTTTAATCATAAAAAATTTCCCTAAAGAAGACATTGTTGCCATAATATTTAGTATGGTCAAGTTAAGAAAAAGCATACCGAAAAAGGTTGCTAGTGTTGGTGAAAGTTTTTTAAATTCTGGAGTTTGTATTATCCGAAACTGATTAGGATAAGAATCAATAAAGAAACAGAGTTGCAAGTTCTGCATCAAAATTGGCACCAGAAAGTTAAGAAAGAATATGGATTTAACTTGAAGCGCTATCCAAGGTTTGTAAAAAAAATAGTTCCACATTGTTATATTTTACAACATCAAGCTTTAACGGAAATAACTTTTGAAAATCCTAAAACGTTTGTTACGTCTTAAATTTTACTCTAGAGGGTAGGAGGGCGAAGTGACGTAATAGTAGACTTGTGCACCGACTAGCATTATGTGGTGCGGGGTGAGTTATTATGGAAAAAATGATAAACATAATAAAAGTATACATATGAAATGGCCGAAATACAAAAACTACTCTAAAAGGACCACTAACATTGAAAGGCTTTACTGATTGTCAAAAGTAAGAGACGCCGAACTGTCTTACTCCTGCAATTCCTTTGATATATCCCTACCTGGAAGACGGTTATTCCAGATGGGTCTTTTTTACTTTTGGTTTCCTACCATTACCTAATCCTATACCTTTATCTACAATCTCCTAAAAACAGTCGCTAACTTTTTGTTAAAATGAAGAAATTAACAAAAAAAAGGTCTCTTGTTGGGCGCCACTGTATCTAGCAAGTATTAGAAAGGGGGGTTTTTAGAGTAGATACAGAAACCCATTTGGAATGGATTTTGTATTCTTTTTTTTTAAACTTTTAATTTACTTTACTTAGAAAATTAAACTTGTTAGAGTCAGAACGTATCTATTGTATAACAAACTACTTTTATCGAAGAAAAAATTAAATCAATTCACAAAGTTTAGTGATATTAAACAAAATTATTATTTTGAGGACATTTTGTCTCTTAAGACTTAAATGAGCATCAGATTTGATAATCACATACACACTTTAATTTAAATCTTTTTACGATAGTTATAGCTGTAAATTCTAAGATATAATAATTTAATCAATTAGCACTTTTAAAGAATCATATGCTTTGAATAAGAAATTTTACCAACTAGTACTAGAGATTACAATACTTAAAATGGGGTGCAAATCTTACAGGTTACAACATGGTGACTTGGGACTTAGTCCTAATAGAAAAAGGGGTTGCTAAAACAATATATAGACCTTTTCGGGGTCCAGAAAAAAGTCACTCACCCTTAACCACTAGTGCTTGGAGGCAATTTTAAGGTTGCTCTGGCACAGGTTCCGGCTGTATGGTCACAAGGCGTCGGCCCCAAGCTAATACAGGATGGGATGGATCTTTTCCAACATTGTTAACTTGCGATCTGGTTGTCTCACTATTGGTGTGGTTAACCCTACAGCGGGTTTGTCTTGCAATAAAAACCGATTAAGGAACTAAAATTTTTGGATAGCAGTCTCACCATCAACGACTTTCCAGCCCGCTTGCTACGGAGATGTTGTGAAAGTGAGCGAATTTTGAAAATTACTTCCTAGGAGAGTTCAAGCGGGGAAGTTTTATTAGAACAAAGTTTTCAATGCCCACGCGCCGTGTATAAAAGAAGTTGGAAAGTATGAGGTACTTCTTGAACCAAAAGGGCTTGTGAAAGATTACATCTTTATTTGTGACTTTACAAATCAGGTTTCATAACAACTGGATTGTATTCTGCAAAATTGTGGAACGAAATGTTGAACCTAACCTCGTGATTGAATCAAATTAGAAAATAACGACGAGCCTGTTGTTTTCTGTATGGGATAAAAGCCTTGTTAAAAATTGAGGATCGACCAAATACTGTAAATAAGTGGTGTGGACGGATTTTTTGTTTTTTTTCGCTCCTTCGGATAGGTTTCTAATTTGTTTCAACCAGCAGTTTTTCGCTTTAAAAAAGTTGTTACACTGCCCTCCTAAAAAAAAAGCGGAAAAAATTCTATGTTCCAAAAAAGAAAGGCAGACAACAGTATTAACGTTGAATAAAAAAATTATCAAAGTAATTATGGCTAACTCTTAAAAGTTTTAATTACAAAATTATTCCTATAAAAACTGTTCTTTGCTATACTTCCTTGGGCCGTGGGACCAAGAAACCAAGAGGTTTAAACGATTAATAAATCAATCATTAAACCAACAAATAGAAATTACTAAATTAATCATAAAAAAAATCAGCAACTAACAAACAAACAAATGTATAAACGAATAAGTGTATAAATAAATAAATGATTTAACAATTGAATTGATAGACGATTAAATTAGTAGACGAGTGCGAGGATAGCTTCACGTAACACACGTCTAAAAGGAGACAAAATCGAAATAGATAGCAATCTGCAGAAGTCACAATCGGTATGTCTACACTCGTATAATACAGGGGTTATTGGAATGAACAACAACTATAGTACATATACCGAATCGGTATTAACATGTCGACTTAGATTTAGACATTTGGCGTTAGACGGTCTGTTACGTTTATTTTCGTAAATAATTGATTAGTTTATATACAATAATTTTAAACTTAAATTCCTTTGGCGTTAAACACGAAAATTAATTCCGTAAATTAAAATAACCCTTTCGCGTGTTGAAAATTGTATTTTAATTAATGACAAATACCCTATATATGTTACTTGATAAATCTTTCTGCTCATTAGAAAAATAAATATCCTTTCTAAGAATTCCTTAACGTGGAATTTACGCCATAATTAGATAGGCGTCTTTCCAAGTATTCAATAATTAATGCTGGTGTGTTTTCCCTTGTTAAAGAATTCGACGAAATTGTTTCAATAAATTAGGGTTCTCCTGTTTTATTTCCTTGACGACAAGTTTAAGTTGAGCTTTGGCGCTTTAACTAAACAAATTTAATATTCACTTTCTGTTCGAATAGCAACAAGAAAACATCCGTCCTGTTTTACTTCGTTCCGTTTTTCTTTATGTGACTTGCTGGCACGCATTATAGCGTGGTGAATATTTAGGGTTTATAAAACGCTACTTTTCGGTTTTAATAAATTAATCTATTATTCGTAATTATTCTAACTTCCTGCGAGGGACACGTTAATCCCTTGAGCTGTCGTTTCTTCTGGTAATGGGAGGCCAAACGCGTTCTTTCTGGGTGTAGGCCTATCCACTCGCTGACGTGGACTAGCGACTGACTCGACCTCGACGTCAGCAACTCGAGGGTGAGTTTTTCTTTGTATTCGCTACTTACTTTGGAACCAGAACGCCTGGGATTTTACCGTTCAAATATCAGGCATTTCTAAATTTAATTCTTATAGACGAAAATTATTGAACTATTTTTGTATTTACTGCTCTTTTATTAATGCTTTACTATTTGTTTATAAATAACTAAAAATATACTACTTATTAATATAAAAACGGTTTAAAGACTTGCTGGCATATTTGAAAATGTTGTTGCCATTATGTTTGTATATATAGGTTAAGTTTATATTTACGATTATCTAGAGCTATGGTTTTTAGGGTTGCGTTTGGTTCTTTTTTTTACTACTTAATGTCAGGGGGTATTACCTAAAAACTACAGCTCGCCATTTTCATGAATAATTTTTTTTTGAATGTTTGGGGTTTCTCATAATGTAATATGTAAATTGGGGACATTGACTTTTTTTGGGTTGGGTTTGGAAATACTGTGTTCTGTAAATATTTTGTTTAATTATAAGTTCTTTTTTTCCTTTGTATGTTTTGTTCTGAGTGTGAATGAGTGAGTGTATATAAATTTTCTTTCTATTTATTTCAGGTTTCTTTTTAATTTATCTATAGGTATAAAACCCCGCCCACTCACCGATTGAGCCCGGTCATCCTTTCTTTCTCTTTCTTGGTTATTTTTTAGGTTACGTCAATGTACGTAGCAGGTCATGCGAGGTAATGCACGAACGTTGATAAATGATCTTTGGATTTAAAATGCATGCGTGACAAATTACAAGTACGATGAATATCTAAAGGAAGGATATAATACTATCCAGACTTACGCCTGAATGTAGACAACACCAAAAACAAAAAAATACTAAATTAGTTATCTAAATTCCCCGAAAAGCATAAAATAAAGAGAGTACAAAAATAAAATGTATGAGAAATTCTATTCAGATTCATAGCTGTGATTTATTACTGCTTCAATGTAGGAACCGCCATTCCGAGAAACATAAAAGACCATACTGCGAAACTGCATACTGCACCTTTAACCGTCAATAACTGACTAAATTATTACGGTTGCACTAAGAATGGTAATACTTGTGTGTCGTCGCATGTGACTACTAATCCCAAGGTACCGGATTCGATTCCCGACCCTGGTGGCTTAAAAAGCGTTAGGAAAACATTTTCACAAAAATACGCCCACTTCGGTTGAGAGGTACCGTGTAGGTCTCGTGTGTGTGTGTGTGTGTTGTCACGCACGTTAAATATTCATACCTTGCTTGGAACAGCAAGGGTCGGCGAAATTCAAAGCATCCAGGTAAAAAAAGCTCGCTTGCTGGTCAATGTAGTACTTTCGGGTGAAGTATGGAAAGTTAAATGTAGGGGGTATTATAGCACATCCAATGAAATAATTTAATAAGAAGTATAAAATACTATATCACTTTAGTAGGAGGAATATAGCAATCCTGCCGCCTCATTTCCACCCGTATCGCTCATTTCCACACACATTTACATGTAAATTCCCATAAGGTGGAAATGAGGAGGTGGAGGTGATAGTTTGGTGGAAATGAGGAGAATTCCTCATTTCCACACACATTTACATGTAAATTTCCATAAGGCGGAAATGAGGAGAATTCCTCATTTCCACACACGTTTACATGTAAATTTCCATAAGGCGAAAATGAGGAGAATCCCTCATTTCCACACACATTTACATTTAAATTTCCATAAGGCGGGAATGAGGAGAATCCCTCATTTCCACACTCATCTGGACCAAATAGTTTTCTTCGACTATATGTAAATCCCATAAGGAGGGAATGCGGAGATGAACTCCACATTTCCACACACAATCCACATTTGCTCCCACATCTGGCGACAGTAATAAATAACATTACCATCTTAAATTTTGCACAATAGTTTTCTTCGACTAACCAATGCATCTTTCGAGATAACCCTATCTTGTTTGGTATCATTTAATATTAGAATTTTCTCAGCTACCTGAATCTCTAAGAATTTTTGAGATAACATCATCCCCCAGAGAGCTACCCCAATTTTAAGATTTTCTGCAGGCAGCGATTTTCTGACCGTCCTTATAAATTTTTTAGCCATGTGACACATCTTGCTAGTCTAGAATTTTACGCCCAATGCAAATATGCTGACAGATTTGCGATAGGATCACCCCCTGCAAAGTTATACCCTTTTAAAGTCCTGAACCTCTAAATTTTTTTGTGCATCTATGACATATGCGTTAACCAACTACTTGGAGGTATTAACACAAAGAAATTAAGCACACAAAAGTTTAATAATTTATTTTGTCCGATTTACAGTTTAATAAACTAATAGAATACAATTTTTACAAAGTATAACATTATTTTGTTTGTGTAGTCGAATCCATGCAGTTGAAAGTAACCTGTAACAAAAAAGAGATTAATGGGTTGTTTAAATGGACTTGTAACAAAAAAGAAATTAAAGTAAAACAGAGGACACGTGTTTTCGGTCAATAAGACATATTGTTGTTAATCTAACAATATGTTTTACCGTCCAGCGAGACCACGTGGAGGTAAACACATATCGCCGGGAACGAAGGAATTATTAAGGATGGGGATGGTAGGTATGTCTTATAACTAACTTACATACTACTAGATATACACACTAAAATAAATACAAATATAAACAACTATCTAATATCCTTATGCCCCCATGCATATGTGGAACTACTACCAGGGGTGACGTACCTTTTATCATCTTCTGCCGATAAACTAATTTTATTGATTAATTGGGTGTAAAGTTGATGTTTTTTACTCCGAATACACACCATGCTATGCATAAGGGCACCAGAATTATTATGTACAATATACTTAAAACTATCTACACTAATACCCTTCACCACACCACGCGATACCCCCTTGATCTTCCTAATTACATCCTTCTCCCTAATGATGCAATACGACTTGGCCCTAGTTTCAACAAATTGTAACACCAAGTCGCCGTTGAATTCATTCTTAAACTTGCCGGGAATCTTTTTGTTCACAAGTGGTATGTTATATTTATTGTCTTCGGGGTAATCGCTCGTGTCAAAATTGTTAATGTTTGCGCTAATGTCACTGTATAAGTCTTCTGTTTCCACACTATACACTAAAGAGTCAGTGTCTGTGTAAAGTAGTGAGAGTTTGGATCCATACAAATGTTTCATGGTATTATAATGGAATTCATACATGAGGGTTTTTGAAATATCTAAAACTGAAAAACCTGCATATATGGGCTTGTTATACAAAACTTTTACCCTATTCATCTGTATAATAACCAAATTCTCACCTAGCACTAAACTACTGTTAAAGTTCGGGCGGGCGATAAGTCCACTCGCGCACATTTTTTTTCCATTGTGCCCCCACCGAGTAATTATCTTCACATCAACCCTCTTGTCAACATTCTCCATCGTTTTTCCAAAGACTGCGTTATTCATAAGTTTGAAAAAGTCTTTTTCAAACGCATTTCTGGCGGATGTCCTAAAGGTGGTGTTCAAATCGATGTAGGATTTTAACCAAGGTGATTGGTCGAATTCCAATACTCGATGGATGCCGGTGAGCCTAAGACCGTGACGCAGGACCTGCTGCAGGTTTCTGTAGTGTATGATGTAATGACTCTTGTCGAGCAACGTGGCAAGTAGCTTCGGAGTCTTGGAGGATGGTGTTGGGGGTACCATGGTCTGTGGACAAAACGGTAAATCGTTGTGCTGATCGTGTAGGTCTTCTGGATACTCCAGATCTACTTCCAGGATGGATTCCTTCTCACCTGCTACAGATATGTTGTCGATGTGGGCTTTCAGGAGGTTAAGCTCTTGCTCTTTCAACCACCTAAATCCGCTTATCGGTAGCGGTTCGGACATGGCCCATCCATACAAATTATTTGCGTCAAGGTACGCCAAGTATTTGGAGGGTTTGCTGGGAACGTAATTCTCCATATACTTATTATTGGCTTCGGCATACCAGGCGCTGCATTGGGTTAACCCACCGCGAATACCTTTCTTGACGAAATGATGCATTTATATATCTGTAAATAGATCCAATTTAACTCCAGTATATTTCAGCATGGCGTCCCAGCTTAGACTAGGTGCCGTCATATATTGGCAGGGATCCAAGTCGTACGTTTTCAAACACACACCCCGGAAATTTTCGAACACGTCAGCTAATAATAAAACATCGGTCTTCAAGTAGAGATCACTATATTCACCGAGTGTGCATATGTTGAAGGCGTTCCATACATTCTGAGCGTGATAGTATTCAGACAACGAAATCACAGTATTTGTGAGATCATTATAGAATTCCTCTCGGGGTGGTAGACTTGTCTTATTTAATACTGAGGCGTCTGCCACATACCTGTACGGGAACACACCCTTTCTGCGTAGAAAAGAAAACTGTTTGTCGTCGGGGAAACATTTCCGTATCTCAACAAACTGATCAGGTTCTAAATTTTTCACCAAGTTGTCCAAGCTTGATGCCATGAAACGCAGGGAATCGATGAATCGCAGCTGTACTGTGGAATTGTTAGATTCATCATCATCTTCTTCTACGTCTGGTTCTTCGCAATATAGTCTCACATGTTTTGTGAAAGAAATGAATCTTTCCTTGTTATTTGGGATCACTTTAACGCTCTCCCTATCGCATCCTAATTCCTTAATTATAAAATGGGAATCATACCAACTTAAATTGTGAAATACCACAGGGATGAAATTTGGCATCCGGTATTGGATGTTACACTGGCGATGTGCTGCGAAACGAAATTTTCCTGTAAGATGGCAGTGATCCCTTACTCGATCATCTCCCAATGGTTTCTTGCAGATGCCGCAATCATCTACCATATAGTATAATAGCTCGTCTAAAGGCTTCAACGCTGTCATCGGTACATTGGTTTCAAGGATTTTACCTAATCTGCGGGCTTCCTCCTTCAACTCCTGCATAAAGACTTTGGCGGCATCAACTCCTCTCTACAATTCAAACTGATCCAAATTCTCGTCGTAGGAGCATTTAACGTAATAGGGAAAACTGTATGGTTCGTGTTGGTGGGTGCTGTTAGTAAAGGAGCGGGAGGGATCCTGTGCTGCTGAAGAAATGGGTTTCAACAAGCTTTCGAAGTCCGCGTAAATCACGAACGGCACCCTCATCTGTTTGTGCACGCCCATAAACTCTAATACGCTGTTGAAGTGGTTGGGCATCTTTGTCGCAACGTGGTTGCAGTCTTGTTCGGCGTGTTGACGTAATTTGTCTTCGGTGTGGAAAAAGACAAGACATCCATCGGAAACCCATTTATACCCGTCATACTTAGACAGCTGTTTTCTCACTAGCTTCCCCAAATCCTTTATCTAGCAGTAGTGCGTGTTATCCCCATCTTGGATGTACAAAAGGTTGACATCCCGATCCCTCTTGCGTGCTGTAAAGTGAAGCGGTCCCACGATGGACTTGCCTTCTATACCAAACACGTTGACACTGATGTTATTTTGCTCCTCGAACTAAAGTATGTTCTTAATCAACATCGGGAACTGTAGTCCTGTTAAGTTGAGTACGGTGCTGTAATGGGAGTAGCTATGCACTTTTTGCGGATCGTGAGCACCAGGGTGTAGGGCTGCTACAACGCTCCACCCAAAACAGGCATTATCCTGGTTCTGCACGTTGACGATGGCATGTTTCTCCCTTACCCATTTTGTTAAAGGTATATACGAAGATCCTCGCAATGGGTTGTACTAGTTTATATTCACCTCCAAGTATAGTACATTTTTCAGACTCCATTCTAAAATTAAAAAAAAAAAATTAGAAAAATTAAAAAAAAATAATAATAATTTTTCAAAACTTACCAGAATCTCGTTCTTGAAATTCGTCTGACTTAGCCGACATCCTCTCCACAAAGGAATTGTAAACCTCCGCTAGGTTGCTGGATGACGTGATAACTGTGTTTCGGGTGTTGAAGGATTTCACGTTTTCTACACCCTCTTTGACAGCCATCTTGGTGTATCCACCAAACACCTCCAAGTTAATCTTGAGGGAGGAGTGTATATTCAACTGTTTCCCGACTAAGGCTATGAACCTCTCCTTCTGGTTGCGGAGGAAGTCTAGGATTCGTAGAAAAAACCAAGTTAAACACTAATTCAAATAGTTTTTAATACATACCACTAGCGTTAGTATTTTTAATTCTGTATGTAGCTATTCTGTTTTTACATGCTGTAGCTACCATTTCCACACCATTGCCTCCGTCGAGTACCCTAATCGCAGCAGTCTTGTGTGCGTTCGAGCGCTGGTGGGCCGCCAAGTTGGCAACATCCACACCACACTCCTCGCATCTCCGCAACCTCTTGGGGGCGGGCCCCCCAACCTTCAGCGCTGCCGGTCGTTTGACCCCGGATGGGCCTGCAACTGGAGCCACCACACCATGCTTGGTGTCCTTGTGACGTTTAAGGTTGTCCTTACGGGTGAAGGATTCCGGGCACACAACACAGGTAAACAAACCGGGCTTCCGATCTGGCACCGATCCATGTTGTTGGGGCTAGTGTCGTTTTAAACTATCGCCGCGAGAGAATGCTGCACCACAGACATCGCATACGAATGAAGCCATTTTTTCTATAAAGAAATTAAAACGGGTCAAAGACTTTTAGCTGTTGTAACTAGTCAAAGACTAAACAGAAACTGAATTATATTGTATCGCACGGTGCTTTTATACCCGACTGGTATAATTAGATTGTTTACTTTCAAAGTAGGAGAAACCCAACGTTGTTTTGATCTCGAGTTACATTTCAAACCAGTCTGTTCACGTCGGTGAAAACCAATTAGCTTTTTGCTTACGCACTACAACTATAATTATCGGATGAATCACTTTAACTTTCACTTCTACTTTAATTGTTTACAGACCAGTCTATTCACGTTGGTGAAAACCAATTAACTTTTCGCTTACGTATTCTAAGTCACCTGAGTACAATTTACGCATGCACAACAACAACCCTGAAACATTTAAAAGGATGATTTGCATAGGATCCTTTTCAGTCATCTCAGTGATATCAGTGCAAAGCAATGGATTCTGTAGATGTTAATAATACACAAGTTTCGTATACCGAAAATCTTATTAATAAGTATACGTATAGTTTAAGTGAATTGGGCGAGCACCCTCATGATGTGGAAATTGGGTTTGTTATAAACCAGACAATAAAACCCGCAATGCGACTGGTGTGTAGCAAGAAACATTGTACCAACCATGTTCTAGAATTGGCATACGAAAATTGGATCACCTTTACAAATTTTCAAGTGGAACTTCTAATCAACGTATTTTCTCGTGACGTGCTAAACACTCGATTAAATGGTGCACCCGAAATGGAAGATCTACACATACAACTAGGAGGTTCGTTTTTTATCACTCTGTCGTCAGTGTTTGGAACAACCAAGGACGAAACGTTCCAGTTAAAAGTAGTAATGGGTAATAGCTCGATGGTTATAAATGAATTGGAGTGCCGTAAACTATTCCATATGCGGGAGCTGTTGGAGTATCAATTTAAACAGTTGGAAAGTCGTGACTTCCCAGCATTATACAGCGAATTAGTAGGGTTTGTTGCTAATTCTAATTTAAATGATGGCGATTGGTTTACTACTCTGACTGAAGGGGAGAAACGAATTAAAATCTTGGTTAAAGGCGAAGCTCGAATTGGCAATATTTTATTCTACAACGAATCAGAGCGCCCTAAATGCTTTGGAGCTGGTTATGCGTTTTCCGGATATATTTGTGCGAGACGTGATACGTACAAGAACATTAGTGGAAATGTTTAGACGTTTAAATTTGTCGGATTCTGAAGATTCTGGGTATGGTGATAACTAGAAAGAGTATATTATAAAATACAGTTGTAGTAGTTATAGTAAACAACTACGATCACAGCGCAAGAGATGTTGATGTAAATATATTGTAAATATATTGTATAAGTAGTTTGTGAAACTATAATATATTGTAAATTTTTTGAAAAAAGTATAAATAGACTTGCTGTTGTTTATTTATTTAGTATAGTTTAAGATTTTTTTGAGTAAACACATGATTATCTGTTCTGGAGAAGGTTTAATCAACAGCGCTATAAACAGGTTACCGTTTGAGCTGCATATTCCGGGTTATCAGTACTGCGGTCCAGGCACAAAGTTGAATGAGCGCTTAGCAAGAGGTGATACTGGAATAAACGAATTGGATAAATTGTGTAAAGACCACGACATTGCAAACTCAAAGTACCCTGACGATCTTCCAGTCAGACACCGAGCAGATAAAATTTTAGAAGAAGAAGCCTGGGGGAGAGTTAAGTCCAAGAAGGCAAAGTTTGGGGAAAAAACTGCAGCTTGGTTTGTGACAAACGCTATGAAAGCAAAGAGAAAAATGGGTATGGGCTTAAAGAAGAAAATAAGTTTCAAAGGTGGATTTTTGAAGAAAATACGATCCGCAATATACCGAGTTGGCTCGGACTACTTGAAAAAGCTACTAGACGTTAGTATTCTAATTGGTAAAAAAATCATAAAAGGAGCCGGTGGGAGAAACAAAATTAAAGTCCCACGTATCATACCCGTTCCACAGAAAGGAGGTTTTCTACCATTGATTCCGATATTCGCGGGACTAAGTGCCCTAGGAGCACTAACAGGTGGTGCTGTGGGGGTAGCTAAAGCAGTAAATGATGTCAAGACAGCCAACGAGTAGCTTAAGGAGAGCGAACGACACAACAGATCTATGGAAGCCATTGCCGTTGGGAAAAAAGGAAATGGGATGTTTCTAAAACCATACAAAAAAGGCGCAGCATTATTCTTGAAACCGTACAAACACTGGCGTGGTGTTTGTAAAAAGTATCAAAAAACTAAGCAAGTTACCTCGAAGAGTTCTCACCGACGTAGATATAAGGAAACACGCATCTAACATTCCTCATTTTCGCAACGTCTTTTCTAGAGATAAGTTACAGAAGATTAGACCGCATGTCAACGAGTCGGGTGTGATTAATTTGGATACCACCAAAGGATCAGGTACACATTGTGTAGGGTACCGAAAACGTGGAAATAGTGTGTTTTACTACGATTCGTTTGGAGACTTGAGACCGTTCATTTACATTTCCAATGCTCCACCCGAAGGTACTACATTGGCCAGGAGGCGAGTTTTTTGTTGCCTGGAAATTTAGAATTTTGCCGAACCCTTGCCGTTCCAGGCAAGGTAGGGATCTTTAACGTGCGTGACAACACTCGCACACGGGACCTCCATTTAATCTCTCATTCGAACGAGGGCGTAATTTTTGTGAAAAATGCTCACCTGCCATTTTTCAAGCAGCCAGCCGTGTCGGGATTTGAACCCAGGACCTTGGGATCCGTAGTCTTACGCTTACTACATTGATCCACGATGACGCCTGGAGACTTGAGACCACCGGAAGAAGTGAAGAGATATTTTCGAGGTTGTAAAATTTACTACAACAGTGTACCGGATCAGACTTACAACACATACAATTGTGGCCACTTAGTGTTAAAGTTTCTTAGTGACAATGGCTAAAACAGTGAGCGTGTTCGGGTATGGTAATATCATATCGACAGGATCCATTTACCCACCAATTAAATTGAAGCAGGACAGTGAATATGCTTTGGGTCTAGTGGGGCTGTATACTTGTAACACTGTGCAAAACATACATCCAGGAAACAACATCTTATACTTTAACGATCCAGGAGGTCAATTCTTGACCGTTCGCTAACGCCAAGGTTACACGCTTACTAGCGAACGCAACCAAATATTATTCTTGGTCAGTCGTTGACAAGCGAACTTGCTATTTTCTATTCGCTACACAGCGAGCGAGCTTTATAAGCTGTTACAGATGGTAACTTATAAAGTTAATCTTGTGTAATGTAATCATTGTCATTGTTTGACGTTTGAAAAATATGAACAATTTGTTTAACGCAAACGTAATGTTAATAGAACATCTAGAATTGGCAGAAAGAAATATAGATACCTATAGAATTCCGCGAAATCCTATAAATCTATTCTTAAGTATAAATGATGATGCATTCCTTAAGACGTTTTGGCTACCTAAAGAGTTAGTTACTTACTTATCTGATGTTTTGGAAACGTATATGACCCGTTAATTAATTCCGGCTTCTTTGATAAATAGTCTACCATCATTTTCCTTTGACTTTTTTAAATTTTTTGGCCACGGGTCTTCTTCCTCTGCATTATTGTTTCAAAATTCAAAAAGAATAAAAATGTAAACTTAATGTCAACTCGCTATTAACGTCAAATGTTGTATGCAAAACGTACAAAATTATAAAAAATGTTCCTCATCTGCGGTGTTGCAATATTTCTTAATCGCTTACTTTAAAGTGTTGCGAATGCTTCAACGAATACTCGTCAAGAATATGTTCCTAATAAAATCGTCACTAAACAGCATTCGCTACGTAACGAATACGCATTTTAACGAAGGATGTCAAGAATTGGCCTGCAGAGCATCGCAGAATAACTATTGAACCTGGATCATACGAATTAGAAGAAATAAATGCATATATACAGGATGTTTTATAAAAATGGTTCAGTCAGAAGCCGGACATCAACGAGAACATTGAAAAATATTTTAAACAGAGCGCCAACAATAATACATTAAAGTGTTCTATACGAAGCAGTATACCGATTGATTTTGGGGCAAACCGTAGAAAGAATATTGGAAGCATCTTGGGGTTTACCAACCGCAAACTGGCTGCAGATGTCGTACATATCGCTAATCAGCAAGTGAACATAATATCGGTCTCAAACATTTTTGTGGAAACCAATATCACCGCAGGATCGTTCAGAAACAATTTTCTTACCCACAGCATATTCGAATTCAGTCTATCTGTACCACCTGGGTATAATCTGGAAAAGGAACCTAACCACGTCATATATTATCCGCTGAGCGTGACAGAAATTGATAATATTACAATCAGACTAGTCGATCATTTGGGCGAATTGGTAAACTTTTCACAGGAAACATACACCTGTGTGAAACTGGAAATAAAAAGCAGCTGAAAATGCCCATTGATTTTGTATATAAAACACGCTACCACACCCCCAGACGACCAGTAGTGAATACGACATCAAAGCGTCAAGTTGTCGAGAGACTTACAGCAGAAGAAATACGTTTCTTAAAATCTTTGAGATTAAAAGTTATAAATGATGGGTGGCAGAAGTAAACGCAGCTTAGATCTCCACGGCGAAGAAAACGTTAAACTTGGAAGGCTTAAATATGAGGATGTACCCAAATTGGCTGTGTTTGGAGGTTATAAATTAGACGAAACCATAATAAAGGAAGATTATTATACATATCTTCCCTTTACATTGAATGCAGAAAACAACGATCGAATTTCAATTGAAATCCAGAGCAGTGATAACATCACATACCCCCATGAAAGTTTCATATTTATAAGGGGTACCTATAAGCCCACGGAAACATTAAGAGAAGCGTCAACAACTGTAGACCCGATTAGAGCAGCGGAACCAGATCCTAAAGCTTACGAATTTACTAGAAATGCACCATATTTTCTGTTTGAGGAAATTCAATACAAATTGGGTAATAATCAAATAATAGATGTCTGCAGAATCCCTGGAATTACTCGAACTATTAAGGGTTTAGTATCCATGCAAGAATCAGAAATAAAATCTATTACACATACCGGGTGGAAGCCTGATACCATATTCCAAGATGGACGGTTTAGTTGCGCTATACCGCTAAAAACCATTTTTGAAGATTGCAAGAAAACTATCGTCAACATGCCTCAAGAGCTGATTTTAATCAGATCCAAGTCGGACGTAAATTGCTACAAGTCCACTGGAAATACAGTAACGTTCAAAATACAACGTATTTCATGGGAGGTTCCGCATATAACATTAAGTGACTTCACCAAGGATTTGCTGCTTTCGGAAATGCAAAATCAATCATCTATAATGGTCGTATTCAGAAAATGGGAACTACACGAATTACCGTCTCTAACACAATCAAAGGCACAAGTATGGAGAATTAAAGTATCGAACGAAACAGAGAAAGCTCGATGGATATTACTGGTGCTGCAAAATGGGAAGTACGACAGGAAAGAAGAAAATGCTAGGAGCTTTACGAATGCCAATATAACCAATATCAAAGTGTTTTTAAACTCTCAGGCATTCCTTCAAGGTCGATTAAATTTGTATTTCGAGCAGAACGATTACTTGCCAGCGTACCTGTCTTATGCATCTTTTATGGAAAAATACTACTCGAACAAATCGTCAAATAAATGTTTAATGGACTATGGCAAGTTTAAGGACTCACCCGTCTTTGTAATCGACTGTCGTCATCAATTTGAAAGCATCAAGGATGCAACGGTTGATGTAAGAATGGAATTAGAAGCTTCAAGAAATTTTGAACCGTTGATGAAAGCTTATGCTTTAATTATACATGACTCTATGTTTGAATATAATCCGTTTACGGAAATTGTTAATAGATTTATTCACAATTAAATATTTTGTATATATTTTTAATAAAGTTGTATAAAATCTATGTTGTTTTAATGTTAATAAGATTTTTGGTGATCCAACGCAGTTTTTCACGCATTCCGATGTACGCCTAAGCACGTATGTGCCCATGCGCACCCCTGCGCGCATTCCCTGCCCATGCGCACCCCTGCGCGTGCGCATTCCTGCCCATGCGTGCCTTTGCGCGTGCGCACCCCTGCCCATGCGTACCCCTGCGAGTGCGCACCCCTGCCCATGCGCATTCTGGTAATGCTAGTATATAAGGGGGGTATTATTTTCAATTTGAATCAGTTTAAACTTATATTTGAAAGATGCACACCAAGCAATCGTTAGAGAAAGCAATTAGTGAAATACAAAAGGGTATAAGTGTTAACTCTGCAAGTAGGCTATATGGTATACCCAGAAGAACGTTAAGCAGGCATTTGGATCTCCGTAAACCTCAAAAGAAGAATGGCGTCCCTAGGCAAGAAAATGTGAGAGACATGGGTGATGCTATACAAGAAGTTAAAATACCTATACAGAATTATGATAACTTTGCTATTGCTAGTGCAAAAGAGGATGGTAAACATGGAATTTTGTTCCCGTCTAACATACGAGCTGTATTCGCGGGACCATCGAGTTGTGGGAAGACCAACGCTTTAATATCTCTGATACTGCACGAGAACGGCCTTAGATTCCAAACTGTCTATGTATTTTCTAAAAGTTTATATCAACCGAAATGCGAATTGTTAAGAAATGTCTTTACACCATTAAAAGAAGAAATTGGGTACCATGAGTTTGAAAATTACAACGATTTGATTGAACCCGGAGATACCAAAGAAGATTCAATTGTGGTTTTCGATGTTATACCTGCAAACGAGCAAAGCAAAATCACTCAATTTTTCTCGTTCGGCCGACATAAAGCAATAGATTCGTTCTATCTATGTCAAACTTACGCTAGTGCCTTAAAACATAGACTCAGAGATAACGCCAATGTAATCGCATTATGGAAACAGGAAGAAACCAATCTCAGATATATCTTTTCGGATCATATAAGTGGTGACATGACATATCCGAAATTTAAAGAAATGTGCTTGCAGTGTTGGGGTGACTCAAAACATAATTTATAACTGTTGTGAAAGATTTTGATTTGGATAATGGTCGATATAGGAAGAATTTCGACGAGTATATAAATATTTGACATTATTCAAAAAAATAGTTAGTTCCCATCCAGAGTCCGATGATGACGGACGTTAACAGTTTTATCGCAAATAAACGTAATCTTCAGTTAATTCAAGATGCTGTACGAAAAAAGTTTGTGGCATACAAAAAGGGGACGCTACATCTCAGCAAAGATTCAAAGAAGTTCATAAACAGTTGATCGACCCCTTGCAAATTACCGCTTCCCAGTTGCAATCGATCACCGAAAAAATTCCTACACCGACAACAAGGGTTAAACTCGAAGACATGGAAGCACCTATAAAGAAAATTAAACAACTCGTTTCAGAAGAACCGTTCCATCTTTACTATGCAGATGTGTTAGCTAGAGACGAAGGCGAAAATATTGATAAATCATTTTATGGAGTAAAGTATAATGCGGAAACCGATTCATGGAGTTGATGGAAAAGTGTATTGATAATTAACCCGGAAACTAGTAATATAACATTAAATAACGTGATATACCCGGGTACGAGGGGTTTATACAATCTGCTGGTTTATAAAGACATCAGCCCCGAAGATGGCGATTTCAATTTACATGAAGATTTACCGAATTACTTGGAAATGATCAAATCAGCATCGATTTTGAGAAGAAAGTTTAACCCATTTGCGGCTCACGATTTAAGCGGATTCCCAACAAATAACAAAAAGTTTAACAAATATGTGCAAAAATATTTCACCGAATTTCGGGGAAACCCCGAAAGAAAACAGCCAAAGAGAAGAAAGCAGACTAAGGGAGCAGATTTAGGCTTTTCTAATCGGTTTTACAAAGGTTTAAATTCAAAACCGGTGCAATATGTCTACTGGAATAATGTACATAAACTTGTGGATCGGCTGAGATTGTTGAACGCATCCGACCGAGCTGGAAATACAAGCGAGGAAAACATTAACGAGATGGTGTCCTGGTGTCCATAATAGAAGAGTTGAGAGAAAAAAATATAATACAGTGAGCTCAGTAAATAATGACAGTTTTAAAATGCCTATCGAACGCTTCGGACGTTCAGAGCGTAAAGATGCCGATATTCGGCGTGGTCCTCCAGGTCGAGGATTTGTGCTAACGTTGGATGGTGATGGGTACGATATGCAGCAAAGAAGGTTAGTGAATTCATCAGACCCGAAAGAAGATGGTGATTGTGTTAATCAGAGAAGCACTATAGTATTCAAGTCTGGAGAAGAAACAATTAGTTTTCGTAAAAGAAGGTTAGTTGATGTAGTGAATCCTAAAGACGATAGTGATTGTGTTAATAAGAAATCCGCAGTCAAGCTCGTGAATCAAGCCTTTTCATACTGTCTAAAAAGTTCTGATGATATACAGCGTAAAGATAAAGCCTTCAATGCAAGAAACCAGCGTATCACAATGCTTGCTCAACCGGTTGAACCATCTGACGCAGTTAATAAACAATATGTAAATGAAAAATTGGATAAGCTTGTATCTGACTTTAAAACGTTTATACAGATTTTTATTAATTTGACTGCAACTTCTAAGACAAACGAGAAGGAGCTCGGTCTCGCAATATCATCGATTTACGAGGCGTCACCAGCAGCTATAAAAAACAAATACTACAAACCAAAGCTTCAGTTTATGTCAAAGGTGCAATTGGATAAAGAGAAGCCTATTAGTTTAGCAACAGTGTTAAGCAAAAATGAGTAAAGAAATCATCGTTAAGGAATTATTTAAACCTGCAAGAAAAAATTTTCAGCGTCGTCGTACAAATCTGAAACATGTGAAACGTGATCTTATCCAATTGGACTTGTGCGAAATGCAGCCTTACTCGCGTGTGAACAATGGGTACAGATATATTATAATAGCAGTGGACTGTTTCACAAAATATGCTTTAGCAGAACCTTTAAAAATAAAACTGGTTTAGAAGTTACAAATGCTGTGAAAAAAATATTGGACAAGATGCTGCAAGGGGAAAATAACGTAAAAATCAATCTACAAACGGATTTTGGGAAAGAGTACTACAACCGCTGGTTTAAAAATCTTATGCAAAAATATAAGATAAACCATTACTCTACGTATTCCGCAATCAAAGCTAGTATGGTTGAGCGATTAATCAGAACAATCAAAAATAAATTGTACAGAAGATTTTACTTGCAAGGCAGTCATAAATGGGTGAATATTTTGCCTAAGGTTATGGAAGAATACAATAATACACCGCATCGGGCTATTAATATAACACCTATGGAGGCAGAAGAACATCCGGAAAGAATAAAACTTTACACCGCTAACAGCGCTTCTAAAAGTCGCAAGAAGCTGTATAAAGTTGGAGACATTGTGCGTTTATCAAAATATAAAGCAGTATTCGATCGAGGATTTCATCCAAACTGGAGTACAGAACTATTCAAAATTGTTAAAGTACAACAAACGAGACCGATAACCTATCTGCTACAAGATTTGGAATGTAGGCCAATTCTAGGTGCTTTCTACGGCCATGAAATTCAGCTCACAGCAGCACCCGACACGTACTTAGTGGAAAAAGTTTTACGAAAACGGAAGCACGGGTGTGAACTATTAGTGTCGTGGTTGGGGGATGGTAAAAGTTGTATTAAGAAAACAGACCTGCTTTAGTATCAACCAAAGTTCTAGATAATTACCTAGTTGAAAAAAAATCATAAAAGGAGGGAGTAAAGTCCCTTAGCCGGATATATAGGAGAGATTTGCTTAGAAACCCATTCCCATCTGTGATTTGAAGCAGGAAGCATGCGTTTCATAATCAATTTACAAGGATATCAATACAAAACTAGTGATTTCTATTGCAAGGAGATTGCCATTTTGGATGTAGCGAAGAATGTAATATGGCATGAGATACTGGACATAGCGGTGGAGTATAACACCCTAAGTGATCATTTCAAAAACAAGTTCGGTGGTTAAAGGAAAGAATCCATGGTCTCAGCTGGAATGGACAGTCTACAAGTGGATATACAAATGTGGGTGATCTATTGAAAGAAGTCATACCTCCCGATGCGACTGTCTATGTTAAAGGAGAACAGAAAAAGCAGTTACTATCGAAATATTTATCAAACAACGTTTTAAAAATAGAAAGTGTATTCTCACTTCCAAGACTCAAAGAATTAAGAAGATTCGGTGATAGATACAATCACTGTTTAAACCATTGTTTGAATAACTTAAGCTGTTCCAAAGAGAATGTATTACTGTTACTACCTTTTGTTAATGTATTTAATTTTTAATAAAATATTTTGTGAGGAATTGTTTTTTTTAATTATCTTAGCTAAAAGCCTATCTTTATAATTTGAAAAAAAAATATATATGTAAAACAGCGCATTACTTTGGAAAATTAATACCGGTTAATGTAAATCTATACGAGTCTTAGATGTTTTAAAATACAATCAGAAACAATAATTGGTGTTTGCAAATAAATTCAGTTCTATTTTAATAAAAAAAAAAATATATACTTACCTTAAATCTTCACTAAAAATCACTATACAAAACGATTGTTTAAAATTTCGATGTACTTTAACACAAAAGCGTGCGAAACTAATAGAATTCTACTAATCAGACTGCGTTATATACGGTTTGAAAACCGTTAATTATATTACTAAATAATGTTTGTATTTTCCCCAATCGAGGCCAAACTAGAGCGCTCATTGTATGATTAATAAACCCTCCAGCAATGATGCGATGATTCTAATGGATGCCGTTGAGTATATCTATTGTATTTTTCAAATCATATAGCCTCTAATTAATAAAAAAGAAAGGTTTACATAGCTTTCACTATACGTCGCATAATTGTGAAGCAATTAGTTTGTAAAACGAATGTATTTTCTATCTATTTAGCATTGAACATAATTTGTGACGTACTTATTTAGGAAAATGTTAAACCAGCAAATTTTTTAAAAGTCATGGGTTTTTGCGATATTCTGAAAACAGCACATTACTGTTTGAAAAAATAGTTTTAAATATTAAACACTTATGGCTTATAAAGAACTCATTTCTAAAATTCTTGCGGTTTTAGATTTCTAGGGAAATGGTTGTTTAAAGCATATGTTATAGATGAGCAAAATAATTTAAAGAGGTTCGAGACTTTAAAGGAGTAACTTTGTAAGAGATGGTCCGATTTTAAATCTGTTTGCAGATTCGAATTCTGTGTAAAATTCTAGACTAGCAAGAAGAGTCACATGGCTAAAAAATTTATAAGGACGATCATAAAATCGTTATCGGCAAAAAATTTTAAAATTGGGGTAGTTCCCTTGGGGGTGATGCTATCTGAAAAATTCCTAGAGATTCGGGTATCTGAGAAAAATCTAATATTAATTAATACCAAACAAGATAGGTTTATCTCGAAAGATGCAATGGCTAGTCGAAGAAAACTATTTGGTTCAGATGTGGGAGCAAAGAGCAAAATTTAGAGGTTCAGGACTTTAAAGAGGTATAACTTTGCAGGGGTGATCCTATCGCAAATCTGTCTTCATATTTGCATTGGGCGTAAAATTCTAGACTAGCAAAATGTGTCACATGGCTAAAAAATTTATAAGGACGTTCAGAAAATCGCTGCCTGCAGAAAATCTTAAAATTGGGGTAGCTCTCTGGGGGATGATGTTATCTAAAAAATTCCTAAGAGATTCAGGTAGCTGAGAAAATTCTAATATTAATTGACACCAAACAAGATAGGGTTATCTCGAAAGATGCATTGGTTAGTCGAAGAAAACTATTGTGCAAAATTTAAGATGGCAATGTTATTTATTACTGTCGCCAGATGTGGGAGCAAATGTGGATTGTGTGTGAAAATGTGGAGTTCATCTCCACATTTCCCTCCTTATGGGATTTACATATAGTCGAAGAAAACTATTTGGTCCAGATGAGTGTGGAAATGAGGGATTCTCCTCATTCCCGCCTTATGGGAATTTACATGTAAATGTGTGTGAAAATGAGGGATTCTCCTCATTTCCACCAAACTATCACCTCCACCTCCTCATTTCCACCTTATGGAAATTTACATGTAAATGTGTGTGGAAATGAGGGATTTGGGTGGAAATGAGGCGGCAGGATTGCTATATTCCTCCTACTCACTTTACTTTGTAAAATGCGATATGCTGACCAAATTGAAATAAATTAAAACATCACAACAGAAGAAGAGTTAAGCAAACCCCTTGTAAAAACATCTTCAATATATTGGAAAATGTATCAGAGATTGTAAAGGACGAGGTAAGGCAAATGTGTTTTAGTATTACAACTAGAAATTTTACTTTTAAGTAAGTGTGAAATATAAATTCGGGCAAATCTAAAATTAAACGAGCCAATGCACTCCTGTTTCTATAACCAATCTTTAACAATCGTCAAAATATAAGAGGGACAAAAAGTATATTACTGAAAAAGGGTACAATTAAGGCGCATCTAATGGTTAGGTGGAAAGGTTCTTATGGACTTATATAAACAACTGGCCGATTAAATTTTTTCATTATTCGGCGCGATAAGTCTATCGTAGAGACTGGCGCAAAAATTATATCCAGACCAGAAAACAGATATTTTAAAAAATTCAGGAACCACGTCAACTAGAAAGTCATAAACTATTTATAGTCGAAAATAGACCAAATATGGGCAAATACATTGTCTTCTAACGACGAATACCGAAATAAGTGTAGACGTATCTATACGAACATAAGGCCAGGTAAAACTTTCTGTTATTGATTAATATTGTTTTAAAGAAAATTCTTTTTGGATGCCATAAATGACATTTTAGGAAACTTTTTAACTTACTGCTATTTCAAAAGAAAATGTTAAAACTGAAAAACAGTCTTAAGAAGTCTAAGTCGAGCAAGATTTATCACCCGCAGATCCTTGCAATTTGGACACGTCACACCTACATAATTTTTGTTTCTTATGTGGTATCGTGCATGCTACTCCTATATTTGATTTTCCAATGTTACACCCGAAGGTACTACATTGGCCAGGAAGTGAATTTTTTTATTTGGAAATTTTGAATTTTACCGAACCCTTGCTATTCCAAACAAGGTAGAGGTCTTTAACGTGCATGACAACACTCACGCACGGGACCTACAGTGTACCCATTATCCGACCAAAGGCGCATGTTTGTGAAAAATGCTTTTCAATCGGTCCGTGTCGAGACTCGAACTCGAGACCGTGGAATCAACAGTCATATGAAAGCCATCTGATCCACAGAGCCGCCAGCGTGCATGCTGCAGCATATTTCCATTTTATACAATTGTACTAAAGTCCAAACTGCACTTATTCTTTTCTGAATTGTTTACCAGCAAATTTTCAACCAGGGATGGTTTGATGGAGTCGCTGTAAACTTCAACACACTACCATTTATGAGTAACTTTTTATAACTTTGAATAGAATTAAAGAATTTACGAGTTATAAAACTAAAATTGAAGCGAGAATTTGAAATATCGATAAAAGCTAGTGATAGCAAATTTAAAAGTACTTCGAAATGTATTTAATTAATTTTTGAAAATATATATTATTTTTTTAATTAATAGCAATAAGAGCAGTATTATTCTGAATAATACAATTTTTTTGAATTTCGTGCAATGTTTTAATGTTATTCTAAAATATGGCAATATGAATTCAGTGCATGCAATATTTTAAGTAGTCATACATCAAACCACTAACAAAAAAAGTTAAGGCAAATTTGATTTTTATGTATTAAAGTGATTCGTGGTTCCTTGCCAAAAATGTATAATCTGAATACGAATCATTCCAATGCTTTACTAATATTGAATAACCTTCAGATTGATAATGATAGAATTACTCTAGATGGAAAAATTACTTTCTGTACTTTCTATACTTTACAAATACAAATGAAAATTCCTAGGAAAAAGCAAAAACCGGATGATTTTATTTTTTTGGAATTGCCCGCCGGATTCTTTTTCTTTTAAATACTGTTGTTAATACTTATAAGGGGTGCACTCGGGGATCTGATGTTGAATATCTGATGAACACTTAATTAATTGGTGTTATGAATTTATGACACATTACTTATTTATGGATGAATGATAGTAAACAAAGGCAAATGGCACTACGTTAAATTTCTGATACTCCCTCATAACACCCCGTGTCATAACGGCAAGAAATTATGAAATTTTCAAAGTTTTGTTTATCAAATTCTTAAATCAATATGCAAGTTGTACAACTCTAAATACTGTAAACCAATCTGCAAGGGCATAAATTGTATAGATTGTTGGATAGATTAATACAAAACGCAGTTTTATAGGTGTCTATAGTAACTCTATCTACTTTGTTTAGTAGTTACCCATTAATATTAATAGTAATAATGTTTCTATTGCATGAAACAATCCCATTTATTTTAGTGGGTATTAAAAGAAAAGTTTGCTTCTTCAACTGTCTAGTAGCATCCGAAGAGCATCGTCAATGATTTTGTGTTACTATAATTGTCTTCAACTGAAGTTCAATTGTTCAAATCTGGCAAATCTCACAAGACACAAAATTAATAACCGACTTTACAATTTTGACTGCTGAAACTTTATGTACCTATTTATTGTGTTAGTTTTAATAGTTATAGCTGTAAAACTATGCTATACTCACAAATTTTACTATTTGCAGTTTCAACTTTAAATTAAGATACAATCGTTTCTTACAATTAGCAATTATAAAATGTTTTTGTGATTTATGAACGTAAATATATCACTTTGAAAGTTATTTCTAACAAGGAAGCTGTGTTAATTAGAACAAACAAATTATACATGATCAATTTTACTCCGTCTAAAGACCGTTGTTGAATATTTATTAGAATATATGGGTAAGCCGTGAGAACTAAATATTTGTGCGAATTTTACATTTATAATTTTATGATCTTAAGACAAAGCTTAAGCGATGCAGACATGGAGGCTGTTTAAAATAATAAGCTTTCTCAATAGAACCATTTTTTCTTCAAAAGTCTTAATCGTTTCTTGGCATAGTTGTCGAAAAATGTGTTTTGGCGATTGTACTTTCAGTTTATGAGGCATAGCGATTACGTCGATAATTCAGACGCACATTAAGAATACCTAGTAAAACATTTATTACATAATACCGAAAGTCAATCACAATTTTCTCCAATAAAGGACTATAATTTCGAAAATAAATAGAAATAAATGAATAGAAATTGGCGAAACAAAAAGACACGCATGTGGAAAATGTTGATGATGTTTTAAATTCCTATATGTACTTTTGTACTATGGGTTGAGATCAATGAAGAGTAAAGACATAAATTTTGTTCAAAAATTATAGTAACTTTATTTGAATTACTTTAGAATGAAAATTCCAGAGTTCTTAGTTGCGCAACCTCAACTATTGCAATCTGTAAACCAAATGTATTTAGCTAACCTCCATGTGTAGTTTTGTGTTTGAATTGAAAATTAATTCTAGAAATAAATAAAACAAGCAAATTATTTTTATTTACATTTAACAAATCAAACTATAAATAAAATATTATTGTTGTATATACAATACTTTATAAATGTATATGTAACGGCGTTATTCTCTTTATTCTAATAATGTATTATTGTGCCAAGAATTTATACACAGCTTTTGAGAAAACTCTCGACGGGTACACTAGTTGCGGTGACACTAAATAGATCGCGTGCCATTGAAGCTAAACCTGGATAAACAGATTTATGGTTCTTCCACTATTTCAGTATATATTCGCTCTTATTTTCTCTGGGACAATTTAAATAGTTGTAATTTCTTAACACCAATTGTTATTCACGATTTGATTTTTTTCATAAATGGAATACACATCTAATTCACCATCGTCACTAACATTCATATCAGAATTTTCGACTAAAAGAGTTGGTTGGAGGTGCGACGGTACGTAGTACTTTTCTGTAGATATATCTTGAAATTTTTTTATTGACGCTTCTTTCATTTCTTGTCCCCACGTGGTCAAATTGAATGTTTGCGTTTTATATCGTGGATCTAAAATAAGGACGGGACAGTAGATCAAATTTGTTTTATGATAATGTTTTAACATTTTAGTATGTGCAGTTTGATAGGCTAAAAACAAATTTTCTTCGAGTTTAGATCTCAATGAATTTCTTCTTAAAACCTGAATAGCATGTTCTATTTTGTCAAGCAACATATTAAAGCCTACCACTACATGCGGTAAAGAGACATAATTTTCTCCACCAAGTAAAGTAAAAGGGCTTTTAAAATGCTTTAGTAAACTCTAAATTTTTGAATAAAGTTTTAGTAATTTTAAAACCACCTAATTCTTTGTTGTTTTCACACAATGCATTTAATGCGTTCTGCATGTTAAGTGCGACTAATATCATGTCGTTCGTCGAGTTCCAATGCGTCGAAACATCAATATTTGTGGACATGTACTTTTAATTTGCTGCATCGCAATAACTTTTTAATTTTGTTGCCATTTTTCAGACCTTTTTTTTTTAAAAAACAATTGTCGCAGCTTCGTTACCGACGAAAGATTTACGTTGAAAGCTTTGTCCGTACCTGCATCTGCATCAGTTTCTTTTTCACCAAACTCTTCTTCTTCTTCTACTACTTCTTCAAACTCTGTTTCTTCTTCTGCTTTAAGCAACTTCATCAAGTCTTGAACTCTAAGATTTAAAATGTGTGCGAAGCATCTGAAATGCGAATCTTCCCTGTTAAAGCAAATACGGTCGGTTTCTTGATGTTTCGGTTTGTTATCTATGGGCATTGCTAATTCCTCCATAAATAATGTGTTTGCTGCTGCATTGCCTACTGTTATTCCTTGAATTTTGTGCTGTATGTTATACTTTTTAAGTAAGTGGTAAACAGTTACGGCAATATCTTTACCGGTATGAGATTTATTTGCAGGAAGAAAATCTAATACCAGCGACTGTAAAATCCAATCGTTGTCAATAAAATGAATAGTAATACCATAATAAGATTTATTGGATACTGAAGTCCGACCATCAACGGCAAGTAAAAAGTTAGAAATGTTTTTCGCAAGGACACTTTTAATTTTTTCTTGCATTATAGCAAACTGTTTCAGCACCTTCTCTTTAATCGCCGTTCGCTTAGGCAGTACTACGGTGTTAATTAACACATGAAGTAATCTTTGTGTTGGTCGCATCGATTTCAAAAAATCCAAAGAGTCAATATTTGGTTGCTATCCATCCAACCAACATTTCATCCTATTCCTGTTCCTTGCCAATTGATTGAAATAAGAAAAATAAGTTTTAGAACTGGAATAACCAATTAATCGCGATACTTTTGAGGTTTTACAATACTACGATACTTATACGTTCTACTTACAAGAATCTAAACTCTAAACAAAAGATATATGTAAAAAGGGCTAGAACGGCAAGAAATGAAAGCGATTTAGGAAACTGCCAAGTAAATTTAGAAATTGCAAATAGCTAGCATCACTTAATTCAGTAACCCTTTTTGTTACTTACCTTAAGTGAGTTACTTCTATTTTTGTTAATCATCTTCAAAATGGGATTTAATTTTTGTTTTGGTGTGGACGTTCCTGGCTTACAGAAGGTACTGTTATAGACTGCAGCGTGTTTAAACATTAGGTGTCTTTTTAAGCCGCTAGTATTAGAGCACTTCATTTTTATAACCGTACTGATTTTCATTTCTAAGCACAGTTTGCATGTTCCGGTTTTATTGTTCCTGTCTTCCACATTTATGTGGTAATAGTTGCTCACTTTTGCTTTAGATATTTTCGCTATTTTTGCACTGGGTATAAAAGCTTCTTCCTGTAAATTTGATCATGTTGATGACCATAATTCGATTATGGAAGGGAAAGTCATATCGAAATCGTAGTCGTACTGATTATCCTCATCTAAGTTGGTGATGTTCGCACTACAACTTGAGAGAGCAGGAACATACGTTCGATCAGAAAAGCTGTCATCGCTGCTATACGGTTCAGGATTATAGACTACTTCATTTTCATCTTGCTGTTTATATGAGAAGGCTATTTTTGATCGCTTCATCTTTCACTTTAAAATTAGCAAAATTAAAATAAGCAAACTCAGAGATCAGAGAGTTTATATATGCAGCAAAACTAAAAATATTGAAGTTAAAGCTTCTAGTTTTCGGTATAATTATAGTTTGTACTTCAAGGAAGACTGGTACTTGTTGTAGGATAAATTTTCATTATTCAGACATACATTCAAATGTCAAACCTTTTTTTAATAATCTTAATTCCTTAGACAGGACGTTGCAGCTATAACAATGGATTTCAGAAAAATAATATAGAAACTTATAAAAAGTAGATAAGAAAACAAAAGGCTTTTATACTTTTCATACCCTTCAACTAGAAAGTACAAAGCAGGGTTCGGTATCCAATTTTAGGTATACAAGTCACATGGTTTTGTAACATTATTTTGTAATGTTAACGAATAAACACATTAATTATTTAAAATTCAGTAACTTGCAAAAAGTATAGACAAAAATTCCCACAATAAATTACCTCATTTTATTTAGGATCTTTTGTAATAAAAGACCACATTTATACCGATAGCTTCGGGCTACTAAATTCCAGCGGCAGGTCATAATAATCTAAAGCTCTACCACAATAAACCAAGTAACAATAAACCTCTTAAAAGCTTAGTACCTTTTTAGCGTAAATAAAGAAAACCAATTTCAGTTTGAAAAGCTTAACCTTTCGTGATTGACAGGCGGGTTATACAAGACGAAACCTTTTATAAATAGCGGAAACTATTTCCAATTGATTTGTTCAAATATTACAAGTAATTTTAAGTAGTCTGGAGACATCCATTGTATTTAAAATCCATTTCGGCTCAAGTAGGCTTGCCGGTCTTTGTTAATGCCAGACTACGGCCGCCATAGGTAGATCCCACATTGCAATAATTAGGTAATTCGTAGAAGGAAAAGATAATTTAAATTCTTGGGAAAAATAGTTGCTTCCGTGATTCTCATCTAGAAAGGGGTTGGATTTGGTTTCTGAAATCTTGTTTTGTGGGAGGTTCTGTTCAGTCATTGGATAACAGAAAATAACGCTCATAATTATTAGGATAGGAATAGTCTATATATTTGAAGGCTTTAGCAAAAGACGGGGAGTTTTTCCAATGGGGCCGACCGTGGTTAAGAAGTAGAGAGAAACGTAGTTTTGCGGTTGGCGTTCTCTGGAATGACAGAATATTCCACTTCGTATCACGTTAGAAAAAATTGGAAAGAAGTGTTACTCTTCCAGTTTCGCGAGGGTTATGCCCATAGTTCGCGGATTTAAAGTGATGCAAGATAAATATTTAAAAAGCTTGTAGGCGTGTGACGCAGCAAGTAAGTTATATTGTCAAAAATTCTGCCGAGTTCGTGTGCCAGTCAATTTTCTTAAACATTACAAACAGAAGCAACAAGCGAGATTCTCTTCCCAAATTTAATAACTGCTCTACGTTGGAAAACAAACCCTCAAACAATGGACAATTATTAGTAAGTAAGTCTTTGATAGTTAAGTAGCATGACCAATTTTTAGTTAGTTTATTTGTTAGGACGTTTTGGCCATAAACCGTAGGATTAATTTAGTGTACGATTTATAATATAAGTTTCTTTCATATACAAGTGTTTGATAACTACTTATGTACTCAAAATTTTCATAAATTCCATAGTCACCTATTCACTTAAAATTTATAAACTAAAATCAATGCATGTAAGAGGTTCACGTTTATTGCTCTGTGAATTAAATAGTTTTGTCTGCCGTTGATTAAGTCAATAGTTTTTCTTATTTTTTTTTATATAAGTAGTAAAAAGTGAGGAATTGATTAAAAGAAACAATTGTCCTCCTTGGGATGACAAGTCTCTCAAGGTTTTGTACAAACATTTGGACATTTTTGACTTGTCTGGCGCCCTTGGCAATTGTCATTAAGCCACAATATTTTATAAAAGGTAAGTGCCACATTTTTGTAGTATATTATAAATTAATTTAACCCTTTTTTCCAAATTTCAACCCTCTATATGATCCACGACCTTCCGCTAGCTAGTGCCGGTGACCCCCCTTTAAATTTTGTTTTACAGGCCGCCCCCATTTTATAATTTGACTGGAAAAGATACACTTAGTAGCTTTTCCGCCTGTAACAGTTTCTTAAACAAGTACATTTTTAAACAAAGTTTACAGGTTTTGCAAAATAAATGAATCATAAATAAGAAAAGCCAAAGTACGGTTTATACAAAGTCACGATAATCCCTGAAAGAAACAGTATGTAGAGGTTGCCGCTTAGCTTTTTATGTTAAGGAAGGTTATTCTTTTTAAAAGGTATGAAGTGATGTATGGGGTATAGAATATTTGGACCCTAAAAAGATAACAAAAATTTTAAACAATATTTTGTGTAAATGCATCTTCCATACGTCTCTTAGGAAATATTTATCTTTAGGTAAAAATGTAATTCCAAATTTTGCTACATTGCCGTCGGTTGATGTATAATCGTAAACTTAATTTGTTGGGTATTTTAAAATTCACGCAATATATAACGATTTTAAAATGTGCTAGCGTATATTGGGCGACGTTCAATGAACTACTTTTGGTTGAGACAAAAGAAGACATTTTCCCATGACGATTTTTTTAATAAGCTGCATTTATAGCTGACAACTTATTGTAGCATTTGATAGATAAACCAAGTACATACCTAGTTATAAATTGCAATTTTAACCAGGTCTATATACTTGCAGAAAACAGTGATTTGAAATTTAATAGATTTTGCAAAACTATGGTAAAAAATTTTAAACCTGACTTGTTTGCCACTTAGCCCATAATATTACATGATTTTTTTAGCATAGTACACAATATTTTGGTTTGAATGCGTTTAAATTGCATTTATTGTTATATGAAAAATGTTGAAATTAAAGAGCATTCTTATTAATTTATTACTTTCAGATGAAAGATTTTCTGTTCGTAATATTAAGAACGATTTAAAGAAAATACCTGAGATAGTGATCAAATAAAACGCAACCTGTATTAAATTTATATTATCAGTTGATTAATGCAATCAATTTTTAGTACTAACAGATGATAAACTGATTGCATAATTTATTTTTTAGTGTTTATTTTCATTTTCCTTAGTGTTCAAATGCAAATATATTAAGATAATTTTCGCTTGGTGGCTTCCGAACTTTCGGGCTACAGTTACTAGCCACTCACAACAGAAGCAATTTAATTTATTCCAGTTTCAATATTTAAAACCGCATATAGTTACTATTTGAATGTATTGTTCACATACCAATTGGTAGTGCAAAAACATTGTTGCAACTTGCAGAGCATTTTAGATGTCGAGAAGTCGAGAATTCGAAAAATCCCGACTCGAGATCGAGAATGAGACGCCAAACATCCCTCGAGAACGAGAGCTCAACCAAGTTCTCGTCTCGAATTTCGAGACGAGAACGAGAAGTAAGCATTTTTCGTCTTGTTCTCGTCTCGCGGCATCACTAACAAATACTTCTTCTTCACATTCACCGAATGCATCATCGACCTACGAACTAGGTGGCTTTTTAATATATTTGACATTAGATCTGATAGCAACTTAAATACAAAACAATCGAGATATAGAGCCCTGCGATCTTTCAACCTTAGTCACTTGCGTTCCTGAATTTTAACTGAAATATGGTCAAACTGCCATAGACCGAATACAAAGCGGCAGCACGTATTCTGTAATATTTGAATTCGTCTAATCCGCCTATATTGGTAGTCCTATCAATAGAAGAACAGTGATTGATCCGCGATAATACTAGGGATTTGATCACAGCCTTTTTTAGATCGAATGTCAAATACTTACGCGAACCATATAATATTCGTAGAGAATCATAAGTTTTCTATAAGATGTGTCCAACCTGAGAATTGAACTTAAGACTATTGTTAAAAATGATACCAAGTATTCTAGCTATCTTTACAACTGACAAAGGAAAATCATTTATACCTGTATCCAAACTAAGTGACTAGTTCGTATTTACCTTTACTACAAGAAATAATCAGTTTGGATTTAGAACAATTTAGTAGTAAGTTGTGCACAATTGCCTCTGTAGCACTATCTTGTACCATATTATATATTTATACTGTATATTATTATATAACATATTCATACTTAACTCCATTTTTAAGCAAAATATAATGACAACACTTGTCATGGTCATATAATTAAGGTATATAATGTATTCAAAACTGAGGACTCCGATTTCTCATAAAATATATAAAATAAACGTACCAAAGTAATTTATAGTCTCGGTATTTGTTAACAGTCATTAATCAAGCGTAAAGTGTTAAGTTCCTTACAGTATTTTTTGTGCAGTCAACTAAACTCTTCTTACGAGCTGCTACAATTCAGGATAACGTCTCGTGATAGAAAACCATTTGCTACTTTTAGTCGAGGAGTTCAGTTGTCTCACTATAATCTAGTGAATTAATTCTATAAAGCTTCTTCAGCGTCTTCGCATTTTAACATGAAATTATATTGAAAATTTTAATATAACTGAAGACCCTGCATCGTTTCAATGAGCTTATAATTGATTTCTAAGCTGGCGTAAGTAAGGAGTTTACATAGTTATCTACATTAGATAGGTCGTTAGTCGCACTATGAGTTCGCCTATGGCAGCTGGAACAGATTGCAACGGTTGGGCACATCACTTGTCATTTGGAATTCTGTTGCTATTAAATCCTTGTCTACGCTTATGTAAAGAAACGCCATTTTACTAGACCACTGATTAGTTGTTATTGGTAATAGACTTTTAGAGTTAGGCAGTTTTTTCTGTCCCAGCTGCAACACATGTACTAAAATGGATAATCGTATATTTTGCACCAATATAAAATTGAAATAGTTTAAACAGCATGAAATAAATTACAACGATAAACAAAAAGTGAGTTTAGTTTGCAATTTCAAAATGTGTTGTTTATAATAATGGTTATGACAAACGTTAGTTGCTTATTTAGAATATGCAGGCGATAAAAGATGAATTTCCTGTAAATATTGAAACAAGTAATATTCTTGTAAGTACTAAATACTTATTTGATTTTAGTGTGACATCTAACATTAAAAAAATGGTTATACCTACATAATAAAAATTTCATAAATAATATTAAATTACAATTTTCAATTTAAAGTGAATTATTTACAAAAGATTTCTGCTGGTATAAAAATTCCGGCTTTGCTATCTTCAAATTTATTTAAAAGAACGTCATCTAGATCTTCTTCACTTGAAAACTGTAGATCTTCCTCTAAAGTAGCTGCCGACTTCGACCTAGGGCTACCTCTGCCTCTTTTCACTGTAACAGAAGTACAACCAGTATCTGAAAATTACCCAGGCCTTGAACATCAATGTAATGATAATCTTCCATGTGACCCTTAAAATATGGATTATCTGGCGAACTAGCAAGACTCATTTGATCTGGTTCAGCTATAGTATAATTTTCTTCGTCGACACTAAGCCACGTGTGCTCCTCATCTTGGTAGACTTGATCTGAAGCCAAAGCAATTTTTGCTTCTAATTGAGTTAGGTGCTCATTATGCTCAGACAATGTAAACTTACAGATGTTTACTAATGTTTCCGCTTTTTGAGTAAATGGTGAATCTTTACCATTATACGAAATGCAATTTTCTAAAATCTGTTGTACATCATTTAAAAACTCATGTCGGCTATGGTATTTATGAATGGATACTTTTTTAGATATCGTCTGCAAATCCATTGGCCTTCTAACCACTGTATCATAATCCTTCACTAAATTTTTGTTTACGGGTTTTAAGAAAGGCTATGATTCCGAAATTGCTTTCAATTTATAATTAAGTACATTATCCAAAGTATATGTTAACGCAACTTGATCACTATCTAACAAAAGATTGATTGCTTTCTACAGTCGTATTAGTCTATTCTTTTTTTCTTCTAATCTTTCGATATATTTTTTTAACATACGCTGTGCGGTTACAGTTACACTACTATTTTCACCGTTATAGCAAGCAGAATTTTTACAAATTTGATCTATATCAACCAAAAATTCTTCAGGACTATGGTATTTTTTTTGGTGCAAGTTATCTCGAATTGACTGTAAATCCATGGGTCGTTGGACAATATTTTGATACAGCTTGACTAAATTCGCATTAACAGGAAATAAGAGTGGTTGTACATCTGGCATATCACGAAGTTCATTTAAGATTTCTTCAAAAATACTAGATAATATAACAACTGGATCGGTTGTTTGTCTATTGGCAGGTTTATTATGTCTTTTCAGATAATCGCAATGTAGTTCAGAATTAGGCCGATACAGGTTTCTTGCATGCATTGTATCTCTAGGAACTTTCGAAACTAAGGTACGTCATTTCATTTCTTCAGAATGCATTTCGTAGAATAGAACATATGCTTCTGCTAGGGGATATACTGCACACCTTGGAATCGTTATATTCCTGCCATACGAATGAGTACGGGTGTCGATAGTATGCGATGTAATGGTCTCTCAATGTAGTCCCACTGTGTTTCGATATTGCATACAGATTATAGCGACAATTTTCAAGATTTGTTTCTGCAGCCTAGTGTCGCATATCTAGACCTTCTAATGAAAAATCTATAGGCGTAGATAGCTTTCTTTGATATGTACCTGTAGGTGAAAACCGTTTTAAGTGTATCACCAATATTTTAAGAAACCTCTGTATGGACAGTGATTTGATGCATTTTCTCCTTTCCTTGCACTTAAAACATACCGGTTTTTCGTCGTCATACAATGTTTCAGGCCTAGTAAAATGATCTAGACGAAGCTGTAACGTTAAGCAGCCAGTGTGCTTAGGTATAGCAAGTGATAGATCCCAAAAGACTTCGAAAGTTACAGAATTATGATTACAGTGTGTACAACGTACTGTTGATTTTAACTGTCCAGCGAAAATGTCAACAATTTTGGAATTGTTACTTCTTAAATATTGCTGCCAGGATTTATTGCACTTGTCAGAGTCACTTAATGGTTCATTTAATTCTGACAATATAGGGATTTGATTCGAGGTAACCTGATTAACGTCTTCACGAATACCATCTAGCAAGTACCGCGTAAACTCTTGTGCGTCTTGTTGATAGAAGCCCATAAAACTAGGTGCAAATCGATAAAAGTGTGAATTCAAGTTAATAGTATTTACCACTTTGTCGCAAGTATCTTCAGACCACAGATCTTTTATTACTTGTGCAAAAGATTTAATTAAAGCTCCTTCCATAGTTGAAGTGTTAGTGTTGATATGCGTCGAAAACGCATTATTTTTAATATATTCAAGTAATAATTTTGTGTTTGAGAGGCACTGAACTATACAGTTTATAAAGCAAGCATTACCAATATTTTCCAATCCTTTCTTGCCTAAATTTGTAATTGTAATTAAAAAATCATTTAATTTCTTAAAGTAAGGATCGAGCTGTAATGCGTTAATTGTATGCTGGAGATGAGTAGATGTATTGAAGAATGCCTCAATCTGTCAGAGCGATAAGGGTTTTTTGAAATTTCTTCTATTGTAAAAGCGATCAGTGTTTTATTTTCTTCCATGTCAACATTATCTAGCTGTTGCTTAAAGACAGTGCAAGATGATCGAATGTTTTGGTTTTCTAAACTGTAACATTTTGGAGGCAGGTCAAAAATTTCACTTAAATCTTTGGAAGGTGGAATAGTTCCTAATATGGATGCAGCATTACCTCTTTGAATAGCTATGCCAATTCTTTGTAATAAAAATGAGGTGGCTCTTTGATCAAAGGTAGTATGATATATTCATCTACCAATTTCCTTTATGAATTCCAATCCTTAACTACCTAAAACTCCTAAGGTTTCTATTGAAACTGGGTAAAAGATATAAAGGTCTGATAAAGAGGAATAGTTTTTATTTTTTATTTTTTCGCCAGCTTTTGCTGCTGCTCAAGTTTTATTTGAGCAAGCAGTAACATGAGAATTAGCAAGAGTGTTGGTACATGTAAAATCCCACATTACTGCTTTACCATATTTCCAAGGAATTAAACTAATGCCGTCAGGTCTTTTACCATCTTCTTTAAATAAATAGGTAGGTTCCAGAATACAAGCTCGTTTAATTAAATCATTAACTGTTTTGTGCCTGGAATGCATTCCCGCACTAAGCCTGCAACTTAATTCATGTATACCTAACTCATCTGCAGCTGATCCACAAATGCACGAGTGTGGTTACACAACCGAGTACCAAATCTGAGTGCTACAGCAATTCTAAACTAATGGTTACCTAATAATGTATTATCCGAATAGAAAGAAGATATTGACTATAGAACGAAGCATGCTACTTGACTTATTATATATGTAAAAAAACAGTATGATACAGTGATAACGCAATCGCTCTGGCAATTACAGTTCAAAAAGTAAAAACATATAAAATCACATATCGTAGTTTTATTTATAAAGACACTTGTTGTATGCACAATTGGAGAATTAAAACACGGAATCAAGTGAAATTAGATAAAAAAGGTGTCGCTGCTAGTGTTGCACGCGAGAAGTTTTGTAGTCTCGTAGTCTCCGCGAGGAGGGACTTGCTATTTTCTTGCGAGACGAAACGCGAAACGAGACTTTATTTGGTCTAGCGCGAGAAGTCTCGCGAGACTTCTCGCGTCTCACAACATGTTAGTGCTATACTCGTAATATAGAATGTGTAATATATACTTGTGTTTATTTGACATACAAATACTAGACCTGAAATATTGGTCGGAACCCGCAATCACAGAATGATAGTAGGTGGAGCGGGCAAAAAGGTATTGATCTTAGCAACCAATAGTATAACAAAAAACAGTTACAAACGTTCCAATGAAGAGAGATAAAGTGGAATGTATTTTATAGCGTGTTGTTACGCTACGTTTGGATATTAAAAACCACCCTTTCACACCATATCTTGTAAGTAGTTGTAGTATTAAGATCGTTTCTGTTATAGTCAACTGGTTTTTGTAAACATCTTTCAGCATGTGGGCACTGCTTGAGTTACACAAAACGAACACGCGCGCACAATTGCATGTAACTGTAACGAAAACAACAACAACGTGTTTGTGTTGCAAAGGATAGCGATGCAATGCCACGGATTGCTCCTTGCCAGTCATGTCGGTAATCGTAAATAATCGTAGAATAGTTCAATAAGACGATAAAGGAATGACGTGTACAATTCATTATTTAATTTAAAGTTACCTTAACTAGAACGTGCGTAAGTACGTTGCAGTGTGGACATTAAATTGTTTTATATTATATGTAAATATTTGTAAAGTTTTTAATTTTTCTTAATCTTCTTTGGGAATTAAACCACTTATAGTTTTTAAAATCATTTTTATTTACGTTTCGATCCATGACCTAGGATCGTTGTCAAAATAATAATTTCAAGTTTGACATTTATCACATAAATTGAAGGTAACTTTGATTAACTGATGTTCGATATATTTGGTTTGAGAATATTAGGTAAAAATTTTAAAGTTTAAAAGAACGATTGCCTCAATTTATGTTGCGTCCTGGGAACGACTTCTTAAGTAGCCAATACGCTTAACGTGAAATCAGCTAATTAAGTTTTATTGGTAATTTCAAATAAATTCAATAATTTGAGGATTGGAAAACATGTTTTAATATGTTTCTATTTATACGGTTGAGAGGATGGTTATTAAAGAAGTGTGCGAGTACGTTACCGTATGGTTTAATTCTCAAAGAAGGTTAAGAAAATTGCTCAAAATGCGAAGCATTTTGCGGATTTAAATTACAGGAAATGGACGCAATTTCGATACCGGCCGCCGCAAAATGCCGGTTTACGTGGGCACCAACACGACACGTAAAGTATTATCCGTACCAGGATACTTTTCTACTACTCGACAAGGTACCCATTTCAACAGGGGTAGATTTTTATTTTGAATTAAGATTAGAGTGTCTTTGGGAGGGGGATGATCCGTATGCCGCTTATGACGCTGATGAAGGGTGTGTAAATATTCAAGGGACTACACCTCCTAGAAGTGCTTATGTACCTGCGAGATTAGTTACCAACGGGATAAACTATCGCAACATCATGGCCGGGAAAAGCCGTAAGACTTTCCATTGTCAGAAAATGGCCAGGGGTGAGCACCTCCTACGCAATGGGGTCGGCGCCCATTGGTACAATGGTCGTGAGTTTACTACGACCTCGATCTGAAGTAGAATCGTAAGGAATTCTTCGCACGTAAATCATCGGTTACCTACGTTAAGTGTATTTTAACACTTTTTATTGAAGTCTCCAACAGGCCGCCGAAGATAGGTCCCGACAGCATATTAAAATTCCACCGAATATTTTCCAGTGCTGCTCCGGAGGCGAATAAACTATTTAGTTGTTTGTGGACATCTACAAAATTGGGAGTCTGGTCGCTGTATAAGGACATGCAACGACCCCTTTGCGCGATAAATCTATAAAATGCAGCGAGAAAACAGTCGGCCGATAAATCGGACAATAATTCCAGATGGATGGCCTTAATTGCAAAACACGCAAAAAGGCAAACCTAAGCTTTTGAGGATTTGTCACCACGGTGCTTGCTGATAATAAGTCTAAATAAAACAGCGAAGTCAACGTCACTGTGAAGGAAGCATTTATGGTTACCGGAAACTCGTGCCGGGGAAAAGTTACCCATAAGAAGAGTTTCAGCTCCTATAGGACGAGTTTTCCAACAATGTAAACATTTTGAAGAAATGCGACTACGACTCGTTTACTATATAGAATTTAAAATTCGTGTGCAAGTATGCATTGCCCGGTGGGAAGACTGGCGTGTAAAAAGTTACTATGAATATAATTGGTTAACAACGAGGTAGATGTGGAGCAACTGGGCAGCAAGATAGAACACTTTTTGAGAATGGGATTGGAGCGAAACATAACCTTCCACTTGCAGGCAGTAGGTCCTCAGAGTTCAGCAAAGGGCGTAATTTGCTGATAGTCTTCGGTAAACGACGACCATTCTTTAAACAGGTAAGCTCCCCGGAGAAATGTACTTGTTGCGTATGTTTCGCAAGGAGAATTATCGCATAACGGAGTTCAATAGAATACAAAAGTACTGAATTAAGTGTAGAAGGAACTTTCTTGCTACGTGCAATAAATCGTAATATATAAGCTATAACCCGCTGCAACTTTGGTAAAGTATAATAATCGTCCAACATTTTCGTAAGCACATGTGGATCCGGAGCTTCGGTAACTAACGATACTAAAATCTTACGCTCTTCTACGA
Source organism: Platerodrilus igneus (assembly GCA_036346225.1). Lineage (NCBI taxonomy): Eukaryota > Metazoa > Arthropoda > Insecta > Coleoptera > Lycidae > Platerodrilus > Platerodrilus igneus. The sequence goes on from JARFIW010001407.1 coordinate 478,786, forward strand.
AGGTCTCCGGAGGAACTGGACCTAAGTCATCATTAAACCACTTACGTTGCCAGGATCCTAAAAAGGGAGGACGTTCCCACGATAAACGAGAGCGTAAGAGTTCATCTCGCAGAAGTCCGCGCGATCCGATGTCAGTGACGTTCTGATCAGAAGGAACATAAAACCAGCAGTCAGAAAGCTTTTTCCTGAATATATGACACGCGGTTAGAAACAAATGTTTTTCACCGGTTCGGATCAGATTGAATTCAGCAGAGAGTGATACGGAATTCTGACCAACGAGACATTCCTGAAAATGAACTTATATTTTTGAAAAGCTGTGTTACATAAGAAACAAGCCTCGCGACTAACACCGAAGCACACAACTTTAGTCGAGGTAATATAAACCGTTTAAGAGTAGTGACTTTCGAGTTTGCACAAACAAAAAATGTGGAGAAAGTACCATCGTTAATTGGAAATGCCAAATATACAACTGCACAATAACCCTTTTCGCTTGCAACACCAAAACAATGAAGTTCACATTGTTCAAAAAAACCGAGAGCGAGCATACATGACAGAGAAAACTCTGACAACGTGGTAAACCCTTCGCAATACTTTTTGCACAAATGTGAGAGAAAGGCGGAGGGGGGGGGGGTCATCCCAATTAAGTTTATGACTTCACAGTTGTAGAATTAAATGTTTAATAATAAAAGTTAGCGGAGACAAAATTCCAATAGGGTCGAAAATGCGTGCAAGAGTGGACAACACGTTGCGTTTAGTACAACAAGTTGCGAAAGATTGGACAGTAAAACGAAAACTGTTTGTCAAGGGAACCCACTGGAGTCCAATAATTTTTAAACCGGAACTGTCTGTCCAATCTAGTTTCCAACGCCTGTTTAAAAAGTCTCCAAGGAAAAAGATTGGCTCAAATGGTGAAGTCATGCCGCAACGACCCCTATTTTAAGTCTAAAGATAAATCGTTTCCTGAAAAAGGCATCGAAATGTAGAAAAGCGATAGAGTAAATGTATCACTCTTGAAGGATACCATTTTGGGGTTGAAGTACAACTTTGTATGAAAACTATTTTTTAGTGGTTAGACTCGGGACTTCTTGGGTGGTGAGGACGGTTTGGTTTTGTTTAAATTAGATTCTTACTACACGGGAATAGATTAAGATGAAGTATAGGTTAATTCGTATCTCGGATAGACGCCTTAATAATAAGAGATGGTACAAGCTTTGTGGCAGAAGCTGTTTATCAGCTATGGGAGTTTCTCCTTCACGTTATAAAAAGCATCTACTTTAATTCAACTATATTCATGTATTCAGATAATTATGAACCGTACCGAATCTCCGAAATAATTTCAGTAGTTAGCGGCACTGCGCTCTTTTCTGTGAAATAGAAAATCTCATAAGTAATATTTGGGATTTAACACAGCCACATGTGCGCTTTTAGTCAGCGAAAGAACACATAAAGACACATCTATTACACAATCCATCACAAGCAACAAATATTTACCCAGTCTCAAAGGATCAAAGGCATCATGTCCTTTATATTTTTTCCGAGTATTTATTTGAACTAGAAATCACACCTTTTGCAGAGCGTGTTTTATTTGTCCGGTTTTTTGTACTTTTCGCCTTTTATTCTATTCTGAGGAGATTTGTTATAATACAGGTCACGCACTTCTCAGTAGGATACGTGTTGTAGGTGTGTTTGCCTTTCTGTTATCACTTCAATGACAATTGACGATGTGTGGATAAAATGGAAGCTTAGGATGTATGTTACAATTAATAGATGTAGTTTATTATGAATGGTTGATTAAATCGCAATAAAAGGGACAGCGTTTAAAAACTACAAATTCGCTCAAAAATGTAATACGTCTATTATAAATAAGTATAGAATTTCTTAACCAAGTACACACGTTTCTTCTTCAATTTATATCCGATTATTACTCGTTTGTCACAAATTATATGATGAGTTGTAGCATAATTATTTTTCACTTGTTATGTTTGTAATAAGTTTATCAAAATAAGCAATCTTGTAAAATTCCAATTTTATGATAATTACTCACGGCCACTTTTCTTATACAAAATGTTATAAAAATTGCCAAACCCTGTGTGATCTTCATATTATAGTAAGAGCGTACGCCTTAGCATTCCAATTAACATCTTTGCAATGTTTAAAAGATTAATGTTTATGTTTATCGTTACTTTCGTTTGTCATGCATGCAGATACTTGTTTAAATACCTTATTCGTTTTTTCAACTAGAAGCAAAGTTAGTCATTCTTAGCCGTACCGGCAGAAAGGTTGTATACAGAATGTTGCAAGATTAAAGCGATATTTGCATCGCTACTTTTCAAAGTCAATAGTGAAATGATTTACATCTCTCTAAATTTCTTTGTAGAACCAAGACAATAGTTTGTAAATTTTATTTTATTAAAAATAATTATTTATCTTTATATTGTAGCGCAACTAAATATAGTTAATAAAACTGATAGGGAGCAATACAACTGATAGACATTAAACATACTTATTAAAACTGTTTATCACTATCAAAACTGAAATAGAGTTGTGTAATTGAATGACTATTAGAACTAAATAGATGAATATTACAACTGAGTAACTATTACAGCGAAATGGATAAGCCATTTAAAATCTACATCAAGCAATCAAATTTTTAAATGTTCAAGAAGTTCGTTCTAATTGAATGGAACACTGATCCTGTTGGATTTCTTGTTTGTCCACAATTTTCCGTTTTCCCTTTTCTGCAATTTACGATGATGGTTAGGTCATGGTATACTACATGCTAAAGAGGCCTTGTCAAGGTTAATCTTGCAAGTTCAGGTTTACTATTTGTTTCAAAAATATTTGTCGTATATATCTAGTCGATGAGTTAAACAGCTCGTTAATACATATTATTTTAATGGCGCATTATTTTGAAGCGTTCAGCGTTTCACTATGGAAGCCTTTGGCAACAAAATTTAGTAACTTGTGTTGACCAATTAATGAAACACGAGTAGAGTATTTAGTGAAGAACCACCGCCACATTTCCACCAGCATCCACATTTCCACACACATCTGGACCAAATAGTTTTCTTCGACTAACCATTTTTCATCTTTCGAGATAAATGAGCATCCTCATTTCCACACACGAGATAAACCTATTTTTTAAGATTTTTTTACCGCTAACATTCTGGACCAAATAGTTTTCTTCGACTAACCATTTTTCATCTTTCGAGATAAATGAGCATCCTCATTTCCACACACGAGATAAACCTATTTTTAAGATTTTTTACCGCTAACATTCTGGACCAAATAGTTTTCTTCGACTAGCCAACGCATCTTTCGAGATAAACCTATCTTGTTTGGTATCGATTAATATTAGAATTTTCTCAGCTACCCGAATTTCTAGGAATTTTTTAGATAGCATCATCCCCCAGGGAGCTACCCCAATTTTAAGATTTCTTACCTGTAGCGACTTTTGAGCGTTCTTATAAAATTTTTTTAGTCATGCGATACATCTTGTTAGCTTAGAATTTTATGTAGAATCCGAATCTGCAAACAGATTTGAAATCGGACCACGCCCTGCAAAGTTACACTTTAAGCTCTCAAACCTCTAAATTTCGCCTTTGCTCGTATATATTTAACTCCATTTTTTAAAACCTTTTTTGCTACCCAAGGTATATGCTTTAACCAAACAGTTAGAGGTAGTAACACAAAAGTTTAATAATTTATTTATCCAATTTACAGTTTAATAAACTATTACAATTTTTACAAAGTATAACATTATTTCCTGTGTGTAGCCGAAAGTTTAATCTGTAACAAAAAAGAAATTAATAGGTTGTTTAAAATAGAGGTGTAACAAAAAGAGATTAATGTAAAAAAAGAGGAGACGTGTTTTCAGTCAATAAGACATATTGTCGTTAACAATATGTTTTACCGTCCAGCGACACCACGTGGAGGTAAACACATGCCGCCGGGAACAAAGGAAATTTAATTAAAAGCAGAAAGTTTTGTTCGGAAACGCTACTGTAAAATATATAGAGCAAATAAATTATTCCCTGAATGTGTTTTCAATTGCAATAACTGACTATACAATCACAATTTAAATTACACTTTATTTAACTAAGTTACTTTAAACAAGAAATTACCGCATCCAAAATTCCAATGCATGCTTAACAATAATGTAGAAATGGCAAGGTCGACTTTTGATGTCCAATGTAATGTGTTTTAAATATCTAAAAGAAAGCGCATTTTGCTGGTATGAAATCTATGGAATTTCTCCTGTAATGAAAGAAGAATGCATTCGTAATTGAAAATGCGTGCTACAACTTTCGCTAGATTACCAGTCATGTATGTTAATTAGAAATTTTGTGTATATGCTGTTTTATAATTTCTTTTCTTGGACTTTCTATTAATTATGTTGAGAATATGTTTCAATGACGCGCATTTCAAATCGAGATATAATTGTTTGTAGATTACCAATACCACGAGGTGCTGAAAAGTGCGTATTTACGGAAAATACAAACCTCATTTAGTAGTATAATTAACGGATTCAAAACGTATATAACGCGGTGTCATTAGAAAAATTCTATTAGTTTCGCACGCTTTTGTGTAAAGCCCTCGAAATTTTAAACCGTCGTTTCGCGTAGTTCTTTTGTGGAAAGTTTTGAAGGAAGATTTAAGGTAAGTTTACATTTTTTATTAAAGTAGAACTGAATTTATTTGCAAACACCAATTATTATGTATTCGGTTATTGGTTCTTTGTATTTTAAAACATTAATTTTTCCAAAGTAATGCGCTGTATTACAGATATATTTTTCCAAATTTTAAAGGTATGCTTTTGCTAGAATAAAAACAATTCTCACAAAATATTTTATTAAAATTTTAATACATTAACAAAAATGCTTCAATACCAATACGTTTTCTTTAGAACAGCTTAAATTATTCAAACAATGGTTTAAACAGTGATTGTACCTATTACCGAATCTTCTTAATTCTTTGAGCCTTGGAAGTAAGAAAACACTCTCCATGTTTAAAATGTTGTTTGATAAATATTTTGACAGTAACTGTCTTTTCTGTTCTCCTTTAACATAGATAGTAGCATCGGGTGGTATGACTTCTTTCAGCAAATCGCCTACATTTGTATATCCACTTGTGGACTGTCCATCCCAGCTAAGCCCATGGATTCTTTGTTTTAACCACCGAACTTGCTTTTGAAATCATCGCTTAGGGTGTTATACTCTCACAGCCATGTCCAATATCTCATGCCATATTACATTATTCGCTACATCCAAAATGGCAATCTCCTTGCAATAGAAATCACTAGTTTTGTATTGATATCCTTGTAAATCGATTATGAAACACATGCTTCCTGCTTCAAATCACAGATGGGAATGGGGTTCTAAGCAAATCTCCCCGTATACCCAGTTTAGGGACTTTACTCCCTCCTTTTATGATTTTTCATCCAGGTAATTATCTGGATGATACTAAAGCAAGTCTGTTTTCTTAATCCAACTTTTACCATCCCCAACCACGACACTAATAATTCGCGTCCGTGCTTCCGTTTCCGTAAAACTTTTTCCACTAAGTACGTGTCGGGTGCTGCTGTGAGCTGAATTTCATCGCCGTAAAAGCACCTAGAATTGGCCGACCTTCCAAATCTTGTAGCAGATAGGTTGTCGGTCTCGTTTTTGTACTTTAACAATTTTGAATAGTTCTGTACTCCAGTTTGGGTGAAATCCTCGATCGAATACTGCTTTATATTTTGATATACGCACAATGTCTCCAACCTTATACAACTTCTTGCGACTTTTAGAAACGCTGTTAGCGGTGTAAAGTTTTATTCTTTCCGGATGTTCTTCTGCCTCCATAGGTGTCATGTTAATAGCCCGATGCGGTGTATTATTGTATTCTTCCATAACCTTAGGCAAAATATTCACCCATTTATGACTGCCTTGCAAGTAAAATCTTCTGTACAATTTGTTTTGATTGTTCTAATCAACCGCTCGACCATACTAGCTTTGATTGCGGAATACGTAGAGTAATGGTTTATCTTATATTTTTGCATAAGATTTTTAAAACAGCGGTTGTAGTACTCTTTCCCAAAATCCGTTTGTAGATTGATTTTTAAGTTATTTTCTCCTTGCAGCATTTTGTCCAATATTTTTTTCATAGCATTTGTAACTTCTGATCCAGTTTTATTTTTAAAGGTTCAGCTAAAGCATATTTTGTGAAACAGTCCACTGCTATTATAATATATCTGTACCCATTGTTCACACGCGAGTAAGGCTGCATTTCGCACAAGTCCGATTGGATAAGATCACGTTTCACATGTTTCAGATTTGTATGACGACGCTGAAAATTTTTTCTTGCAGGTTTAAATAATTCCTTAACGATGATTTCTTTACTCATTTTTGCTTAACACTGTTGCTAAACTAATAGGGTTATCTTTATCCAATTGCACCTTTGACATAAACTGAAGCTTTGGTTTGTAGTATTTGTTTTTTATAGCTGCTGGTGACGCCTCGTAAATCGATGCTATTGCAAGACTGAGCTCCTTTTCATTTGTCTCGGAAGTTGCAGTCAAATTAATAAAAACTGTATAAACGTTTTAAAGTCAGATACAAGCTTATCCAATTTTTCATTTACATATTGTTTATTAACTGCATCAGATGGCTCAACTGGTTGAGCAAGCATTGCGATACGCTGGTTTCTTGCATTGAAGGCTTTATCTTTACGTTGTATATCATCAGAACTTTTTAGACAGTATGAAAAGGCTTGATTCACGAGCTTGATTACAGATTTCTTATTAACACAATCACTATCTTCTTTAGGATCCATTACATCCACTAGCCTTCTTTTACGAAAACTAATTGTTTCTTCTCCAGACTTGAATACTATAGTGCTTCTCTGATTAACACAATCACTATCTTCTTTCGGGTCTGATGAATTCACTAACCTTCTTTGCTGCATATCGTACCCATCACCATCCAACGTTAGCACAAATCCTCGACCTGGAGGACCGCGCCGAATATCAGCATCTTTACGCTCTGAACGTCCGAAGCGGTCGATAGGCATTTTAAAACTGTGTAATTATTTGCTGAGCTCACTGTATTATACCTTCTTCTCTCAACTCTTCTATTATGGACACCATCTCGTTAATGTTTTCCTCGCTTGTATTTCCAGCTCGGTTGGATGCGTTCAACAATCTCAGTCGATCCACAAGTTCATGTACATTATTCCAGTAGACATATTGCACCGGCTTTGAATTTAAACTTTTGTAAAACCGATTAGAAAAGCCTAAACCCGATCCCTTAGACTGTTTTCTTCTCTTTGGCTGTTTTCTTTCAGGATTCCTCCGAAATTCGGTGAGATATTTTGCACATATTTGTTAAACTTTTGTTATTTGTTGGGAATCCGCTTAAATCGTGCACCGCAAATGGGTTAAACTTTCTTCTCAAAATCGACGCAGATTTGATCATTTCCAAGTAATTCGGCAAATCTTCATGCAAATTGAAATCACCATCTTCGGGGCTGATGTCTTTGTAAACCAGCAGGTTGTATAAACCCTTCGTACCTGGATATATCACATTATTTAATGTTATATCGCTAGTTTCCGGGTTAATTACCAATACACTTTTCCACAAACTCCATGTATCGGTTTCCGCATTATACTTTACTCCATAAATTGATTTGTCAATATTTTCGTCCTCGTCTCTAGCTAACACATCCGCATAGTAAAGATGGAACGGTTCTTCTGGAACGAGTTGTTTAATTTTCTTTATAGGCACGTCCATGTTTTCAACTTTAACCTTTGTTGTAGGTGTGGGAATTTTTCGGTGATCGATTGCAACTGGGAAGCGGTTATTTCAAGGGATCAATCAATTGTTTGTGCATCTCTTTGAATTTTTGCTGAGATGTAGCGTCTCCCTTTTGTACGCTACAAACTTTTTCGTACAGCATCCTGCATAAGATGAAGACTGCGTTTATTCGCAATAAAATTGTTAACGTCCGTCATCATGAAACTTTGGATGAGAACTAGCGGTTTTGAATAATGTCAAATATTTATATACTCGTCGAAATTCTTCCTATATCGACCATTATCCAAATCAAAATCTTTCACAACAGTTATAAAATTATGTTTTGAGTCACCCCAACACTGTAAACACATTTCTTTAAATTTCGGATATGTCATGTCACCACTTATATGATCCGAAAAGATATGGCGAAGGTTTGTATCATCCTGTTTCCATAATGCGATTACATTGGCGTTATCTCTGAGTCTATGTTTTAAGGCACTAGCGTAAGTTTGACATAGATAGAACGAATCTATTGCTTTATGTCGGCCGAACGAGAAAAATTGAGTGATTTTACTTTGCTCGTTTGCAGGTATATCATCGAAAACCATAATTGAATCTTCTTTGGTATCTCTGGGTTCAATCAAATCATCGTAATTTTCAAACTCATGGTACCCAATTTCTTCTTTTAATGGTGTAAAACGTTTCTTAATAATTCGTATTTCGGTTGATATAAACTTTTAGAAAACACATAAACGTTTTGGAATCTAAGACCGTTCTCGTGCAAGATCAGAGATATTAGAGCATTAGTTTTCCACAACTCGATGGTCCAGCGAATATAGCTCGTATGTTAGACGGGAACAATGAACCATGTTTACCATCCTCTCTTGCACTAGCAATAGCAAAGTTATCATAATTCTGTATAGGTATTTTAACTTCTTGTTTCGCAGTCTCCATATTGCTTCGAGCGTACGCTTGCTTTTGCTGCTGCTTGCGGTGATAGCTTAACGTCTCTTTCGGTATATTATATTTTTACTGATGGAGTAAATACTTGATTTACCCAGCCGAACTTCTTCTATAGCTTTTTCTAATGCTTCGTTACTGTATCCACTACTTCGTTTTCTTATGTAATTGCGAACCATGACAACTTCGAATTACCCTTGGAATACTGTCACCCTATGGCAATTTCACCTATGGGGCAATTTCACCTATGGGGCAATTTCACCTATGGGGCAATTTCACTCTATGGGCAATTTCACCCTATTCTGATGGAGGTAAATTGTCTAAAATAACTAGAACTTATGGTACAAGAGATGCTCACCATTCGACAAATAAAAGTAGACTAATTGAAACAAAATAATTCCTTGCTTTTATACAATTTTATTAAAATATATACAAAATATTTAATTGTGAATAAATCTATTAACAATTTCCGTAAACGGATTATATTCAAACATAGAGTCATGTATAATTAAAGCATAAGCCTTCATCGACGGTTCAAAATTTCTTGAAGCTTCTAATTCCATTCTTACATCAACCGTTGCATCCTTGATGCTTTCAAATTGATGACGACAGTCGATTACAAAGACAGGTGAATTCCTTAAACCTGTTGTAGTCCATTAAACATTTATTTGACGATTTGTTCGGGTAGTATTTTTCCATAAAAGATGCATAAGACAGGTACGCTGGCAAGTAGTCATTCTGCTCGAAATCCAAATTTAATCGACCTTGAGGGAACATCTGAGAGTTTAAAACACTTTGACATTGGTTATATTGGCATTCGTAAAGCTTGTAGCATTTTCTTCTTTCCTGTCGTACTTCCCATTTTGCAGCGCCAGTAATATCCACCGAGCCTTCTCTGTTTCGTTCGATACTTTAATTCTCCATACTTGCGACTTTGATTGTGTTAGAGACGGTAATTCATGTAGTTCCCATTTTCTGAATGCAACCATTATAGATGATTGATTTTGCATTTCCGAAAGCAGCGACGCCTTGGCGAAGTCACTTAATGTTATATGCGGACCTCCCATGAAATACGTTGTATTTTGAACGTTACTGTATTTCCAATCGACTTGTAGCAATTTACGTCCGACTTGGATCTGATTAAAATCAGCTCTTGAGGCATGTTGACGATAGTTTTCTTGTAATCTTCAAAAACCCAAAATGGTTTTAGCGGTATAGCACAACTAAACCGTCCATCTTGGAATATGGTATCGGGTTTCCACCCGGTATGTGTAATAGATTTTGTTTCTGATTCTTCCATGGATACTAAACCTTTAATAGTTCTTGTAATTCCAGGGATTCGGCAGACATCTATTATTTGATTATTACCCAATTTGTATTGAATTTCCTCAAACAGAAAATATGGTGCATTTCTAGTAAACTCGTAAGCTTTAGGGTCTGGTTCTGCTGCTCTAATCGGGTCTACAGTTGTTGACGCTTCCCTTAATGTTTCCGTAGGCTTATAGGTACCCTTTATAAATATAAAACTTTCATGGGGGTATGTGATGTTATCACTGCTCTGGATTTCAATTGAAATTCGATCGTTGTTTTCTGCATTCAATGTAAAGGGAAGATATGTATAATAATCTTCTTTTATTATGGTTTCGTCTAATTTATAACCTCCAAACACATCCAATTTGGGCACGTCCTCATACTTAAGCCTTCCAAGTTTAACGTTTTCATCACCGTGGAGATCTAAGCTGCGTTTACTTCTGCCTCCCATCATTTATAACTTTTAATCCCAAAGATTTTAAGAAACGTATTTCTTCTGCTGTAAGTCTCTCGACAACTTGACGCTTTGACACCGTATTCACTTCTAATCGTCTGGGGGTGTTGTAGCGTGCTTTATATACAAAATCGATAGGCATTTTCAGCTACTTTTTATTTCCAGTCTCACACAGGTGTATGTTTCCGGGGAAAAGTTTACCAATTCACCCAAATGATCGACTAGTCTGATTGTAATATTATCAATTTCTGTCACGCTCAGCGGATAATATATGACGTGGTTAGGTTCCTTTTCCAGATTATACCCGGGTGGTACAGATAGACTGAATTCGAATATGCTGTGGGTAAGAAAATTGTTTCTGAACGATCCGCTGGTGATATTGGTTTCCACAAAAATGTTTGAGACCGATATTATGTTCACTTGCTGATTAGCGATATGTACGGTATCTGCAGTCAATTTGCGGTTGGTAAACCCCAAGATGCTTCCAATATTGTTTTACGGTTTGCCCCAAAATCTATCGGTATACTGCTTCGTATAGAACACTTTAATGTATTATTGTTGGCACTCAGTTTAAAATATTTTTCAATGTTCTCGTTGATGTCCGGCTTCTGACTGAACCATTTTTTGAAGACGTCCTGTATATATGCATTTATTTCTTCTAATTCGTATGATCCAGGTTCAATGGTTATTCTGCGATGCTCTGGATCGTTAAAGTACAAGTTATTGTTTCCTGGATGTATGTTTTGCACAGTGTTACAAGTGTACAGTCCCACTAGACCCAAAGCATATTCACCGTCCTGTTTCAATTTAATTGGTGGGTAAATGGATCCTGTCGATATGACATTACCATACCCGAACACGCTCACTGTTTTAGCCATTGTCACTAAGAAACTTTAACACTAAATGTCCACAATTGTACGTGTTGTAAGTCTGCTCCGGTACACTGTTGTAGTAAATTTTACAACCTCGAAAATATCTCTCACTTCTTCCGGTGGTCTCAAGTCTCCAAACGAATCGTAGTAATACACACTATTTCCACGTTTTCGGTACCCCACCCAATGTGTACCCGAACCTTTGGTGGTATCCAAATTAATCACTCCCGATTCGTTGACATGCGGTCTAATCTTCTGTAACTGATCTCTAGAAAAGACACCGCGAAAATGAGGAATGTTAGATGCGTGTTTCCTTATATCTACATCGGTGAGAGCTCTTCGAGGTAACTTGCTTAGTTTTTGATACTTTTTACAAATGCTGCGCCCCTGTTTGTACGGTTTCAAGAATAATGCTGTGCCTTTTTGTATGGTTTTAGAAACATTCCATTTCCTTTTTCCCAACGGTAATGGCTTCCATAGATCTGTTGTGTCGTTCGCTCTCCTTAAGCTGTTCGTTGGCCGTCCTGACATCATTTACTGCTTTAGCTATCCCCGCAGCACCACCTGTTAGTGCCCCTAGAGCACTTAATCCTGCGAATATCGGAATCAATGGTAAAAAACCTCCTTTCTGTGGAACGGGTATAATACGTGGGACTTTAATTTTGTTTCTCCCACCGGCTCCTTTTATGATTTTTACCAATTAGAATACCAACGTCTAGTAGCTTTTTCAAGTTGTCGGAACCAACTCGGTCTACTGCAGGAGCGTATTTTCTTCAAGAATCCGCCTTTAAAACTTATTTTCTTCTTTAAACCCATACCCATTTTCTCTTCGCTTTCATAGCGTTTGTCACAAACCAAGCTGCAGCTTTTTCCCCAAACTTTGCGTTCTTAGACTTAACTCTCCCCCAGGCTTCTTCTTCTAAAATTTTATCTGCTCGGTGTCTGGCTGGAAGATCGTCGGGGTACTTGGCGTATGCAATGTCGTGGTCTTTACACAATTTATCTAATTCGTTTATTCCAGGATCACCTCTTGCTAAGCGTTCATCCAACTTTGTACCAGGACCGCAGTACTGATAACCTGGAATATGCAGCTCAAACGGTAACCTGTTTATAGCGCTGTTGATTAAACCCTCTCCAGAACAGATAATCATGTGTTTACTCAAAAAAATCTCAAACTATACTAAATAAATAAACAACAACGAGTCTATTTATACTTTTTCAAAAAATTTACAATATATTTACAATAACAATACATTTACATCCATGTCTCTTGGGCTGTCTTTTATACTCTTTCTAGTTATCACCATAACCAGAATCTTCAGATTCTGACAAATTTAAACGTCTAAACATTTCCACTAATGTTCTTGTACGCATCACATCTTGCACAAATATATCCGGAAAACATATAACCAGCTCCAATGCATTTAGTGCGCTCTGATTCAATTCGTTGTAGAATAAAATATTGCTAATTCGAACTTCGCCTTCAATCAAGATTTTAATTCGTTTCTCTCCTTCAGTCATAGTATTAAACCCATCGCAATCATTTAAATTAGAATTAGCAACAAACCCTACTAATTCGCTGTATAATGCTGGGAAGTCACGACTTTCCAACTGCTTAAGTTGATACTCAAACAACTCTCGCATATGGAATAGTTTACGGCACTCCAATTCGTTTATAACTATCGAGCTATCACCCATTATTATTTTTAACTGGAACGTTTCGTTCTCGGTTGATTCCAGACACTGGCGACAGAGTGATATAAAACGGACCTCCTAGTTGTATGTGTAGATCTTCCATTTCGGTGCACCATTTAATCGAGTGTTTAGCACGTCACGAGAAAATACGTTGATTTGAAATTCACTTGAAAATTTGTAAATGCTAACCAATTTTCGTATGTCAATTCCAGAACATGGTTACCACAATATTTCTTGCTACACACCAATCGTAATACGGGTTTTATTCTCTGGTTTATAACAAACCCAATTTCCACATTATGAGGGTGTTCACCCAATTCACTTAAACTATACGTAAACTTATTAATCAGATTTTCGGTATACGAAACTTGTGCATCATTAACACCTGCAGACTCCATTGCTTTGCACTGATTTCACTGAGATGACTGAGAAGGATGCTATGCAGATCATCCTTTTAAATGTTTCAGGGTTGTTGTTGCGCATGCTCCTCATTATCATTTGCAGTATGTTACAGACAGGCATGAACTAGTTTGTAATCCGATTCAAGGTTAGTTAAGAATATTAGGTTTTACTGGTGTGATTAGACTAGTTTGGAATGCATGAATAAGCAGAGAGCTAACTGGTTTTCACCAAGGTAAATAGACTAGTTTGGAATGTTACTCAAGGTTAAACGACGCTGGGTTTTAAAAGTAAAGTAGCTAATTATACCAATTATGTATAAAAGCATGGTACGAGGCGATATAAATTCAGTTTTGTTTAGTCTTCGGCTAGTTACAACTGTTAAAAGTCTTTGACCAGTTTTAATTTCTTTATAGAAAATGGCATCATTCGTGTGCAACGTCTGCGGGGCTGTCTTCTCGAGAAGCGATAGTTTGAAGAGGCATCTGTTCCAGCAGCATGACGTGGGATCGAAACCACCGGTCTTTTGTTTGCGATGCATGCCCTGCATCCTTCTCGCGAAAGGATAGCCTAAACGGCACAAGGACGCCAAACATGGTGTGGCTGTCCCCGTTGCAGGCCCATCCGGGGTCAAACGACCGACTGCACCAACGGTTGAGGAACCTGCCCCCAAGAAGTCGCGGAGATGTGCGGAATGCAATGTGGACGTTGTCAACTTGGCAGCCCACCAACGCACGAACGCGCACAAGACTAATGCTAAGTCGTGTCTTGGATGGAGGTGTGGAAGTAGTAGCTACCGCTTTTAAAACAAGAAGTAGCTACATACAGAATTAAAAATGCTAATACTAGTGGTATGTATTTTTTATAAGTATTTTGTGTTTGCTTAGTTTGTATTTTTAGGTCTATTGGATTTTCTATGCGAGCAGAAGGAGAGGTTCATAGCCTTAGTCGGGGAACAGCTGGCTATACACACCTCCCTCAAGGTTAATTGCGAGTTGTTTGGTGGCTACACCAAGATGGCTGCGGCAGAGGGTGTTGAAGATGTTAAATCTTTCAACACCCGAAATGTTGTGGTCACCTCCTCCAGTGACCTGGAAGCGGTCTACAACACTTTTATGGAGAGGATGTCGGCTAAGTCGGACGAGTTCCAAGAACGAGATTCTGGTTAGTTTCTACAATTATTAATTTTTTCTAATTTTTAAATTTTAGGATGGACTCTGAAACATGTGTTGTACTTGGAGGTAAATGTTAACAAGTACCAACCAATGCGCGGATCCTCCTACATCGAGCTTCCCAAATGGATTCAGGATAAGGGAGCCATCATTAACATCCAGAATCAAGACAATGCATGTTTTGCCTGGTGTGTTGTGGCTGCTCTTCACCCTGATGATGTTCACGATCCGCAAAGGGTCAGTAGCTACCCGCATTACTCGACGGTACTCAACTTTGTCGACATTGAGTTCCCGATTAGAGTTAAAGGACATCCCAGGTTTGAAGATTTAAATGCTATTAGCATCAACGTGTTTGGGGTAGAAAGCAAGTCCATCGTTGGACCACTACATTTCACCGCTAATAAAAGGGATCGGCATGTGAACCTACTGTACATTCAGGATGGATGCAAGTCCCACTACTGTTGGATCAAAGATTTGGGGAAGCTAGTGGGTAAGCAGTTGTCCCGCTATGGACATAAATTCTTGTGCGATGGATGTCTTGTGTTTTTTCGCAGCGAGGAGCAACTTGTTAAACACACCGAACAAGACTGCAACCATGTGGTAACAACCATGCCGAACCACTTCAACAACATCCTCGAGTTCACGAACGTTCACAAGCAAATGAGGGTACCGTTCGTGATTTATGCAGACTTTGAAAGTGTGTTGAAGCCTATTAGCTCCGCAGTTCCGGATCCCACCTCTTCCTTCACCAACAGCACACAACACCACGAACCCTTCAGTTTTGCATACTATATCAAATGTTCATACGATGACTCGTTTAACAAATTTGAACTGTACAGAGGACCTGAAGCCGCAAAAGTTTTTATGGAAAAGATGAAAGAGGAAGCCCAACGATTGGGAAAATTTTAAAACAAACACCCCATGCTTCCAATGGAACCCCTAGATGAGTTGTTGTTTCATATGGTTGAGGAGTGTGGCATCTGTAAGCAGCCTTTGGGAAATGAGAGGGTGAGGGATCACTGCCACCTCTCAGGAGATTTCGCTTTGCCGCACACTCCCAATGCAACATTAAATACACGGTTCCAAAGTTTATCCGGTGGTGTTTCATAACCTAAGCGGTTATGATGGACATTTTATCGTAAGGAGCTAGGATGTGATAAAGAACGTGTAGAGGTGATCCCCAACAATAAGGAACGATATATTTCATTTACGAAGTATGTTCGATTAGCAGGAGATGCAGATACTGAAGATGATCACAATTTAACGATCCAGCTGCGTTTCATAGATTCGCTTCGTTTTATGGCATCATCGTTGGATAAGTTGACGAAGAATTTAGAACCTCAACAGTTTGTTGAGGTCCAAAATTTTCTCAGACGACAGATCGCGTAGTTTGCTGACAAGGAAAGGTGTTTTCCCGTATTCATACATTTCTGATGTAAGTGTATTGAATGAAACCTCTTTGCCCGCAAAACATGCTTTCTTCAACGACTTATCTTCTACGACTATTAGCGATGAGGATTATAAACATGCGCAGAAGGTGTGGGAGGAGTTTCACATACGAAACTTGGGTGAATACAGCGATCTGTATTTAAAGAGCGATGTTCTACTGTTGGCAGACGTTTTGAAAATTTCAGAAACGTTTGTCTAAAACGTACAATCTCGACCCGGCTCAGTACGTGACAGCTCCTTCTCTCGCCTTTGATGCAATGCTGAAACACACTGAGGTGAAGTTGGAGTTATTAACCGATGTTGATATGCACCACTTTATTAAGAAAGGCATTAGAGGTGGTCTCACTCAGTGTAGTCATCGGTATGCTCGTGCCAACAACAAGTATATGGAGGTACAACCCCAGTGAACCCTCCATGTACTTGACATACCTCGATGCCAACAACCTATATGGATGGGCTATGAGTCAACCACTACCACATGGGTTTTCAGGTGGTTAAACATCGATCAGGTTAACCATCTGAAAGATAACATTTTGAATATCCCCATTACACACAATATGGGGTACATCCTAGAGGTTGATCTGCACTACCCACAACAGCTTCAGGATTTGCATAACGACTTGCCTTTCTGCCCCTGAGACCATGGTTCCACCAACACTGTCTTCTAGGACTCCAAAGCTACTCACCACACTTTTTGATAAGAAGAAATATGTAATCCATTACCGAGCACTTCAACAGGCTCTGCGCAATGGCTTACAATTAACTACAGTTCACCGTGTGTTGGAGTTCGAGCAATCACCGTGGCTCAAACCCTACATTGATCTCAACACGAATCTCCGTACCTCTGCCGCTAACGCGTTTGAAAAGATTTTTCAAACTTATGAACAATGCGGTTTTGGTAAAACAATGGAGAACGTGGACAAAAGGGTCGATGTCAAGATTGTGTCGCGGTGGGAGCACGACGGGAAAAAGTTGTGCGCGAGTGGACTAATAGCTAAACCTAACTTTAATAGTTGTACCGTGTTGGGGGAAGATCTGGCGATTATACAGATGGATCGTGTTAAAATTAATTATAATAAACCAATCTATGCAGGATTGTCAATTTTAGATTTGTCCAAAACTCTTATGTATGAGTTTCACTACAGTACCATGGTTCCTCTGTATGGTCCCAGATTGTCCCTGCTTTATACGGATACAGACTCTTTAGTTTATAGTGTTGAGACGCCAGACTTATACAGTGACATTAGTGCGAACATTGAGCATTTTGATACAAGTGATTACCCTCCAAACAATAAATACAATATACCACTTATAAACAAAAAGGTGTTGGGTAAGTTTAAGGACGAGTTTTGTGGGGATTTGGTGTTGGAATTTGTAGGTAGTAGGGCTAAGTCCTACTGCATTATTAGTGAGAAAGACATTGTTAAAAGATTAAGGGTGTTAGTCGTAGTGTGGTGGCGGGGATTAGTGTAGATAGTTTTAGGGATGTTGTTATTAATAATAGAGATGCCCTCATGAATACGATGGTATCAATCCGGAGTAAGAAACACCAACTTTATACACAGCTTATTAATAAAATCAGTTTATCGGGCGCAGATGACAAGCGTTACGTCATCCCGGAAGCATATCAACCTACGCATGGGGGCATAAGGATATAGGTTAAGTTGTTTATATTTTATTGTGTATATATAGTATATAAGTTAGTTATAAGCATATCTACCCTCCCCCATCCTTAAAATTTCCTTTGTTCCCGGCGGCATGTGTTTACCTCCACGTGGTGTCGCTGGACGGTAAAACATATTGTTAACGACAATATGTCTTATTGACTGAAAACACGTCTCCTCTTTTTACATTAATCTCTTTTGTTACAGCTCTATTTTAAACAACCTATTAATTTCTTTTTGTTGCAGGATTAAACTTTCGGCTACACACAGGAAATAATGTTATACTTTGTAAAATTGTAATAGTTTATTAAACTGTAAATTGGATAAATAAATTATTAAACTTTTGTGTTACTACCTCTAACTGTTTGGTTAAAGCATATACCTTGGGTAGCAAAAAAGGTTTTAAAAAATGGAGTTAAATATATACGAGCAAAGGCGAAATTTAGAGGTTTGAGAGCTTAAAGTGTAACTTTGCAGGGCGTGGTCCGATTTCAAATCTGTTTGCAGATTCGGATTCTACATAAAATTCTAAGCTAACAAGATGTATCGCGTGACTAAAAAAATTTATAAGAACGCTCAAAAGTCGCTACAGGTAAGAAATCTTAAAATTGGGGTAGCTCCCTGGGGGATGATGCTATCTAAAAAATTCCTAGAAATTCGGGTAGCTGAGAAAATTCTAATATTAATCGATACCAAACAAGATAGGTTTATCTCGAAAGATGCGTTGGCTAGTCGAAGAAAACTATTTGGTCCAGAATGTTAGCGGTAAAAAAAATCTTAAAAATAGGTTTATCTCGTGTGTGGAAATGCGGATGCTCATTTATCTCGAAAGATGAAAAATGGTTAGTCGAAGAAAACTATTTGGTCCAGAATGTTAGCGGTAAAAAAATCTTAAAAAATAGGTTTATCTCGTGTGTGGAAATGAGGATGCTCATTTATCTCGAAAGATGAAAAATGGTTAGTCGAAGAAAACTATTTGGTCCAGATGTGTGTGGAAATGTGGATGCTGGTGGAAATGTGGCGGTGGTTCTTCACTAAATACTCTACTAACACGTATTAATTGGTTAAGACTTAGATTTATCATGTGTTCTTAAATGTGATTCGATATTTTCAAACTAAAGTGAAGTAATAAAATGCATTGTGTTTTAGAATTATAATTTAGAATATTTGTAATATTTGCAAATATATTTCATGCATAAAAAGGACCTTAATGAACATAGTTTCTGAAAACTTATGCTTGGGCTAAATGGTGCTATTGATACTAAACTCCTGACAATTTATTATAAACTTTTTTACAGGATCATTTTATTGCAACTTGTGTTTATTATATACTAATAATTGTAAAAATACATCTGTTAAAAATTCTAACATTGTTGGCAAATGTATATTATAGGAGTTGATAAAATAGTAAATATGAAACTTGATTGCCGTGCAGTTTAAGGACGTTTTCTTCGGATACTGGTTTTACAGTTGAATCGTTATATCTTATCCAGCTTGTGTAACCTGCGTGAAATGTATCAGTTAGGTAGTGACCGTTTGTTGCTCTTTGCCTTCGTGGTATACTATGGCGAATAGTTTATATTGTTTTTCTTTGGTTGTGTAAATTTTTTTTTTGTGATTGTAATTTGGAGCTGATTTTTAAGGCTATTGAATATTCTATAGACTTTATTATTTTAGAACAACTGTTAAATTTGAAATCGAAGAAATTAAGGTGTAGTATAAGTATAATTGGAAGCTTTTCTAATGTGATTTGTTCCCATGTTTCAATTATTTCGGTTGTTTTTGACGATGTTATGTCTTGGATTTGATTTTTCGAGACGAGAGTTTTTAGTGCTTCTTGTATATTTGTAGCTTTCTCAATATATAAATGTAATGTGAAAAACTGTTGTAATTTGTCCGTAACTGTATTATGTGCTTTAGGTATTCTTGAACGTAGTAATCCACTGAAGATCTCGCTGATAGGGGTGTGTTGGTTTTTGGTATGGTATGTGATTAGGCAATTGTGTTTCGTTCCTTTTGCCTGGTAACTGCTGAATGACTTTAGTAGATCTAGCACTTCATCGTTTAAACTTTTGAGCATGTAACTAAGTAATTCTTCGGCATCTTCTTGGCGTCTTTCTTCTTTGGACTTAACGCTGTAGGTATTTTTAATTAATTTGTGTATCGAAACTGGTTTAAATGGCTTTTTGTAGTTGATTAATACCTTGTATTTCTCATTTTCTTTTTGTTTAAGCGTAGTTCAAATCTTGGTCTTGATAAATCATTGAATTCTAAGATGAAGTTAACCATGTTTTCAATTGTTGGTATGCTGTTTTTATTTCTTGAGGTAATTGGCATGTATTTGACTAACCTATTAAATAAATGATAGAGAGAGGTCGGCATGCTATAACCATTTGTAGTATTGAGTTTATGTAGCAGCAATTGTTTCCGTTAATTAAACCTCGAGGCGACGGGTTCTTAATTTGATTTTCTATGTGTAAGTTGCTAAACATTTTTTCATTCCATATAAGTTTGCGTCATTTGAGTTTGATTTATACGATTCTAATGTAGAAGGCGATTGTGTTGGTGATTTTGTCAATATTGTAGGTGATTCAGTTTCTAGTTTTAGTTAGTCGTTCTCAGTATTTTTTTGAGATTGAAGGTAATCTTTTTGTCTTTATTATTAAGTAGACTATCCCATGAGGTTGTCATTGTTAATTCTTGGGGTTCGTATTGGTTGTTGTTGTTATGTTCGTTAAGGAGGTTTGTGTTGCGTTTGTAATTTATTGGTGCTTTGTATAGGGAACGTTTTTCTATGTGGCTGTTTTCTTTGGTTTTTGTAGATTCGTGGAGTCTTCGGTATTATTATTCGAATTTTGTGATTGATTGTTTAATGGGATAGAGCAGCGGAAGGGATTGGTTTGGTCGAGAGGTAAGTACTTTGAGGAATTAAGGTTGGGTATAACATTCGGTTTGTTAGTGTATGGTTGTTTTTTGATTTAAGATTTTTTGTGTTTGTGGTCATGAAAATTTCATCTAGAGAAGGCGAAGGGGGGAAAGTTCCTAAAAAAGAGGCGGCGTTGCCTCTTTGAATGGCAATGCTAATTTGTTGAATAAGGAATGAGGTAGCTCTTCGATCTTTGTTTTGAATTGATGTTTTCCTTCCTATTTCTTTAAGGAAATTCATACCCGTAGGGCTGAAAACACCGAGTAGGGGGGTGTCCCAGTTTTCTTGAAGACATTTGTCTATGTTATTTAGTACCAAGTTAGTTTTATTAAACTAGATGTTTCCGGCTTCTAGTATTATAGGGTTTTATTTACTGAAAAATGGGGGTAGGGTGGAGTTGGTTAATCATTTTGAATAGTATGAAGAGGATACAAATGTCGGAAGGGCCAGAGAGGTATATGAATACAACTTTCAAGTACACCATAAACCTAAAATTTTGATTAAATTCTTAAACTCAATCGAAAAATTAGAACTAGAGTTCCAAACCTCTAACGTCTTGAAACAGACCTAATGATATTTTGTAAATAGTTGTTTTTATATAATTTAAAGCGCATTATTTTTAATACAATTATACATTTGACTGCATTTATGGCTTTGACTACTAAAATATAAAATCTATCAGAAAAAAGTATGTAAGTGTGAAGTGTATTTATTTTTGTATTATAAATGGATACAAAATTTCAATAGTCTAATCACTCTGTAGAAAGGTCACAAAAATATACTTACAAAGTTTCAATATGAACAAAAATAATTCACAATTGTCCGAACGAACGATTCAGCAATAATATTACACATGACCTTACGTTTAGCTCTTGAACCTGCATGCGCATGGAAATTAGCCAGTGTAGCTTTCGCTATCAGTTTTAGGCAGTTAGCGTTCCCTAGTCTTTGTATCAAGACATTGCTGTCTGCTGTACTTGGAGATTTTTACTGCATGTGCTTTTGGAATCGTCCATACGTCACGTTTAGCTCGGTATTCTTTAGAGGCCCCTTGTTTACAATTGTTCGAGAAACCTGCTGGTGTAACTGGTTTGTAACGACTTTTAAGACTTAAAATTTTAACAGCCGGTAAGTCTTTGTACTTCTTAAATTGTTCACGTTCCGGATTAGTCTTCCTTTTGTTTGTTTATTTAGAATAAACTTTATGGTTTATTACGAACAATCAAAATAATATAGTACATCTTGGTAGTTTCAAGTAATAGCACTAAAGACAAAAGCATTATCTTTTATGCCACAATAAGAAATTAGTTTAATGAAACTTCAACTTGTTTTTACCTTAGGAAATATGTACGTTGGTATATAATGCCCTTATTTGAATTTAAATTCAAAGTTAAGCTAATAATTTTTGTGATTAAAATATAACATCTATCGAGATAAAAACTAAAGGGAGCCTAACAGCTTGACTTTCTCTCAAATCTTTTGTAGATATCTTTTTGTTATGGTTTATCAAAGTCAAAGTGCATTTCTCCGTTCCTTTCCTTAAAATCTTGGATTTAAGCGCGGCTTTCATAATTATTATGTTATGACCAGTGTCTATATCTGCTTCTGTGTAGCTTCTACAATCTTTCACTTGATCCCTATACCGTCGTCTAACGGGAACGTAATCTATTTAATATCCCGTTATGTCTCCTGGCACCTTGTATGTGTATCGTCTTTTAGGATGATGTTGGAATAATGCGTTTGTGAAGGTTAAATTGTTTTTATTGCAAACTCTAACGGCCAATTTTCCCTATTGTTTCTCGTGCCTAAACCAGATAAACCTACTACTGCTCTCTCCCTACCCTTACCTTCCTCTGCATTAAAATCTCCAGTGATTATTAAATTTTAATGTCCATTTACGAATATTAGCATGTTTTTGATATCTATGTAGATTGCTTCTATATCTTCTTCGGTATAGTTGAGGGTGGGCATGTATACTTGTACTACTACCGTATTTACCGGTTTAGATTCTAATCTAACTATGGTACTCTATCTTTCTTTTTCAAATAGTCTTGTACACGGAGTCGTATCTTTTTCTGCATAACTATCCCCACACCAGAATTTTCTTCCTCTGATTCTGTATGATTTGCCTTAAGTCTCCGCTCAAAAAATCCCCTCGTTTCTGGTTACCGAACCTCGCCATAATATTATTGTGTCTAATGCTAACCTATCCATTTCAATTTTCAGATTCTCTAGCTTACCTATTTGCTTCATGTTTCTGACATTCCAAGCTCTGACTCGCAAAATGTTTCTGACGCTTTTTTAAGCTTGCGAATTACAACCTCCAAAGTAATCCCTACGCGGAGATCCGAATGGGGGACTATTTTAGCTCCGGAATCATTTACCCTAGAGGATGCCAACATTTTAAAGATATTTTTAGTATGTAGTGTACTTGGGGGATAGTGTGGTGATTTCCCGTTGCTTTCCACATCGCAGTAGTATGTCTTAGAATGCCATACCGACCCTCAAGGTCTCTGCCACTCTAAGTTCCAAAAGAGCTGCTGCCCTCTTTTAATAATACAAATAAAATTTTATAATTAAAAAAAATATTGCCCAAGCTGCTAAATCTATACATGATCGTTTTTTGCTTTCCTTGTAAGATTTGCTTTACGGATTGCGACATTTTGCACTTAAGCCATCGATATGTTACTGTACAAGGATTATATAACTCTCGTATTTTAAAAACTATAAGTATCTTTTTGTAATATATTCAATTTAACGTACCTTTTTGTCATGTTTTGAACCATTTGAATAAAAAAATTGAACAGAAGAAACAAACTGCAGCACGTGTAAGTGGGTCTATTTCTATGACTAGTGATACACTTATTTTCTTAAGTAAAAATTCATCAAAAATAATTTACATAATAGTATTGTTAGATTTAGCAGTTGCCAAGAACAGCGGAAATGTAAGAGCTTTCCTACTTTCAGAAACGCTAAACTCTAAATGTATACTCAATGTTAATTTTAAAATTTATCCACTATCATAAGATTTCAGTTCTATTTTTGACATTTGAAATGAATTTGGCAAGAATCCTAAATGGAGATACTTGGAACTAAAATTGCTTACATATGCGAATAAAATTCCAAAGCTATAGGTTTGTATGAAGCCAGATAAACCTCTTTTCAATTTCGGTTTCTCGTCGCCTGCACTTGTATGAAATGAACGATAAGCGCTAAAACCAACCGGATTCGAGCTAAGGAACAGACGTTATGCGTTTAAAACATAGTTGAAATTATAAAGAAATCTTGTTGACAAACCTTTATCATATATTATAATTTAAAAGTCTTTATGATATAACATATTAACAACATTCTGCAGAACATTTTTGCAATAGTACGCCGCCAATCAGATTTGTGTAATATAAAAGGACACTTTACCTAATTAAATCTTTAAAGCTTTGGATAAGTGGCTAACGTAACCATTGAACTACATATGTCAAGCTATTGAATTACCTACTACAAAGCTTGGTGGTGTTGCTTGCCTAAGGTTTATCTGGATCTGCCTTCGTCGCAAGTAAATGCTGTCACAGTTGTCTACGATTTCATAAAAACATTAATATTACGTAATTGTGGTACCACATTGAAAATGAAACTTTACCATAATTTAAACGGGTGTGATTATTTATTAAAAAGAGACAATGAAATGGAGGAGTCTATAATATTTATATTTCAGTGAGACCATGTTAAATATAAAAAATTATAGGCGACGTCTGACGTGGCAATTGTAAATCCAGATTGCAAAGTGCATCAAATTTAAAAGATGTATCGGGATTTATACACAGGATAGCAACAAGCTATGCGCAGTCGTCTGTGTGCAAAATAAATATTAAATATTAAATTAAAAATAATATTACGCCCTTTTTTAAAGTTGTAACTAAAACTTTAAACAATAGTGTAGTACATCTGAATATATGCTAATACACGTAATTTTGAAACTAGGTATGTGGTACATCCGAAACTTAACATTATCATCATTGGGTGTTCAGTTCTGGAACTGGTTAGACGCGTACCTCCATAGTTTCCAATCCTGGCTAACCTACACGTTTCCTTGAAATTCCCACAGTCTACATCTTTGACAATCTGCGTGCAATAATCTGCTCTAGTTCTACCACTACCTCTCTATTTTCCTATTTCTGCCTGTAATATAACCCGCACTATTCCCCGAATTCCTTAGAACGTGTCCTGTCCTTCTATTTCTTCCATTCTTTTTTGTTTTTCAAAGATATCTTTCTTTCCCTACCATTTCTAGAACCTCCGCGTTCTTAACTTTGTCTGTCCATTCTATCATGGTCATGCATTTGAAGCACCACATTCCAAAGTGCTTTGCCTTTTTCCTGTTTGCTTCCGATATTGTCCTTATATCATTACCGTACAGTGCTTAGCTCCACACATTTGCTTTCAACAATCTTTTCTTGTTTCAATGTTCGTTGTCTTCGAACATAGCAGCTGCTCTTTAGTGTTAAATACAGATCGGTTTCTCTTCTATTGTTTTCTAAATACATACCATATTTCACCAATATTCAGTAGTATGTGAAGGGGTTAAGCAACCTGGGACTACCAAGATCCCCCACCACTTTGCCGAATGATGAGTTTTTCAATAAATCCTTTCGCACAATAAACATTAGTTGGGAGTATTGCAAAACCATCACCTGTAGTTGTTTATAATAACCATCAGGTTTAAGTACAATTATTTTTTCGTCATTAGGTTTTCCGTCTTACAAGTGGTTAGACGCGTACCTCCATAGATTTCTATGCTGAGCTCGCCTACACATTTCCCTGAAATTCCCACTGCCTAGATACAGCTCAGTTCCCCTTCTATTGTTTTCTTATTATTATTGTCTTTTGCAAAGACAAATAAAATTAGTACTGTTTAAATTTAAATTATCAGCTTAGCAACCTTTTTAACCATATAAAATTTCATGAAATTTTATATGGTCACAGAATTAGGTAGTAAGCATTAAAAAATATTCGTAAGCATATTCTAACTAAATGTATAACACACAGAAAGTCAAATTACTTGTGTATATTCATTTAGACAAATTAGAGATTTGTAAAATGTTACGTTTGAATACTAACACCATTAACACAAATAAAACAGCGAAAATCATACCTGAGGCAAACCAAACGTCCCAGTTAGTTACTTTTGTCTTAGTATATTTTTGTGTTTGAGTTCCACCTGGCGTTCAGCAGAAAAAGCATCTGCCGCTGTCAAACGAGTTGTCCACCAAGCGAAATCTTCAACTTCTCTATATAGAAAACATCTGTTCCACCAAATAGTAGCAATTAAAAACTATTTGATCCCATCTAAGAATATTCTGGCTTCCAGATACTTTTACGTTGTGAAAGTAGAAACGAACATTGAACAAAAATTTATAGAAGAATTGACGACGTGATCTGCTTAAGATAAATGCAAACATAAACGGTATGTTGCACTTATATAGAAGTTGACTTAGACATTTTGGAATAAAT
Source organism: Platerodrilus igneus (assembly GCA_036346225.1). Classification (NCBI taxonomy): domain Eukaryota; kingdom Metazoa; phylum Arthropoda; class Insecta; order Coleoptera; family Lycidae; genus Platerodrilus; species Platerodrilus igneus. Next base: position 504,971 of record JARFIW010001407.1, read on the forward strand.
TGTTTATCCGACGTAAAATTTTGGACCATGCAAAATCAAATGTGTAACCAATTTATAAAGCACATGTTTTAACTATTTATCAAAAATTAATCTGTATTTATCTTACGGTCTTTAATTTAAAAGATAGGTCCAACTACATAAAATTTAATCTTATATGAGAGATAAGACGTCTATAAAATTATTTTTATTTGAACTATATGCTTTTAGATAGGAAAATACATACCATAGTTAACCTCGTGGCAATTGCAAGATGTGTTAACAATATCGATTTGCACTGTCAGGCAATCAGATATTCAAAGGAAGCGAAACCTACTCTGACGTTATCAAGTAATCAAAATAAAAGAAAAGTTTAGCAATGGAATGATGAAAAGGAAATCCTGACATAGATTCAAATCCACCTCAGTTGCGTCTTGAAAGATATGTTTAAAGAGATCAACCAATCAGGAAAGTTCATTTATTTATATTATATAAATTAAGAAGAAGCCTGAATAAATATAATAATCTTTGTGTCTAGCTTTATTTTCAAATACAAGAATAAACGTAACAATATATTCCAAGGAATAATAAAAGTGTTTCTATAATAATGTAAACACACGTATTTTATAAAGTGCAAAACACATTCGACAAATAATAAAAATAAAAACCTATTTTAATTTAAAATACGAATATTCAAATATTCTTATCAGTTACAAACAAAGAAATCGAAAGTTTTTACTAGCGATGGTAAAATAGGGCTTATTAAAATCTTATCTCCAACGTTCACCTGGTTCAATCTTAAATCTTCACCAGTTTATCTGTTTTCAAGTGGATCTTCTATTTTTAATCAATTAACTTCAGAGTAGATCTTGTATCGAAAAAGGTTCACTTTTATTAGTATTTTACACACAATTATGTTTTATCAAATAATTGCGTTTGACAACCTCCAAGTTACATGTCGTAAACTAATTTAAAGCATTCAACTCAGCTTAAAATCTTACATGATGAATGACGAATTAAATCTTGAATGTCAAATATTATATATTATTTGGTTTAGAAAAGAATGAATGCCGTTCTTATTCAGATTCGGTTTATATACAAAAATTATCTTTATATGTCATTTTCAAGATTCTTCCCGATTCATTTGTTACGTTAATTTTTTCAAATAGAGCGATTCTGCATTAATCTTTAACTAGCATAACAAAGCTCCTTCTAAAAAGCACTTTTTTAAACACTTTTTCTGTTGTTCTCAGATTATACAAACTTAACAAGTTCAATAAATACGTATTAAACCGTCCTGTACAAAAATGTCCATCGGTACGTGGAATACATCCTTCATCGCCTTTATAAATTCGTTAAAATGTTTGCTGGGCGTTAAAACCACTTCTAGTTCTTTGGAAAGATTAAAACTTCTCGCTCATTTAAATACTTTAAAAGGGCTGTTATCTGCTCGTTTACTGTGAACTTCTATTTTGTTATCTGCGAAATTTAATGGAAATAATTATCGTTTTTTGCCTTCTTTATTGCTTGCATTCTAAGAGTGTTTCCCCGTTGTTGTGCGGAATATATACTTTTGTTTGCATTCGTAGAAGATTTAACATTCTATTGCTGGGAATGGTTTTATGTTGCTTACCACTGTCAGTTTCAAGTTATATAAACAGAAGTTCAATTTTAGAAAAGCTTTCTTCCTTATTACGTCCTCTTACTATTTGGCTCTTTTATATACGATTTTGAAATGCATTTTGTACATAGTGTGCTATTGTAAGTTTAGTTAGTGGTTCCAGTACCAAGCCGTAAACAAATGCAGTCGCATTTCCTCGACCTAAGATGGTACCAAAAAGAAGCCAATAGCTCAAAGTAGTGTATTTTCTGTTTGCTTTATTTTTCTTGCTGTTTTATAAGATAGACGCTTCTTTTTGGTTGATTCCACAATAAATTGCAGACCGTACGTTAGCAGATGCACGCTCACAACATGAACGATTGTGTATATTATTCTTAAAGTTTGCGTTAGAGCATTTTTTACTGTTTACTTTTCTGTGTAAATTAATGTTAACGTCAACAGCTTGCTTTTTACAATTTAATGTTCCGTTCCTAAATTTTAGAGGTGCACTTCCCAAAATAGATGTTACTGTATTATTTCTTGTACATATTTTGCGCTGAAGCACGTTGTAAGTACTCTTGCATGTATGTATGTATATATATTGCTATGCTCCCTAAATTATTCGATTTATCGTTTGGGCGACCATATTTATATTGCTATGTTTAAACAAGATGTTGGGCTGTCTTATTTCTATTCTTATTTCTTTATACGTATTCAAATCCTTTGTTTTGGTGGACTTCGTCACATTAATTTATATTAAGCAAATTCAATATTCAAATAAAAAAATATAGAAAAATAATGTCTTATAACTAAAATCTAACCTGGTATATTTCTTCGCTATTTCTTTCTCGCAATTGACGCATCAGCTAATATTTCCCATGTATTAAGCCATCCATTTGAATAAAAATTATTTTCCCCCAATTCAGGATTATTACATGCCCCTTCGAAATATTGTTTATCCACACGCTTGAACCATTGCATTTAAATTATTGCCATCACACTCTGGACTACCATTATTAACTTATACTTATGCACCCCAATTTATTGTCATCTCATTCAGACTTATTACTTCTTATCAATTTCCCCAAACTTAGAATACCATCTATTCTCAGAATATTGAATTATTATACTCAGAAATTGTATTTTTCTCCCCGGCTTCAGAAGCCCTATTATTATTGTGTTTTAGTTTAAATAAATTCCCTAAAATATACTTACGGTTAATCGGCAATCGTAATTTTCATCTTTGCACTTTTACAATTTTTCACTTTGAATTATTATTACGTATCACTTTATTTCATAGTGGCGCACCTCGGCCTTTGTTGAGTTGAAAACTGACTTCGTTATCACCGTACCTGTTAATATATCATTGCTCTTCTACTTCGTCAGTGGGTATGGTCTACAAACTCGTCGCTCATTTTAACCAATCAAATAATTACATTTAAAAAAGTTTCTGATGTAATTTTCTATGCTTTCAAATAATTGTGGCCTGCTCGCAGCTGTCTTTGGTATCAAACATGCGGTGTTTTTGACGAATCTAATCGATTTTTTTATAAACAACTGATGCAATTCCTCTTTTAATTTTTATATCTGCATGTTATTTACGCAATTTTTAATTTTCTATCTTATCAAAAATGGCTAACTATTTGTACGCATTTATATGCCTCCTGAAGCTCTATTTCTTATCTCTGTATTAATCTAATTGTTTGGAACTCTTTTGAATGCGTGTTTAATTACACTTTATTATGTTTACTTACAAAATACGCGTGCTTCCACTGAAAATATCATTACTTGCCTTATCTAAATTAACCAAAACTCTATCTACATGGTGTTAAATATTTTCTATCTACTTAATGCATGTCTTCCTTATTCCTACGCTAACTATGCGTCTTCCTATGTCTATCTACGTCGCTTAAAACTATTTATACTTTATATACAGGGTGTTGACTGCTTACTATTTACAACTATCTCCATTTCTCAATTCTTTTACTAAATAAATGCAGTTTTCTGCTGCCTATGGTAATTTCTCATTTCTAAACGACCTTTACTATAAAGTACACCCTTAAACAACCCCTTATCACAGCAATATGTATATATATATATATATATATATATATTAAATACTGTAGATATTAAGGTTCAATAGAGGGTAGATAGGTCTGATAATTACTTATTGCAGGAGTATCTAAGAATTTAAAGACGTTTTCTAAACGTTAGTATAAGAATTTACAATAAACATTAAACTTTAGGATTAATTTTTGCGTCGTTATATCATAAATATTAATATTAATTAAGAATATTAGGTAGTTTAATAAAGCGTAGGGTAAAGGATTTGTATTTTTAAAAAAGCAGCTTGTAGGAAAGTTTTCAGTTTAAGTACATAGTAAAAATCGATAATTTAAGAGGATGATTTCTTTAAGTGAATAAAGTGTACATAAATTTAGCACAGTGGAAAGCTTTAATATTGATTAACCTTATAAAGATGTAATGCAGGGTAAAATAGTGTTGTCGACAAACAACTTATATACGGCTAAAGTTTCTAAGAAGGAACGTGAAAGCAAACAATTCAGTTATAGCTAAAAATTAACGTTGAAAATGTTCCTGGTATTAATTTAAAAAGGAGGGAAGATGGTTTATTCCTAGGATTTTTAGTTAAACGCTCAAGATCGTTATAAACGAACGAATAACAAGTACTTGAGGTAGGGTGTTGAAGGTTGTATAAATGGATCGATATTAGATAGAGAAGTATTTTTACATGTATTAAAATAAGACAAAATTTAGGTGTGCATTTACTTTGAAACTACTAAGGGTATAAGGACTAATATAATAAAAATAGGAGAGACGGAGATAGTGGTAGGAATACACATATAGGAAGGAGATGAACGATACTCAAAAGAGGGTAGATGTGTTAGAATAATATTATACTTGTGAACTTGAGAATAAAGTTAGAAAATACGGGTTAGACAAGGACACGACAAACGGGTAACTGGCAAGGAAAATAGGGCGGGTACAAAATAGAAGACAGAACATTTTAATATGAGAAAGAGCGAGTGACTGTATATACGTGCCATGCCAGAGACTTGTTTTAAATGCTTGTGTTTGTATCAGCGAAGAGGGAATTCAACGAAGTCGACGGCCGTTGAAAATTTTAATTTGATTTTCGAGGTATAACATTTATTTTGTATGCAAAATGCTTAGATTTCTCGAGACGGTTGGCATACGACTGCCAGTTTTCCACGGAATTGTGGATAGTAAACGATACGATTTTTAGAATTAACGACGGCTGAGTGTTGTTTGGCAAAGAGCGTTTTGAGAATTGAAAACTGTTGTAGAAATTTACCAGGAAATACCGACAACATATAGGGAGCAAGCCAATCAAGAATTAACAAAAATGTTAAGTGATGGCATAACTGAACTATTAAATACAGATTTTCTGATTCCGTTTGTTGTTAAAAAGAAAGATAAAAGTATTCGGTTGTGTTTAGATGCAAAGAAGTATATCAACGGACTAAACCGCAATGTCATTGTCCACCTTTCATGGACACACTTTTAACGAGGTTAAGTGGCAAATTGGTTTCTAGTAAATTAGACTTAAGGAATTCTTTCTGGTTGATTCTGTTACATAAAAATTCTAGATGGTACACAGGGAGAAATGTATAATTCGGAGGTTGTACAAAATGGTTTGTCAAAGGAAAAGAGAGTTTATAAAGATTTGATATTCGGTGTAAGAGTTAGTACAAGTAGGTAAATAAGGCCGGTCCTAATTCAAAACGCGACAGACGTATTTTCCATGTGTAAAATACGTCTGTCACGTTTTGAATTAGGATCGGCCCTATATAATTTCAATGTAAAATAGTTGTGAAAACATTTCAATGTAAAATAGTTGTGAAAACATGAATTCTTATATACTTTCAATGTAAAATACTTGTGGGCACGTTTTGAATTAGGATCGGCTTTATATTACTTTCAATGAAACACACGTATGTTGAAAAATGTAAGTGCAGAGAAGAATTTGTGTAGCTGTTTTGAATTCGGTTTTCTAGCGAGAAGTTACACGTGCACCGTTTTGAATTAGGATCGGCGTTATATACTTTTAATGTAAAATGTGAAAACCTGAATTCTTATATACTTTCAAATGTAAAATACTTGTGGGCACGTTTTGAATTAGGATCGGCTTTATCTTACTTTCAATGGAACATATTTCAAAACACACGTATGTTGAAAAATGTAAGTGCAGAGAAAATGTGTGTAGATGTTTTGAATTTGGTTTTCTAGCGAGACAGTATGACAGATGCAAAATATCGCATTCAAGTCAATTGTGTTTTAATTAAAGTGGATTCTGATTTATGTTTAGAAGCTGCAAATACACATGGGCCGGTTTCAATTCAAAATGAGTTCACTCTTGTGATAGGTTGAAAAGTGGGTTGGCAAAGTACGCAGATGGTGGTAATCTGCTATATAAGGAGATTGCTCTAATATTAATTTAATTAGTCAAAGAAAAGCAATATGGATTTTAATACTCTTAATAAAACCACATATCGCAAACCTTATGTAAATTCAAAAGATCTTGTAGTGAATAAGAGGTTTGAAGTTTTAAAAGTGGAAACAATCAAGACAAAATATGGAGAAAGAGTATTAGTGGAAACAGAAGAGTTCAAGAGTATATTGCCATTGAGATATTTTGAATACCTTCAAGCACATGGAGTGAAACAATTAAATGAAAGTATTGGCTCGAACAAACACGTATACATAACTAGTAAGGGATCGATCGGTCTAACTGTCAACATAGAATTTTCAGAATAATATGTCACTAATTTAAGAAATTAGTTTATTATTATAACACATCTAAGTCGATTGTATAAAGAATGATGTATCAAATTAAAGTGGGTTCTGATTTATGTGCGTTTTACTTTGAGTTTACTACCTTGTTTAAAGAAAGTCTTGTTTCAAAAGAAACTTTTATAAAATACTTTTTATTTTACAAATTGTTGAATATTTTGATCTAACTATTTATAAATGAAAAGTATTTATTAACTCCCGTTCTTGAAGTATCTGCTGCTCCTTCGCTGTTAGTTCCTCTCTTTTTGCTTTATTATTTCTAGTTCCAAATCTATACGACGCAGTAGCTTCTCTCCACGCTTTTAAATGCGTTAAGCAACTCTACTGTGTCATCTTCGTAGGATTTGTCATCTTCACAGCAAACAGCCATATTAGATTCTGTACATAACTTTTTCATAGTCGACATGTTTTTGCCTGATCTGCGAGCATAACATAAAAGATTATTGTAGGTTCACCTTTTCTTTTGTATACTACCTGATGTTTCTGAGAGGATCAGAGTGTGTCAACGATCCTACGATAGCCTCAGAATTTCCAGAATGGTTTTTTGATCTAATGTAACTTATAAATTAGTACTGTTTTAAAAACACATGTATAAATGTGAAAAAAGCACTTACCGTGATATATCTATTACGTCACTATCAAAAATAGCAGCAGTGTTGAATTGCTTTGTTTTTATTTAAAAATATTTCAATGTAATCATAAAAAAATAGCGCTGTAATGATAATGTATTTTCTGTACACATAATAAATCAAAGGTCGTATAAAAATATTTTTTTGTAGTAAACGCATACGGAATGAAAAATGATGTTGAATGCATTCCTTTTGCAGTTGTTTTGCCCAGAGTTGCCTTCAGTATGTAAATATTGTAAATGCTTGCATAGCGAATTATTTGTCATACACACGTACTGAAGGCAACTCTGCAATTTTTTTTAGACCGCATGCACGACTCAAGCTTGAAAATCGTCTTGAATAAAAAACGTAAATAAAGGCGATTTTTTTAACAATTGCATTCAAGCAATTCGCTATGCAATTATTTCGATTTGTATGCTATTTTCGTTTACAGTTGTTTTGCTTACGCGTTTACCGTAAACTCAGATGAATGAACCTTTTTTTGCAGTTGTTTTGCTTACGTCAGATGATATTTTATATAAATAGTAAATAGAGAAAATACTTGTATTATTAAGTAGTGTATTTTGATTTTCTATAGAATCATGAATGCTGAAACCGTATCCGAGATTAGTAGCGCAATTTTGAGATTAACTGTAAAATGCGTGAATCTAATTAAATCAGTGAATGAAATAACGAAACACATTTTAATTATCAAAGCAAATATTAGTATATTGAAGCTTGCTATTAAAAATAAGGTATACGAAGACAATCAACAAGAAAATCCTAGTAGGCTGGAATCTAATTTAGCACATCTTAAAAGTTACCTTGTACGATTGAGGCACTTGAAACGCACTTTGGAATATCGTGGTAAAGGTGTTGATGCAACGCTTTCTAGAGGTCATACTCGAAAAAATTTGATTTGGCATGATGTACAATCATGTTTTGGAAGTCGAATAATTACGGGACTTATTACCAATTTAAATTATAGAGATCCTCTAGTGTTCTTAGACAAGGCGTTCGCTAGTTTTAAACGCAAGATTGTTGCTTGCTTAAAAAAAGTCGATGTTGAAAGTTAATGTAATATTTACCGCTAACTTTGTTAAGCCTACAACTGGCGAAATAGATTTGAAAACGTTTCCTACTGCAAATCGTCACATCGATATAAATACCAATCTCAAGCTGTGGTATAAGGAGAACGTATTGAACAAGATTTCGAAGCGATTAGAAGAATTTTGCGAGAAAGATTCTGGTTGGGCAATCCAAGAAGTTTTACACTTGAAGGTAAATATAAACAATCATGATCCACTTAAAGGAGGGTGTTCAACGTTTGTACCGGTTCCGGATTTTATAAAAAAAAAGCTGTGGTAAATGTAATAAATAACGATCAACATTGCATTCTTTGGAGCTTGGTTTCCGCTTTATATCCTGCTAAACAAAATAGTCAGAGAATATCTAGCTATCCACATTTTGATACAGTATTACGCTACAATTCAATTCAGTTTCCAATCACATTAAAAGACATAAAAAAAATTGAGAAGCTTAACAATCTCGCAATTAACCTATATTGTATAGAAAATACTAAAATACTACCATTTTGTTTAAGTGAAAATTTTAAAAAAATTGAACCTATTAATCTGTTAGTTTTAAATAATGATTCCTTACAATATTCTCGTCCGGCAAATGCTAATGAGAATCACTTTCATTTTACTTGGATTAAGGATGTGTCAAAATTATTTGCAAAACAGTTGTCTTCACATGAACATAGAAAATTTTTTTGTTATAGATGTTTAAATAATTTTAGTACAGCAGCATTACTTAAGCGTCATTCGAATTATTGCGAAAAACAGAATACTTGCTCAATAAGATTACCCGAAGAATCTGAAAAGTATCTAACGTTTAAACATTTCCACTATCAAGAAAAAGTATCATTTGTAGTTTATGCAGATCTCGAATGTATATTAGAACCATGCAATGAGTCGGAGGTAATACTAAACACAGTCTCTTACCAAAGGCATATACCCTTTAGTGTAGCGTATTATTTGAAATGCTCGTATGATAATAAATATTCCAAATTTCAATTGTATCGCGGAAAGGATTGTATAGAATGGTTTGTTGCTCAATTGAAACTGATTTCAGAAACGACTAATAAAATTTTCTGTAACCCAAAACCTATTAATCCTTTAACAGAAGAACAAAAGTTAGCATTTAAATTTGCCCTTCACTGTCACATTTGCAATAAACCTTTTAGTATAGATGATATTAGAGTTCGCGATCACTGCCACTTTACAGGTGAATTTCGAGGAGCGGCTCATCAAGATTGCAACATCAATTATCATAATTTTATATGATACCCGTAGTTTTCATAACTTATCAGGCTACGATTCGCATTTCATTATTAAAAAAATTGCGTTAGGGTTTTCAGGTTTGGTAAGTATTCTACCAATAAATAAGGAAAAATACATATCTTTTACAAAATATGTAAATGGTACGAAAGTTACTTTTAGATTTATCGATTCATTCAGGTTTATGGCATCTAGCATCGAAAAATTAGCTTCATACTTAGATGATAATAAAAATCCATCACCAGGAAAATTGTAACACCGATAATGAGTTTCAGTTACTTACGCGTAAAGGTATATTTCCTATGATTACATTAACTCTTGGGATAGGCTCAATGAAACCGATTTACCCTGTAAAACAGCATTCTTTAATCGTTTGCGCAATGAAGAAATCTCAGATGAAGACTACAATCATGCTAAACACGTTTGGCAAACATTTAATATAAAAACACTAGGGGACTATTCAGACCTATATTTAAAAACAGATGTACTGCTCTTGACTGATATATTTGAAAACTTTAGAAAAACTTGTATGTTCACGTATAAGTTAGATCCGCTTCACTACTTTACGGCTCCTGGTTTAGCTCTAGATGCGATGTTAAAACGACGAACGTTAAACTCGAGCTGCTTACTGATATTGAAAAATAATGTTTTTAGAACGGGGAATTCGTGGCGGTGTTTCTCAATGTTCGAATAGATATGCTAAAGCAAATAACAAATATATGAATGCAGATTATGATCCAAATTTCGATTCTAAATATTTAATGTATTTTGATGTTAATAATTTATATGGGGCTGCAATGTCTGAATATCTTCCATATGGAGAATTTGAATTTTTAGATGGTACCAGTCCAGATATAGTACGTTTAGACATACTTAATATTCCCGATAATTCTGATGTAGGATATATTTTGAATGCGATTTACACTATCCAGTATCTTTACATGAAATTCACAGTGACTTACCTTTGGCGCCTGAACATATGATACCACCAGTACCTTCTAATAAATCAAACTTAAAGAAATTACTTACAACTTTATATCCAAAACTCAACTATATTATTCACTACAAGAATTTAAAATGTATTTAAGCTACGGTTTAGAACTGAAAAAAATTCATAAGGTTCTTCGGTTTAAACAAGCTCCTTGGTTAAAAGAATACATTGATTTGAATACGAAATTAAGACAACAGTCAAAAACAGTTTTGATATATGCTTTTATAAAAATATGATAAATTCGGTTTATGGAAAGATGATGGAAAACGTACGGAAAAGGAAAGATGTGAAATTAGTGACCAAATGGGAAGGACGGTTTGGAGCTCGTAGTTACATAGCGAAGCCTAATTTTCATAGTTGCACTGTGTTAGACAAAGATCTAGTCTTAATAGAAATGAATAAATTAGAGGTTTACTTAAACAAACCCATTTATGTAGGTTTCTCTATTCTAGATATTTCAAAAACCTATTTATATGAATTTCACTATAGTTATATAAAATCGCAATTTACTAACAAAGCAAAGCTGCTGTACACAGATACGGATAGTTTGATATACGAGTTTAGCGTTGAAGATATTTACTCTTATATCAAACAAGATATTCATAGATTTGATACTTCCGATTACGATCCTCATAACAAATATCATATTCCATTATCAAATAAAAAAGTTCCTGGTATGATGAAAGATGAAAACAATGGTGACATCATGCTAGAGTTTGTAGGACTTAGATCTAAAATGTACACTTACAGAGTTCAGGATAGGATAATAAAAAAGTCAAAGGGATCTTCCTTAGCAAGTATTAAGCAAATTTCTTTTGATGATTATAAGAATGCTTTGTTTTATAAACAGACTGTACAGAAACAGCAATGTTTAATTAGATCAGTCAAACATGATGTCTGTACTATTAAACAAAACAAAATTGTTCTTAATCCAAGTGATGATAAAAGAATTCTTAGTACCTTAACCACTGATACTAAACCTTGGGGTATAACTATACATACATACAGAAATGACTTGTAAAGCTTCAACCACTGGCTCAAATAAAGAATGCAATTTATTTTATCTAGATTAACATATAATATTTTTAGTTATAAAACTTCAGTGTTATGTTTATACCTGCACAAGTACGCCGATTTTCGTTTTGGATGTATCTAAAATAGGATACCTTTCAATCTGCCCGAGTTTTGAACTATATATTAGTATAAATGTATTGTAGAGAAAATAGTAGTAGTAGTAGTAGTAACAGTTCTGTTTAAAAAATCCAGTTTGTTACTAACATACCAGTTAGTTTATTTGAAAATGTATAACAAAACTTTTATTTAAAATTGTCAATGTTTATGGCTGTTTACTAAATCACTTAATAATTCAAACATGTAAAAGATATTGTAAAACATGTAAAAATATTAATAAATAGACTGTGATTGCTAAATGATTTATTGTTTTTCATAATTTGTAAAGGTACAGTAATAATAATAATAAAGTAATTATAATATTCTTATGCTGTTTGAGAGTGGATTGTATTTGACTATCTTATCATGAAGTATAAGGCAATGACAAGATGTATTTGGCAAAACGTTTCTGCTAGTTTCAAATTCTAATCTAATATCGACAGTACCAGATTTTAACGCTTCGTTTTGTCTAGAACAATCTATGACTACTAATGGTGCAATACTTCGTAATTCTTCAGGATTAAAAAGTGGCTCATTTTCCTTTTCGTAGTATGATTGCTGAAACTGAGCATACATCTCATATAACAACGCAGTCTGTTTATTCTCGAACCTCAAATTTAAGTTATCGTACGGGAAAATTTCTGAATTTAAATATAGTTTCATGTTGGTTAAATAGCAATGATCAAAACGACTGTAGTTGCCCATGTATCTATTTTTTCGGTTGGTTTGGAAACCAACAATCACAAATCTTGGTTTTTCTAATTGTGTTGTTGTTTTAATTTTCCATGTATGACGTAACGTTTCTTGTAGAAGTTGATATTCATGCAACTTCCATCCTTTAAACGGAATATGCAAATCCTGATTTTGTGCAACGCATTCTATTAAATTAATTCGTTGAGTATCATCAACGGCTACATGCGGCATTTTCCATAAAACTTTGTTTAAAACAACTTTTATTTCTTCATCGGGTGTAGGATTAATTATAGCATTAGTATCAAAACTAGAACGTAGTAAGACTAACTCATGACGGAGGTTTAAAATAATTTTTTTAAAATCTTCGCATAATCCGAGAACCATTGAAAGGTTTATTGCAACATTAAAATTCCCATTGGCATCAACTATTTGTGAATCATCCATAGGAAACTACCCAGCGTTTTGTAAATGTTTACTTTGATTGCTATTATATGAAACATATCCCTTCATTATAGACGTTAATCCAGGATTCCGAACACGATCTACAATGATACCACCAATCTCATATCTAATTTCATCAAAAAGCAGCAAAATTCCATTATTAACGAACTTTGCTGTTTGAGACGGCGTTCCATCTGTTTTAATTAATTTGCCTTCTATGTACAGCATGCTCTTCGATGGTAAGGTGTATACATCTTGTTGTTGTATAGGATTCGAATTTCATCATTATTGTTTAAAGATGTGTTAGCATAAGGTTGATGAGTATGTTTTCAATATTAACAATTGCATTGTCGAAGTAAACTTTTCACGCACATTCAGTATTTCACTATTCATTCTACTTTTTTAATTAAATGCAGTCCTAACGATTGTAGAAACTGCCGGTTTTGTGTTGTTAGCGGTCTTGAAACAATCAATCGAGTGTCGATTGCTTTGAAATTTCCAGCATTTATATCAATTCTTGACATGTTGCGTGCATTATACTTAATACCCATGGCTATTGCAGATTTTTTTAAATGCAACCTTACAGTTAGCAGTTCTCCTCTGAAATTAACTAAATTTCCATCTTGATCTAACGCTTTAACTATTATTTCATTTATTATACGTGACCTGATTGGTAGATATATAATCGTAGGTGGACACTCGACAATTTTAAAATCTGCAGGTACTTGAGGAAAAAATTCGTGTATTACATGGGCTGGTTTACTATTTAAATAGGATCCACTTGCAATATTACAATCGATTAAAACTGCATTCACTTTACAAATGTTGATCGCGTAGTCTGCTTGATGCGTGACAAATGCTAGCAATTTTCGCGGATTGAAACCAAGTAGAGAACCAATTGAATCCTTTTGGTAAAATCCACATCTAGACTACATTTAATACTACATTTAAGTGTATTATTGTCAGCTGTAATTTCTATATACACTGGCGTCTTTCTAGCGCTTCGTGATTGATCCATACGACCACGCCATATTTTATCACCTAAAGCTTTTGAAGATATTTATTAATTTCTCTAATCTCATAAGCACCTTCAGGTATTTCTATGAATTCTCCGTTAGATCCATAATAAAATTTATTATTTAGTCCTTTTTCTATGTTTGGAATTGTGTTATAAGACTCAAAATTTGTTAATCCTAATACGTACTCCGAAGCTTTATCCAAGTTTATAGGCGGATTAAAATTGCTTGTTAAAACTGAAGTGTTTCCCGTTAGAGTAAAGTGTACGACATAACAACTTCGTACGCAGTTCTATGCACTACTTAGAAATTTTAATCATAAATGACCGCAAAACACAGTACCGTACGATTGTTCTTGGTTAAAGTAATAAAGAATATTACATTTACCCCGCTATTCAAATAACTTATCAACTCTGTTGGCGGTCGCAGGTTTCCGTAGCTGTCATAGTAAATAGCGCTACTACCGTACTTTTTGTAAGAGGTCCAATGCGTGCCTAAACATTCTATTCCATCTAAATTAATTATACCACATTCTTTTAAATTAACTTTCTTGGGAAGATTGTTTCTCATGAACACTCCACGGAAATATGGTACTTCTAATTGCTTAACAAACTCTATTAATTCTACATTGCTTAGTGCTCGATTAGGTAAAATCAAGTTGCGTTCCTTTGAGGTTTTGCAGGGCTAAAAAGACCAAAACTTTTTATAAGGTTTGATGTACATGCCGTTTCCGACTGCAATGTCCTCCATTGCCTTGTTATGACGTTGTTTTCCGCTAGTTGTTCCTTAGCTATTTTAGTATCTGAAACTGCTTTTGCAACAGCAGCTGCACCTCCAGTAAGAGTACCAAGGGCGCTTAAGCCTGCAAAAATTGGTATTAGTAGTAGAAAACCTCCTGTTTTAGGAATTGATATAATACGAGCTGATTTAATATGCTTCTTTTGTTTTGCTGTATTGGCGGCCTTAATTGCTATGTTGATTGCATCCATAATATTAGATCCTTTAGTCTTTTTTAAAGCTGTACGTGCTTGTTTGATAATACTTTTAATACCTAGCGTACTTCTTATTTTACGTTTCTTTATCAGTTTTCTTATTTTATTGATATTTTTTGTTCTCAGTGATGCACAGGCACCCATACCAAGTTTTACTTTAGCTTTCATTGCGGTAGCTACTCCAAATGCTGCTACTTTTTCACCTAAAGACGAGTCACCAGAATTTAGTCTTTCTGTAGCTAACTGAGCTAACTTCGAATCTGCTTGATGACGTTTAGATAGATCCTTTTCTTTGGTGTATGCAATATCGTGCTCCTTACAAGCCTCGTCTAACTTGTTTATTCCTTGTCTCCCCGAGCTAACCGTTCGATTAGTTTTGTACCCGGACCGCAAAATTTGTAACCCGGAATATGCGCTTCAAATGGTAAATTGTTAATTACAGTATTTAATAGTCCGTTCCCAGTAGTTTTAGAATTATTATATGTAATCATTAGCGGACAATTATCCTCTCAAGCTGTGCAGTAAATAAATAAAATATTATGAATTAATGATTCTTTATATATATATTTCCACTTTCCACTTTTTTTTACAAATCGAATTTAGTACTTGCAAACATGCGTGTTGTGAAACAATCAACACCTTTAACCATAAACAATAATGACATTGGCGTGCAATCCTTAGCTAAAAAGAAAAAACATAGCGTTTTTCTGCCTTCATCTATTCGATGTCTAGTTGTTGGTCCATCAAATTGCGGTAAAACCAACGTTATGGTTGGGCTGATAGAACATCCTAATGGTTTAAAGTTTGAAAACGTATATGTTTATTCTAAATCACTTTATCAACCAAAGTATCAATACCTTAAAAGTCTACTGCAACCAATAAAAGGGATCAAATATTATACATTTTCCAGTTCTGATAATATTATATCACCATCTGACGCTCGAAATAATTCTATATTTGTTTTTGATGATGTAGCTTGCGATAAACAAGGTATCATTAGGGAATACTTTAGTATGTGGCGTCATAAACAAGTAGACAGTTTTTACCTTTGTCAAAGTTATACTCGTATACCTAAGCACTTACTACGTGATAATGCTGATCTTTTAGTTTTATTTAAACAAGATGATTTAAACTTAAAACACATATATGACGATCACGTCAATACTGACATGAAGTATGATAAATTCCGTGAAATATGTGCTGCTTGTTGGCAAGACAAATACGGTTTCTTAGTTGTAGACAAAGATAGTGATCCAGATCAAGGAAGGTACCGAATAGGTTTTGATCACTTCATACATATTTAAACCTTGAGAGACGCAAGTATCGTTAGTATCGAAGAATTTTTTTTACTACAATAAACTTTTACGCAATGAACAAGGAGGCGATAAAACTTAAAAGAATTTGAATTAAGAAAAGAAACATTGTAAAAAACAAATTGCGTCAGTTAAAAGATAATGAAGTCGTCCAAGTGGAATCAATCTTACCCATAACATCAGGATTAGAAACTATTGCTAATAAACTGGATGGGGAAAGTGCGGTAAAGAAAGAAAAATTTAAAGAAGAAGAAGAACTGCCTCATAGCAGTGTAAAAAAAATTAAACCTAAATTGCTAGAAAGGAACGTTGACTATATTGATTCCCCGGTTATTGCTCAGCATATACCAAATATAAAAAATGATGCCATAGAGGTAGATGATGATGATGACGATGTTGAGAATGAATACGAAGCAGAAATTAATCGAAATGCACAAGAAGCCCAGGAATATATCCAAAGCTTTGCCGATTCACCTGGTATGACACATTATCTCGAACAGCTACATCCGCTACCTCGAGAATATATTTACAATATGTTTAAAGATGTTAAGAACGAATTTGATCATAAATATGGTATTAGGTTTAACCCTGATTCAAATGGTCTTATGATAGGCAATTCGAATTTCGCGTTGGATGATGAAAATGTTCTAATAAATGATTTGAAATATAAAGGTACCCTGGATTATACGAACTACTGTTTAAAAAATATCCTGTCGGGTACAGTCATCAAGATCTAAAGTCGTATCTTGATATTGTAAAAAGAACAAATGCTAATAGAAGATATTATTCTGAAACAGAACAAATTCAGGGTAATACTTCATATAAGTACAAAAATAACACCCCGT
This sequence comes from Platerodrilus igneus, assembly GCA_036346225.1. Lineage (NCBI taxonomy): Eukaryota > Metazoa > Arthropoda > Insecta > Coleoptera > Lycidae > Platerodrilus > Platerodrilus igneus. The sequence goes on from JARFIW010001407.1 coordinate 521,794, forward strand.
AGACCTAGAACATTACCCTATAGAAAGCGTCTTGGAGACGGTATGACAATGGAAGTATCAAATAACGCTATAGATTATTTATATTGGAATGATCCCAATGAACTTGTTGATAGATTACGACTTTTAGTTTCATCTCAGACTGCTGGACACACAGGTCACGGCAACGAAATAAATTCGATCATCGAAGAATTGCGTGAGGCGAAAGTAATTAGATGATATGACAATTGACAAATTTGGAAGGCACTTACATAACCGTAAAATAGATATAAGTGAACAGGAATATGAAAACAAAAGTGAAGGTTTTGAAACCTTGATTGAGTACAAGTTACATATGCTACATTACACGGTAGTAGCAACGTTTTACTCTAATACATTCCTCGACGGTGACAAGACATTCCTTATTTTCAACATTAAACATAATTATGAATTTCCTTATGAGGAAGCAGTCATTGAGAATATTAAAGGATACCCGCAAGACATTGAAATTCTTATAAACGAAAAAGTTATGTAATTGCACAGTTACAAGGATTTTTGCTTAAACGTATGGATGTAATCAGCTTTCGTGACAGCGGTGCTATTATAAACAATACCACAATGTTTCTTGATTTTATATTAAAAGTTCCTTTCAAAGCAAGTGGAGCCCACGACATTCAAACATAGAAGTATTTCATTAATTGTATTTAATAAATCCTGATTAGAAAAAGTATTATGATAGTTGCTCAATCAAAAGTGAAAGAGGATATAGTAAATGAACTTCATAAACCAGCAAGAATAAATTTCAAGAGACGCAAAGTGATAGTAAAAGGTTTAAATGACCTTCTTCAGACCGATTTGATTGAAATGCTACCATATTCGCAAACAAACAAAGGATTTAAATACATTTTAGTAGTTATTGATTGTTTCTCCAAATACGTATGGGCTGTACCACTTAAAAGTAAAACGGGTATTGATGTTACTGCTGCAATGAAAACAATTTTAAATAAATTTAAAATCCGCCAAGAAATTTGCAGTCTGATTTTGGTAAAGAATATTATAACAAACACTTTCAATCCTTAATGCAGACATATGGCATAAACCATTATAGTGTTTTTCTACAAAGAAAGCATGCATTGTGGAACGTGTAATTAGAACTTGAAAGGGAAAAATGTGGCGCTTGTTTAACCTGAACGGTTCTTACAATTGGATAAAAAATTTAAGCGATATTGTGAAACAATACAACAATACAGTTCACAATACTATCGAGTCAAACCTGTAAAGTTGATAAATCAAATGAAAAACTATTCTTAAATCATCATTTACCCACATCAAACTTGCAACCAAAATACCAAAATATTCAATAAAAGACAGTGTGAGGATTAGTAAAAACAGGGAAGCATTTACGAAAGGTTACACGCCAAACTGGTCAAATAAAATTTTTAAGATTAAAAAGGTAAACGTAACCAATCCTACAACATATATATTAGAAGATCAAGATGAGAAAGAAATCAAAGGTGCATTTTATGAAACTGAGTTGCAAAAGGTTAAACATCCAGGAATTTACCTGGTAGAAAAAGTCCTAAGAAAGAGTGGAAATAAAGTATTTGTAAAATGGTTAGGCTTCTCTAACGTACACAATAGCTGGATCGATAAAAATAATGTTTGCTAGAAGTTGTTATAATAATAGTTAATAAGGCTAACATTGTAAAATTATATTAAAATAAATAATACAGACAAAATCTTTCTATTGTATTTTATTATTATTATTATCAAGCCATTCTTTTAATAAAAAGATATTTTGTTTTGCGCATTGCAAATTATTATTGCTGTGTCTACAACAATGGATGTTATATTTTAAACGATTGTTGATTTTCAACTCCGATAGCTTAGGACAACCTAGTGCAAGCATATCAGTTACAAAGTTGTGCATTATATATGTTTCAATCAATTTCTTCTTTTCTAGACCCTTCACAAATACTTCTTCACCGGGTCGGATAATTTGCTTCAAATAAAGCGCTATATATGATGACACCATTCCAGCCGTTGAAGATTCATCCCAAGAAATACCATGAATATTCCTTGTCACCCAGTCGTTATGTTTTATATGATCTTGACTCAAACAACTGGACTGCATTGGCAGTTTAAAAATTTGATGCCAAACATCACCTTTCAACAAGTCCAAAACCGCAATTTCTTTACACACAAACTCGTTTTTCTTGTATTTAAATCCCTGAATATCAATTATATACATGTTTGTATGTAAATATATGCAGTAAACTTCGACTAATTAAATTAATATTAGGAACAATCTCCTTATATAGCAGATTACCACCATCTGCGTATTTTGCCAACCCACTTTTCAACCTATCACAAGAGTGAACTCATTTTGAATTGAAACCGGCCCATGTGTATTTGCAGCCTCTAAACATAAATCAGAATCCACTTTAATTAAAACACAATTGACTTGAATGCGATATTTTGCATCTGTCATACTGTCTCGCTAGAAAACCAAATTCAAAACATCTACACACATTTTCTCTGCACTTACATTTTCAACATACGTGTGTTTTGAAATATGTTCCATTGAAAGTAATATAAAGCCGATCCTAATTCAAAACGTGCCCACAAGTATTTTACATTTGAAAAGAATTCAGGTTTTCACATTTTACATTAAAAGTATATAACGCCGATCCTAATTCAAAACGGTGCACGTGTAACTTCTCGCTAGAAAACCGAATTCAAAACAGCTACACATTCTTCTCTGCACTTACATTTTCAACATACGTGTGTTTTATTGAAAGTAATATAAAGCCGATCCTAATTCAAAACGTGCCCACAAGTATTTTACATTGAAAGTATATAAGAATTCATGTTTTCACAACTAATTTACATTGAAATTATATAGGGCCGATCCTAATTCAAAACGTGACAGACGTATTTTACACATGGAAAATACGTCTGTCGCGTTTTGAATTAGGACCGGCCTTATTTATCTACTAGTACACACATAGTGATACATGAAACAAAAAAAACCGTAATAATAAAATATGTTAGAAGAATAATGATCAGGATAAAGGAGAGGGTCCTATTTAAGTAGGGAATAAACTTAAATATTAGGGACAGTTAATTTAAATATTAGGGATAGTTGATTTAAAAATTAGGGATAGTTGAGTTAAATGTTAGTGATAGTGTGATTTATAGATTAGGAAGGATAGGTGTAGAATAGTGTATAGGGATAATAATGGTTTTTACAGGTAGTAGTAGGTAAAGTGCATATAAATACTTAGTATTTGAATTCAAGTAAAACCATCGTCGTGGTTATTACTTGAATTCAAATTGGGGAATAACACTGTGGATTTACATGGTACAATAGAGCTTAGATAGGTCTGATAATTATTTATTGCAGGAATATAAAAATCAATGATAATTTAAGACGTTCTCTAAACGTTAGTATAAGAATTTAAATATACATTAAACTTTAGAATTAATTTTTGTGTCGTTGTATATTAATATTGATTACGAATATTAGGTTGTTTCATAAAGTGTGTGATGGAAGATTTGTATTTTTAAAAAAACAGCTTGTAGGAAAGTTTTGCAGTTTCTGTACATAGTAAGAATCGATAATTTAAGAGGGCAATTTATTTAAGTGCATAAAGTGTACATAAATTTAGCATAGTGGCAAGCTTTAATATTGATTAACCTTGTAAAGATGTAACGTAGGGTAAGATAGTGTGGTTGACAAACAGCTTATAAACCGCTAAAGTTTCTAAGAAGAAACGTGCAAGCAAACAATTCAGTTCTAGCTAAAAATGAACGTTAAAAATGTTCCAGATATTAATTTAAAAAGGAGAGAAGATACTTTATTCCTTAAATTTTTAATTGAACGCTCAAGATCATTATAAACGAACGAATAACAAGTATTTGAGGTAGGGTGTTGAAGGTAGTATAAATGGATCGATTTTAGATAGAGAAGCCGCATTTTAACATGTATTAAAATAAGGCAAAATTTAGGTGTGCATTTACTTTGAAACTACTAAGAGGATAAGGAATAATATAATAAAGATAGGAGAGACGGAGATAGGTGTACGTGTGCCTGTGCGTGTGCGTGTACTTGTGCATGTGCGTGTGCATGTGAGTGTGCGTGTGCGTATGCGGGTTTGTGTGTGTGTGTGTTTGTGTATGGCGTACGTGCGTACGTGTGTGTGGGGTATGTGTGTATGTGTGTGCGTGTGTATGTGTGTGTTGTGTGTGTGTGTGTGTTCCTCTAATACTAAAGCATTTTCAAAAAAAGACTATTGATTTCTGATTAACAAAAACATATACTATATAGTAGTAGATGTATTTTAAAACGCAGTCGCAAAGAAAAAATGTAAATATGTAGGTTTTTGAGAAAATAGGGAAAACCCCACCAAAACTGACCCTATTAATTTCGATTAATCCCAAAGAATGCTTAATATGTTTTTGTAATAGTACCTCTTTTCCAATTTATAAAATCTGTAGTAATAAAAGGGCGCATCCTTGAAACTTTAGTGTAATCTGATGTTCAAAATTTCATTGGGGTCCTAAATCTTCTAGCAAATTAACCACAATTGAGAGCAATGGAAGTTTTCCAATACAACCACTTGTAGTTCGAAAACTGTCCGTTAAATAAAAGTTGTAACTAGAGATCATGCTAATAAAAAAGGATGATGTTAGATTGTGAACACAGAACAGTTATCCCTCACAACTGGTATTATCATCGTTTGAGTTGTGTTGTTAATTTTACTAGAACGGAAGATGTGTTGAAAGTCCTTTAGAACGCCTACTGTTTTATTTCACAATTTTGGGCTGAATCTTTCGGTATATTTTTGCGTTTGGCGATAGCATTTGAATTCTTTTCTCAGATTTGATTATCACCTAATTTAATTTGCGACATCTTAATTAGATACAAATGAATTTCATGTCTAGCTAAATAATTAAAATAACAAATTCGCTTTCTTGTCCAGATAGTACTAAATCCGTTTATAATCCTCTTTTACTCACCCCTTACAAGTTTCAATTACTACTGTAGCTCCTTGGAAGAAGCGACAATCTCAAAACGGTTGATGTGCAAAAGTTTTCTCAAAGTTTAATGAGATTAATTGCTAAAGTCATGGAAATCCTTAATTGCCTTCCGTTTGTGTTGATGTAAACCAATTAAAACCATAGGCAAGTTATTATTTCATTAAGAACACTTTAGATTTAATACCCAATAATGCGCAAAGGTTTTAGAATGTGTCTCGTTGCTCATCGCTAATACCTAATAATATTAACCCAATCGGATTTCGCAACAAAAGTAATTTTGGTTAGATTTCCTCTGTAAATTATCCGTACTAAAAGGTTTAATTTTATTTATAGCTTTTTAACGCAGTAGCTTTTCCTAAGTAAGATAACCTCCACTTTCGGTTTAGTTTAGCAACTTGAAATTATATAACATAAATTAATAGTCTAATAACCACAATAAATTATGTAATCGATGATTTGGATGGAAAAAAGAACTTACTTTTTTCAAAAGTTATACATATTTCATTTCGTTCCATTATAGGAATAAAATATACATCAGAAGAATTAATATCGTTATCACTCACGTGAGTCGCCTATGCTGCCGTCCTAGCAAAAAAGGTACTATCTTCGAAATTATCCATTGCTACTTTTCTGCCTCTATGTATTTGTTTATAAATTATCTTTCATTTTTCAAAATTCCATTGCCCTCTCTATACACGAGAGGCAGTTATATGTTCTTAAAAGTTGTGTCCTTCTTACTAATGTAGTATGTCCTATCCAACATATGTTTAACAAAGTTTCCTATCTGCAAGTTACAAATACAGTTCACATTTCAATCTAGTATTTTCTGATAAACAATCACACTTAGGACAGAAACACTTAGTATGAGGGAAACGCGGGTTTAACATAACCCCTTAATAGTGTATAAAACAGCTGTTGATTATCTGTTTTATAAGTCTAGTTATTTTTGTATTTGTACAAACTGAAAAAGAACCTTAGGTAAGTTATAACTTTCACACTATTTGTTCTAATTAGGTAACATAATATGCTATTTCTAAGGAGTGATGGATTGCAAACCGTTTCAAACGTATGGTTTCATTACCTTTAAATAAGCAATTGCAAGAAAAATTAACCGATATACTCAAAAACGTTATGAAAAGAATCAACAAAGAAATAGATCCAGATTATTGGCCTACTAATATTGATGACTTTGACCATTTAAATATAAGCGACTTTGATTCTTGTAAACGTTCAGGTGGTAGTCTTGGCAGGCAAAAAATTAACATTTTGTTGGACATACGAATAAAACCTGGTGGCATTATTTATAGTGATCTCAAGCAAAACCTTAGATTTACTACAATCTCTCACCACAGATAAAAATGTCTCCGTTGCTACTGAGACTCTGTTTCGAGAAACGATGTCACAACTTATTATGGATAACGTCGTGGATGGAGCATGATGTAAATTATATAACCAGAAAGGAGAAAAGCGAGTTAAGGTTCGTGGCTTCAAGCGGTCCTTTTTAAAAAGACTTCTTTGAACTTTAACAAATTTATTTGATTTAAACAGATTTGAACAATGGAATTTTACAATCTTGAATTAAATTATCCTAAGTCGAAATACATTAATTAATTGTACAATATGAGCTATCTACGAACTACAATGTAAAAGCTGAACGTTTGATGAACTGACTGCGAGTGGAGCTCCCGGGCCTTATATAATCTCCCTACCCCCTCACAGTTCTGTGGGAACTTGCAGACCTATTTTCTGCTTACACTTGATTCTATTCATGATACATAGTTGCTATCTTAAAAGCTATTCATAAATACTTTGTTGCGAGCTTACTTCTGCGTAATCTCGGTACGTGACTTCCTACGACCGTCTGTGACCTGACATCTACAGTGTCACTTATCCTTGTGCTACTGTGTAGCGCTTCCGTTCCCATGAACGTTTATAAACTGAAATAAATTGTAATAAATTGTCTCTTATGACATTGTTGCACATTTCCTAAAATTTCCTAATAACTTCTTAAGTATTAGTTTTATATAGATATAATAGATGGGGGATTACATAACTAGCGTAGAAGAAAAAAATTTGACGAATTGTCAGTTGAAAGAAAAAGATGTATAGTAGACTGTTATTCTGGAGAACATAATGCTAAAAAGCCTTGCAAGTGTATAACGAACTGCCCACGTAAAACTACATACACCAAAAACTTAATTTGAATAAACAGTACTGGGTATTACCAAAAGATCAACAAAAGCAACTTATTTTTGACAGCATTTTTAAAAATCTAAAAAAATACCGTCTAAAACTAAACATCATGAAGAATCTTGACTTTCAAATATACATATTGAACACTTATAATAATGAAAAAATATATGTTTGCATGACGTTTTTCTTAGGTAGACTGGGCTAGGAAAAAGCCAATGATAAAGTACTAAAAGATATTCATAACACGAATCCACAATTAACAGTACCAAAACATACATATATGTCGAAAATGCTCTTCTAGAAATTGATCACACATTAATTCCTTCAACTCAACCATATCATATTATAGAAGGAAGCACACACCTAACAGGAAGCATCTCCCGGGTAATATTTTTATAACATTTGGGTACAAACATTTTCAAATACAGTATCCTTTTTCACAGTTTTCATATGAATTGTATATACTTCTATGATTTAAATATATCTTTGTCCAATCTTGGCACCGTACATGAGGGGGGCACAGACAACGACACCAAGTAGAGAAAATGATAGGACAAATAGGGTAGAGACGCCATGGACATATGCTGAAGTAGTTGAAGGATAAGGACCTAGTAGGGAAAGTAAACAAGGACAGAATCTTTAAACAATGACAAACCACTAGATTTACTTGTGTACAAGTACGAACATCCTAAAGAATTTTTAAAAATTGAGGAAGAAATTGAGCCAGAAATTAAGGAAAATTTTTGTTTGCCAATAATAAAAGTTCAAATTTTTGATCAAAATTTAGGATCGTTGCTGGATTCTGGAGCTGAGGCGAGTTTAGTATCGGTGGAATTCGTTAACGAAATTAAGGAAAAGGTGTGTGACTGGATTATGCCTATAAAAAGAAGTCATCTGGTAGCGCCGAATAAAAAGCGATTTGCTGTAGTGAATAGCGTGGTAGTATTGAAAGTAGAGTTAGGTTCAGTAGGCTGTGAGCAGGAATTTATAATTGTACTATGATTAAAATTAAAAGGGATATTAGGGGTCGATTGTATGGTAAAGTTAGGATTAAGTATAGATATGGAAAGGAAGGTAGTTAGGATTAGGAATAGGATATTGCCCTGGAAGGCAAGCTATGAGGTCACAGAGGATGACACGGGGTTATGTATTAATGTTATGGAGTTAAATGAGGGAGAGGTGAAAGAGATCGACACAATTAAATGTCCTGAAGAAAAGTTAAAAGAGGTACAAGCAGTATTGAACAAATATTCTGAGTTAGTATGAGTAGAGGTGAGCGCAGCGTTAGGTTACACACAGGATTTAAAAGTAGGCATAAGGAAGATTAGTGGCAAGGATAATTTTGATAAATTGAATTTAAGAGATTTTTACGGGGTAACTGTAACACATAAAGAGTCTAGAAGAGATAAAGAGTTTTCCATGGAGGGAAAAGGTAAAAATGTTAAGGTGGCATCGTTTGGTTTGTCCACATCAGAAGTAGTAATAGTGAATGAGAAACAGACAAGTATAGGGACAGAGGAAGAAATATTTAAGAATCAGGACAGTAAGGATAGTTTAATTTTCCGTGAATCAATAGGGATAATGAGTATAGAAATAGAAAAAGAAAAGACGAGGATCAAGTTTATTAAAATTGTAAGAAGAAGGACATGGAGAATCAAGAAAATAGTCAGATTTGAATGAGGAGAATGACACTTAGATGAAAATATAGAGATAGGTGATAGAAAAGGGTTAGATTTAAATAAATAGGGATAGAGATAGATGTAGATAGAGAAGTAGAATTAGGAATAGGGTAAATAAGGGGAGATAGTTAGAGATAGAGATAGAATTAAGTGTGAATAGAGAGGTATAGATAAAGATAGGTAATAGATAGTGATAGGTGTGAATAGTTAGAGATAGAAATAGATAATTATAAATACAAGTAGTACATAAGTAGAAAGAACTTAAATAAATAGAAATAAGGGAAGATAAGTAAGTTAAATAAGGAGATAGTGATCGACAAAAATAAATGTAAATAAATTAAAATAAGGTGAAGAGTTTGTGATAGATAGAAATAGTTAGTCAATAAGTAGTGATAGGTGTGAATAGATAGTTATAAATAAAGATATGTGTAAATAAATAGAAATAATTAGAGATAGATAGAAGTAGGTAGGAATAGGTGGAATAAAGAGTGATGGGTTGGATAGATAGGTATAAATAGAGTTAGAGGAATAGATAGGTGTGTATAAATATAATATAAGGTTAGGTAGTAGGTATTAGTCTTCGTATTTGAATTCAAGGAAAACTCGAAGAGTTGTTCATTGAATTAAAATAGGCGGATTATATCGTGTAAATTATATGTAAAAAGGGATACTTAAGTCAAGAGAGTAATTTCGCAAGGATCGTGTATATAAAAAAGAAGGATAAATTATTTACGCTCCAAATTATTTAGTTTTGACCGCAAAACAAACGGATAATAGCATACATGTGTATTAATAAACCGTCATGTTAAATCTGCATATTGTGGAAGCTTTGTAGAACGTAAAAACTCAAAGATAATACGAGTATAATTAGTTTTAATATGCGAAAGTTGAAATTGTGCATATCAAGTAATAAGGGAGAGCTTTTGTCTATATAAAATCGATAATGTAAACGCATATGTGTATTGAAACTAACAAAGCGTTCGTTAAAAACAAATCCTAAGAAATATACGGGTTGAACAACATGGGAAAATACAATTTCAAACTGGCAAACAGAAAGACAAACAGACAAATAAACAAATTACAGAAACCAGAATGTACGTTAGAACATAATTCTTTAGTAATTTTAATTAACGGTCGAAGCGAATGCAAATGTAGAGACGGGATACCAATAGCATAGAATAAACAAGGATGACAAATAACAGACGTTATATAAAACACCCGTTTAAAGCGCGCGATAATTTGTAGAGGCTAACCACAATATCGATTTTATGTTGCTGTAGTGGTATTTTAAAAAATACAACGAATATGAGTTATACGGGGATAACATAGTTGGAGGATAGACCTACGACAGGGGAAGTGGTCTGGATTGGTTGATTGTAAGTGGAATGAGAGAATCTTCTAGGAGCTTGATAACGAGTGTTTTTGGAATAAAGCGGAGTGGAACGTGAAATTCTTAGTTTTGAAAAGATCGTTAGAGTTTGGATTTTGAGAATCAAGTTACGGTGGTGGTGATTTCGATGAAAACGGGGTACAAGAGGTAGGTTTCAACGCGTATAAATTCACTAAGAGATGTAGAGGGGCTCTCTTGCTTCTCGGTTCGCTTCAGTTCTATATGGTAACATCTACGTTAGTAATTTTAAATCGGTGATAAGTGCAGTCCGTTTTTAATTTAAATTAAAAGTGTTCGAAAGCACGAGTAGGTACTTAGTTAAACGGTGCTGTAAGTAAATACATTAGAATAACGAATAAAAGATGTTACTGAGGTATGCGAGCCAGAAGGCGTCTGCGTAGCATTGAATGAGTTTGATGTACATGTGTATATTTAGGTGTATATTTATGAACATAAAAGCTAATTTGAAGGTTATATGAAAAGGACAATTTGAGTTTATTATTTGAAGCTATAGATACATGACGTATAACTCTGATGTAAAGAGTACACGGGTCTTTAGAGTTGTTGAAAACAATGATGCGACTTATTTATGCATTTAGAGTAACAGGGTTTATACTGAGCTCACCACAGACCAGAGTAAATTTCAATTTGGGGTTTCAAGGTAGGCCCATCTATTTGAACTATATAAAAAAAAAATGTTGAGATAAATTAAATTCTTTAAATTAAAAGAAGACAATGGTTGATATTGTAAAATTTTATGAAGGTGTTTATATCCGATTTTCTAAATATTGAGCTGGTGACGAAAATTTTTGATTTGTATGTTTCGCTGAATTATTTGAGTAGTAATTTTATTTGGTAGTCTAAGTGAGAGAGAGAGTAAGCATAGGATAGGTAAGTATCTCTGAAGAAGCTGGAAGCAGAGCTAGCAGTGATATGCTGATATAGGGGAGCTTTTTCAGGAGATATTGGAATAATATTTTTCAGGTAAAATATTTATGCAGCCCAATTTGTAGGGGCATAATCCAGAATATCCACTGCAAATGAAAGTATTATAACGTCAGTAGATACGAGTGATTGGGGCACACCGCTGGTGCCCGTGATAAAACAAGATGGCAGTCAGACGTTGCGTCGACTATAGAACTACTTTGAAAAAATTTAAGAAAAAGTAATTTACCCCTTACCGCGAATAGAACTAATTTACGCATCACTGCAAGGAGGGCAGAAATTTTTCTAGATTGATCTAAGTCAGGGCTATTTAAAGTAAATAGTTTACCGTATGTTATATCGCCGGTGGCGACATTTTCTCAAAGACATATGAAACAATTGATCCAAAGTATGGACGGTGTATGCAACTTTTTAGATGACTTTATAATCACAGGTTAAAATAAAGAGGAACATTTAGTAAGTGCGAGGAAAGTTTTTGAAAAGCTGGCGGATGCGGGGTTAAAAATAAAACTAGAAAAGTGCTCTTTCTTTCAACCTGAAGAATGTTATTTGGAACACACGATTAAAAAACCGAATTAAAAATTTGCAAGAAAAAATTAAAGCTATTTTACAGGCACCTGAACCAACTACAGTAACGCAAGTTAAAGCTCTGCCGGCAACTACTATGCAAAATTTGTACCGAAATTGTCACAAATTATGCAACCATTCTATAAATTATTGCAAAAAGGCGAAAGTTTAAGAGGACGGAAAAATGTAAAGAGTGTGTTATGTAATGACAATTTATCAACGTTAACGTAACGTTTCATGTAGTTATAATTTAATTGTATGCCTACTACATGTTATGCCGCTTTTTTGGTTAATAAATACACTAATCGAGTAGGCCAAGCAGCGGTATAAATCAGTCCACTTTTGCGAGAAAGATCAGTCTGCTTTGCCGACTCGCTCTGATAGGTTAAAGGCTCCTTTACTACGGTGCCCATAGCCACTGTTAAATACTTACTACTTACCGCACCGTGCCCATAGCCGGTGCCCCGAACACATAGACGTCGTGCCCATAGCCAACGTCTACTCTCTTTTCTCACTGCGCCCAAAGTCAGCTATTACCACTGCCGTGCCAATAGCCGGTATTCAGCATAGTCCTGCATCGTTTCTATTGCCGACGCCCATAACCCCGGTATTAAGTTCGCCGTGCCCACTGTCAGGGCCTTTATATCTTCCTTCACCTACTTTAGTTTTGTTTTGTTACAGAGTACGTTGGTAGACCTAGACTCGCGCAACGGAGCCGGTAGGTCTAGCAACGGCTAGACCACTGTAGTATCATACCGGGTACTAGTTAGTGACCACTGTCCACCGCCACGCCGGTGACTAAGGACAGGATCATAATATTGGTGACCCCGACGAAGAAGATCCGCACCTATACGGCCACTACACATTACAATTGGTAATCCTGACGAAGTAGAGTACGCAACCAATAGCTACATAACATTGGTGACCCCGACGAAGTAGAGCACGCAACCAAAGGGTCATTACAATTGGCGACCCTGACGAAGAAAAATGCGGTCAACAAAATTATGATCCAGACAGAGCACATAAGGCAAGGATAATTCCAACACCGACGGAAAAAAACATGCCATCACATTGGTGATCACGACTAAGTAGGTCACATACCCGAAGTCACACGGTCACTACCTCAACGACCACGACAAAGGTTAGCAAACACATCGATCACTCCGACTAAGAAATTCACGCAATCACTATACATTGGTAAGTACAGATCCGACACAAAAATAACAGTCACTACATTAATAAACCGATGAACATGGAAACTAACGAACAGCACGCGCAGGCATCAACCTCCGGCAAAACAGTCAAGAGTCAAATTGGATTAACAGAGCTCTGGAGGGTAACGCCGGTGCTATGGTTTCTACGAACGGAAGCTTCATTCAAAGCTCACGGTATACGATCCGAACAAACACGATATCGATTGTCAGTAGCAAACTTACCCGCTAGCTTGTTAGAGTAATAATCAGCTAAAATCACAATACTATCGGAAAAGTCAGGAGATTAGCCATATACTGATTTGATAGTAGACATACTGCGCTAATATGGGATCATGACAGAGGCAAAACTACGGAAGATTCTGGATGGCATACTGCTTAGTGATCAAAAACCATCACAACTATTGGCAACGATGCGACATCTGGCCAGCACAGACGCCACCGTCAAAATTATTGCAATACAATGGAAAAACGCACAACCGCTACACGTGCAACGGATTCTAACTGCATTCGGTTCCGACACACTAGACAAACAAGCATTGCTAGCGGAAAAAATGATGGACGTCAACGACGAAACATACGCCCATGCCGTATCGGAAGGTCCAGTTAGCAGAAAACTGTAACTGCTGACGGATCAAATAACACAGCTGCAAGCCGCACTGCAGCAGTATATTGGACAAGTCGAGAAAACGGCAAATAACCGCTCTGCACACGAAAGCTTACTAAACAATACACTCGCGCCAACGTGCTATTACCACTCTCGCTTCGGAGACAAGGCTACGCGCTGTAGATAACAATGTTAAAAAAATCTACAACGAGGAACGTACGCCCACTATTCGGCAATAAGAAACTCTCAACGGAGAATAAGGTCAACAGGCCAGCCTTTAGTAGGCAAACAATTAGGGGGAGCATAGTAATGACAATTTACCAACGTTAGCGTGACGTTTCAAATAGTTATAGTTAAGTATACCTACTACATGTTATACCGCTTTTTGTTTAATAAATACACAAATCGAGTCAGCCAAGCAGCGGTATAAATCAGCGCGCTTTTGCGAAAGAGACCAGTCTACTTTTCTGACGCGCTCTGAAAGGTTGAAGACATTTTTACTAATGTATCCATAGCAAGGTTAAAGTACCTACCGGTTCGTGCTCACAGCCGGTGCCCCGAACCCATAGACGTCGTCCCATAGTCGACGTCTACTCTCTTTTCTCGCTGCGCCCAAAGCCAGTTATTACCACTGCCGTGCACATAGCCAGCATTCAGCTTCGCCCGGCGTCGCGGCCATTGCCGACACCCATAACCCCAGTATGAGGTTCGCCGTGCCCACTGTCGGCGCCCTTATATCTTCCTTCACCTATCTTAGTTTCTTTTTTTCACAGAGCACGTCGTAGACCTAGATTCGCGCAACGGAGCCGGTAGGTTAAGCAACGGCTAGACCTCTGTAGTCTCATATCGAATACTAGTTAGTGACCACTCTCCATGGCCACACCGGTGACATAGGACAGGGTCATAACAAGTGTTTTAAAGATAAAGGAGATTATTGAGTTGGATACAATATTAGTACACTTTAATCCAAAGTTACCTATAATTTTATGAAAAGACGCATCACAAGAAGGGATTGCAGCAGCTCTGACACATAGATTCCTGGACGATTCAGAACACCAGTCGGTTTTATTCCGAAAACAATCACCTCACATGAAAAAATTATTCAATGATCGATAAGAAAGTGTTAGCAATTTATTTGGGCGTGAAAAAGTTTTAGCCAACAATTTACATTAAAAACTGCTCACAAAAACAATTATTTCAATATTTGGTGAAAATAAATGGATACCGTTAATGACGGCAAGTCGTTTGCAGCGTGGGCGATATTTTTATCAGGTTTCAAGTATAAAATTAAGCACATGAAAGGAAGCGATAATTTAGTGGCTGATTATCGCTTACAGCAGTAAAAGCTGGTGACGGGATAAATAACGCGAGATATCTATTTGCATTTCTTAGAAGCAGAACGTACAACAATCGACGCAAATAAGGTAAGAGCAATTAAATCAGCATCCGATCTTAACTAGCGTCTTAAAAATGGTTCAGCAGAGATGGCCGGGTAGCGTAGACGAGGAATTTAAATTAGTAAAAACGAATTAACAATAGAGGGAGCATGTTTAATGTGGAGTTATAGATTAGTGATTCTAAAACAGTTAAGAAAAGAACTGTTAGAAGAATTGCATGTTGCACATCAAGCAACGGTGAAGATTAATGCTTTAACCAGGTCGTTTAAATGATGGCCAAAGATGGATGCAGATATAGGAGAAATAACGAAAGCGCGCTTGCCGTGCTAGAAAACACGGGTATCTCCGCATAATTTACTTACAAATAATACGTGACCGGCAGCAATGTGTCCGTGGTAAAGAATACACCTAGACTTTCTGGGGCCGATCAGGCCATGCAATTACTTAATAACTTTAGATGTCTATTCAACGTAGGTTGAGGTATTTAAGATGAGTAAAACCACTTCCGAGGAAACAACTTCTAAATTACGAGAAACATTCGCGCGTTATGGATTACCACAGGTGTTAATTACTGACAACAAGTCGCAATTGGTTTCGTCTGAGGTAGAAAACTTTTTAGCAAAAAATGCAATCAATCACATGACATCACCAACATTTTACCCAGCATCAAATGGGGCAGTGGAAAATGCCGTGAAAACGTTTAAAAATGCAATGGAAAGAGTTTTGTTAGACCCCAAGAATAAAAATACGCATATTGATACGATGAGGCACAGATTCTTATGACTTATAGAAATACCTCACATTATAATACCAAAGGAAGTCCAGCAACACTGTTATTTTGACAACAACAAAATACAAGATTAAGTCTAATAAAACCTAAACCAATCATTATCGATAAACACGTCGTTATACCACCGGTTAACCTAGATACAAAAGGGATTTCAATATTAATGAGAGTCATGGCGAGGGATTACAGATCCTTAAGTAAGAAGGGTTGGGCTCCGGTAAGAATAAAAAAGAGATGAAGTCGTGTAACATATTTATGTGAACTTGTAGGAAATCTGTAAATTTGGAAACGGTATAGCAACCAGATCATCAATTATAAAAAACGTAATGAAACGATGATAAGCAATAATGGTATGAGTTATCATAGTACAAGTGCTGATTTAGCAGTAGAGGTGGAAAAGACGGCAGCAATGACTACTGGAGTTAAAGACATTAATACTTACAATAGGGTTGTACGCACTACAGAATCAGTGAGACGTAGTAATAGGATTAAAACTGCTCCAGAACGTTAATGTAAACTAAGATATATGTACTTGATTCTTATTTTTTAGATTATACTGTTATATTAGAATGGTAGTTAAGTTACATAAATTATTTAAGATATGTAAATTAAATAATGTTGGAGGAATATATTGTTTTGGGACCGTTATAAGAAGCTTAAACCAAAAGCTGTACCGAGACCGACCGTTTAGGGGTTCAGCAGGTAAAGCTCATTCTTGTGCAGACCATCGTTCTGTAAAGTTGTACAGTTAAACTGTAGCGAATAAACATTTTAAAATTTAAGTGTTGTTCCTTTCAAACCATAAATAACAATAACTAACGACGCTTCAATCATCAAATAAAATTTGCTATGAAACGAGTTACGTTTCGGGCCTAGGGAGCGGTCTTTTTAAAAACTTCTTCCAAAACTTGTAACAAATTTTAATAAGTCACTTAGTTCAATGATACTAGAGTGAATGTATTTAATTTTGCAAATGTTACGGCATTTTCTAAGGTGGCTAAAATTTGTTGGTTACAGTAAGGGTTGATACTATCTGGGTGAACATTGTATTGAATCTAATTAAATCTCGCCTTCCTAACATAGTGGTTTGCATGTTAGTTTCAAGGGTTTGTATTCTATTGGTTAGACTATCTTGATTTCTTACTAGTTTTCTTAATGTTTCGTTGAATTTTATTATAGTTGATTGGGTTAGAGATATGGTTGCAAATAATGGTTTTTATATCGTTTTGATTTTCGATTAATTGCTGTATTGCGTTGTCATAACTTTTTGCGTCTTGGTTATCTAAATTGCATGTGATCGCTTTTATTATGTTACCTAGTCCGTCAACTAGTCCTCTCTTTCGTCTTGCAATTTGTTCTGCGGGATTTTAATCTGTTAAATTTATCTTCTATGTTTCTTAAAATGCTTTCTATTATACTGTTGTAGTTCATCATTTCTATAGCGTATTCCTTTCCGAATTTGGCCGTGTAAATTAATTGTTTTAATGGATAATAATTGTCTTTGATTATTTGAAATTCTTGTTTTAGTTCCGTTAAATCGAATTTTTGGGCAAATGTCCGGTAATCTATTGTATTTTGCATACTTCAAAATTTTATTGGTAGTATACCGGGGTTGTTTTTTATATCTTCAATTAATATGTCGTTGGCCGTTCTACCTTGACGGAGGTTGACGGTAAGGGTTATGATTGTCCATATCAAATTACAGGGCGACTTAGGTTTTTCAAGTGAATGTATTTTACTCCCTTTCTGCTGTCTGCTACGGCTATATTTTAGTCTGATATTTTTTAAATTTTAATCGGGCCTAAATTTTTGGGTGCCGTTTTATGTCGTTTACTTTGGAAGTTTTTCTCGTACACGGTTTGTCCTATTGAAAATTTGTTCGCGTCGCTATTCTTATTGCGGGCTGTTGTGATACGTTCTCTGTCGTTATCTAGTTTATCTTTACTTTATCGTAAGTTATTTTTAGTTTCTCTTTGTGGTCTTTGGCATACTGCTGATATACTTCGTTATTATAGTGGATGTTGTAAGGGTTACGGGAATCTGAATGTCCTAATGTTAATTCTAGGGGTGTAAAATTTGTTGATGAATGGATTGTATTGATATACGCGATTAGTGCGTATGACAGTCAATTGGTGTTGTGTTCTTTCTTGTAAGTTAATCTTAGTAATCTGCTCTGTTCTAATAGAGTTAAATGTAATCTTTGAATTAATCCGTTCTATTCAGGGTGGTTTTCAGTTATAAAATAATAATAATAATCGGTATTGAAAATCAATATGTGGGAGCTTTTGTTGAACGTTTTTACATTGTACATAATACCATTTTGTAAGATAAACTAATCAGTAAAGCGAATAAACAAGCATGTGTAAAAATAGTACATCGCACCTGTAGATCGATAATATCGAATCGCAGTAATCGACAATAGTCTTATAGTGTCACGTTTTTTATCACGTGATCGCACCAAACGTTAATACGAAATATTATTGACACACACCAAAGACAAGTCGCATACATGTATGTATATCCTGATATTTAGCTAGCAAGCCGTCGGGGTTGAGTCGGCATACATTTACTTTGCTACCATAATTGCAGCAGCAGTATAACAAAAAAAGTTGTTTTACATGACGGAAGAAGTTGTTTTACATAACGAAAGAAGTTGTTTTACATAACGAAAGAAGTTGTTTTACATAACGAAAAAACCTATTTGGCCGCCATCTAAAAAAAACGAATACACGCAAGACACCTCCTAGTTGTTGAATAGAAAGACGTGCATCGCTTTTTGAAATACAGTGACGAATAAAATAAAGAAAACCCTTCGACGTACTAGCTACAGAATCAAACTCAACAATGGTTCAAACAACACGAACTCGAACTGCCAATTCCCAGCTTAACAAAGTGCGTTAAAACTGGAAAACTCGGGTTTATATTTAAACAAGTCGTTACCTTGGAACAATAGAAAAACTATTTTACGGCGATCGTAGGATATACCATACTTATAGAATAAATTTTTGTTTCAAAAGCAAAAAGGGGTTTGAGTTGAGGAGTTTATTCGGAAGCGTGTTTATTATGAAATATGTTGAAGAACTTAAGAATTCAAACGGAATTTATTCAAACGAGTAATGAATTAACAAGGAAAAATTAACAGATCTGGGTAGGAAAACAAAAGGACGGGAATGCGCAGGGCCAAAAAACCGAAAGAGAAAAAAAGAAACACCCCCAAGGAGAAAAAGAAATCAAACACTCGAACAAAAAAATGCTCTTACAAACTAAAAGAAAACTCGTTACGAAAACCAAACACAAAAGACAACAGAAAAAGAAAAAACCCCAAAATAAAAAAAAAGTAGAACTCTCGTCCGGCTCGAGGGACCAATAACAGTGAGAGAAAGAAGGAAGGAAAGAAGGGAAGCACGCAACAAGAACTAAGATTGAACGGCCTCAGCACTGCAAAGTCGTCAACGGATGGATGTTTCACAAGAGAGAAACAGAAAAGGTTATGAACCTCAAAAGAAGAAACGGAACGAGGAAGAAAACCAACAGGACCTAAAGGTCAAGCCTCAAGTAAACAAAGGGACAACAAGGGAGAACGAGAGGAAGGGAGGAGAAACGTTGGTAAAATGAAACGATGTACTGTTAACTGTGGTAGCGAAAAAACGCAACAAACGAAAAACTGACGAAAAGGAATGCTGACTAGTCCTACAGTCGACTGAGTCGTGGCTCCCGAAGGAAGAAAGACGGACTAGAAAGCATTTACCACAGAGGCGCATGGAAGAAACACATTCGGACTAAGAACCGACAGCAAAGAAGACCATTAAAAGGATAAGGAAAGGAAAGTGGAACGAAAGGAACGGGAGGAAGTAAAGAAAAGAAAAAAACCAAAAAGAATAATACCAACACCTAGTATAAAACCCGAAAAAATACTAAAATCGTACAAAAGAAAATAAAACAGAATCCCAGTGCAGTTATGTATGAGTAGGTGTGTGTGTGGAAGGGGTAAGAAGGGTGTGTGTATGTGTTATGCGTGTATAAAGTGTGCGTGTGTTTGACCGCTGTAGTCGTTTCTTACGACAGGCAGTTCGTACATGGGACTATTCTATTCCCGGACCCACACGGACGCAGGGAGTACAAGGAAAAAACGAAAGAAAGAAGAACCAAGAAGAGAACGGAAGAAAGGATAACCAAGTAGAACTGTGTGTTTATGAAATGTATGGGTATATGTGTGTGTATATAAAGTGTGTGGGTATGGATTGGACGTATATAAAGTGTGTGTGTGTGTGTGTGTGTGCGTGCGTGTGTTGGACCGCTGTAGTCGCCTCTTACGACAGGCAAGTCGTACCGTGGGATTATTCTATTCCCGGACCCACACGGGTGAAAGAAAAAAGGAAACAAACGAAAAAACCCAGCAAAACCGGGAAGTAAACCGAAATCGCAATATCCAAGAATCATGTCCGAAGAAGAGCAAAGTCGTCATAATCTGGCGCGCGATATTGGGGTTAAGGCGTTTACGCCGCCAGAAGGAAAACAAAACGAGATCACGGACAGAAGGATTTCATTGACCAACATCTTCAGGTTCTGAATCAGTATATACAAATTTCTGCCTCTTAGGGGGCATTTTTCCGCGAACCAGGGACTGCAGGGGGTGTAGCAGTTGTAGCGCGCGATTTAGCAGGTGGCGAGGGTAGTTTAGAAAACTCAAAATGCGTCATAGAAGGACGTTGTTTATTGTTAGAATGGATGGTAAGAAGGTCAACGGCAGAAAAGGAAACATCATGGGTTGTCAGAATATCAACGGTGGAAAAAGAAAAAGTATTGGCTGTACGAAAACCAACCTGACGAAAAGAAACAGAAACGGAACACACTTCAGTTACGTATAGGAAGGGACAGAAGCAGATAATATTTCATTGACGTTATGTGCAGGACTAGAAGTATCACAGTTAGGAAAGAAAACAGCTATGGCTGTAGAAATATCAACCTTAGGAAAAGGAACTGAATACGATAACATTTCAACCATATTACATAAAGGAACAGAATCAGGTAAACGTTCATCAACGATACAAGAACAAACAGTATCAAGAAGAACTTTATCATCAGATAACAGGACATCAGCTAAGATCCCACCAACCTTACCTAAAAGAACAGAAGCAAATAGCATTTTGTCAGCATGAAAAAAATGAATAAAAGTAGGTAACGAAACAGGATCAGGTAAAACTTTGACGACAACAGCAGCAGACATTATAGCTACGGGTTCACCAACTTCCACAGGACCTTCTCTATCCGTATTAGGAATTATCGTCTCTTCAGCTACTGCTGTGATTGCCGGCACGACAGAAATTTCTTGAGTGGAAGAATTTAAGAACGTAGGAACAGGTAAAATTTTGACAAAAACGGGAAGAGGCATTAGAGATACAGGTTCATGGACTTCAAGAGGGCCTTTGCAGACTGAATTAGAAGATATCGTTACTTCAGCGACATGTGTGCTTGTAGACCTGACAGAAAATTCTTTGGTAGAATCGTTTAGGAAAGCGGGAACAAACTCCTGAGAAGCTAGCTGCAAGTCACCAATTCGAAGCATGGATTGTAAGGGTGGTGGACGCACAGCTTAGGGCTAGAAGAAGGAGGAGTAGAATAGAATGTAAAACTAGAAACGGAGGAAATTTTGTTTGAAGTTATATTTGCCGAAAAAGAGTATGTTTTGCTAGTAGGAGCAGGGTGATCTGGATGAGGGACAGAAGAAAACGTGGAGTGAGAAGCAGAAGAAATTAGGCAGCTAGAGGTGAGGGCAGAATTTGAAGGATTATTTGAAGAACGACTGGTAGTATAATGACAGTTCGGACAGTTGCGGCGAGAAACTCCCTATATCCGCAACCATAACAATGGAGTACTTGAGGACGAATGCAATGTGTCGAAACATGACCAGGTTTTTCGCAATTAAAGCATACGACCTGACGAGTAGAAGTAGAACAAGGAGGAAGAACAGTAGAACGTACGGAAGAAGTATCGGATCTACTCGTAGGCGTCGGAGAAATCATAACAACTCGGTCATGTGAAGCAAAAGTATTTTCCTCAGTAGTAGCAAACTTATAGGTAAAATTCGGGGGTTCAAAATGTTGAATCAGTAAATTAGACAACGACTTCCAGTCAGAAAACCTATGTCGGAAACCACGATACCAAAGTAACGCTTTTGACTAAAACAAATCCTCTGCAGACTCAAATAACTGCAATTCCGACACATGGTGAGTTTGTCGCAGTTTTTCGACCCGTCTCAAAAAGTTGCTAGTTTATTTAAATAAATCTAATTATGAAAGCGACTAAAAATTCAATTCTAATTTATCTCTAATGTTCCAAAGTTTTCCAAATTTTTTAAACCTGATTTTCTTAGTGTTGTTTTGTTCAGTGTCCATTATAAAACTTATTTAATGAGCTTCGTCTTATTTTTGGACTAATTTTTTTAGCACAGTTACGCAAACTTATTCCGCCTTACAAAGACAAATTGTCTAACTATAGTTTTTATCAAAACTCCCCAAATCGCATAAAAAATATTGTAATACGATTTCGTAATATAATTTATAGCTTATTTACACAGTAAACAAAAAGATCGTCAAAAACTAACAGTTGTCCCTCAAACAATAGGTAAAAACTTATTTATTTGAAACAGAATATTTTGTAGATAGGACCTTTTTTGCTAGAACGGCAGGATGGTTTTGGTCGAAGAAGAATTTATAATAGTGTATTAACAATTTCCTAGATGACATCATCTAAACCTTACGTTTAACTTTCTGCATAATAATATGATGAGCGCACTGTGTAAAGCTTTCCCAAGATACTCTTAAAACAGCTGTATCATGTTGCTTTTCCTGATTCTTTAGTTTAGGCGCATGATGCACAAACAGAAGGTTTTGTTGATTTAAAAATGAGACCCTATAATTATTTTAGTGCAAGCGAAATTATAAACTAAACATTGATTTGACACTATTTGATCTAAAAACAATTTGCTTAACTACCTAAATGTTTTTGGTTTCTACTAATGCATGATTTCTTTACTTTATTTACCTTTGGAGAAAGGGATATATGCTTACAATAAATATACAGTGCTGCATAAGGAATGGTGACTGAGCAATTGATGGATTTCTAAAGAAAACTTTCTACAACTGCTGAGGTCGGAAAAGCGATGTGAATAAATGTGTTGTCACGCATGATTTTAAGCATAATGTTCTGTGTAACAAATTTAAAAATGATGTTAAACTCAATATATTGCTGCATGCCATTCGTCAAAAACAGGACAGCTTTAAGCAGTATTTCAAGTAGCAACTGGATAACTACTAAATCACAAAAGCAATCTCTATTTTATGAAAGCATTATACCTATCTGTTCCTCAGAAATCCCTCTTGCAGTACCTTCGTGTTTAAAAGCGCCAGTAAGTTAGCTAGGAGAATTATGTTTGAACTAGAACAAATGCTACCATAATCCAAAGCGCATGTACTTTATCATCGTTAAAGTGCGCCATACAATCATCACATCCCTTAGCGACTATAAAAAAAATAAATTGCAGAATTTTCTAGGCTAAATTGCATGTTTAAAGTACTTAAAATTTTATTACCTCTAATAAAGATAATTCTTTCAGAGTACAATTTTATTAAGGCGTGCTTTTGTAAATTTGTAGTATTTATAGCCTTGTGATAAACCTTCCGAATGGCTGTGTTCAACTTCGCGTATTACCAGTGTAGCAGCGGCATTATGGCAACGGAAGCAGAGTTACTCATTTTGTGCTTATCGTTCCATGTTGCGATAGGTTGGTTGTACTGAACATTTTGTTTAAAACAAGCCAATTTTAGTACAGAGAATGATTTAAATACCTTTAGAAGCGTTTTGGTTTTAAAAATATTAAGAAATACATGCACATTGACAATTAAAGGGGTAAGTGGATAAAGGTGCTAAGTCACATTTTTAAAAATATTGAGATATTGTGTGGATAAAGGTGCTAAGAGCTATTCTTTCGATTCCCACATTTTGGTTCGCAGAGAACTGATAATAGCAAAGTTACCAGTTTATTAAGGTACTAACTGCATGTAAACATTAAACAGCAAATTTGCATAAAGGGGTTATGTGCTTTTAACACCTTTATCCAGAAGATGGCTGTGGCCGTAATGTGGCTTAACACCTTCTTCCACTGACTGTTTGTTTTGAAGTTTAGTTGATGGTCAGGAGGTAGTACCTTAGTGTGTTTTTTAAATTAAATGAATTAATGCAATATGTTTTCACGGGGGAAAGTGCTAGTTCACTTGGCAACAAACCCAAATAATGGCAATATAAAAGGAAAATCTAATACTGAAAGAGTAAATGAAGTAAGAAAGCAAAATAACCTCAAAATTTTTGAAGAAAAGCAACAACAAGTTCTAAAAGGCAGGACTAGGAATATGTTTTATTGTGCCTTTAGTTCTAATGTATTACACTTACAAGAACAATAAATTTTTCACTTTTAAAGTCTAATTGTTTATTTCTCTTTAAGATCATAAAAATGAAAAAGTAGAAAAAAACTTTAAGTCTTTGATTAGTGAACTTGTAGAAGGAAGATTCGCAGAAGATAATGAAAATAATGAGGTTCAATTTGAAGCAGAATCTGTTGGAAATAATCATAGTTCCATGCTTATTGACGGTAAGCAAAAAAGAAAGTAGTAATCCTGCAGCAGAAGTTATTGTATTTCTTGATAAAATGCGTCTTAACAGAATATGCTTAATAATAATATTTAATCGTCGACTCACAATGGGGTTTTAATAATTAAACTTAATGAATTACTCTAAACTTAAGTTACAGATTTGAAGATCGGAAGAGAGGAGGAGATTAGTGAGACGTTGCCTTCTGATGCTTGTGATGACATCCTGCTTTTTAACACATTCAGTAGCGAAGGAGATAAATATATTCCAGATTACACCAACCTATCATCCTCATCGAAAAATGAAAGTTGCAAAAAAGGAAACTCCACTAATATTAAAAATAATGGAAGTAGATCTGATGTAGAAGTACTAGATTCAATAGAACCTGTTAATAATATTAGGGAAATAGAAGAGCTTAATATGATACCGGCAAAGAAAAAGAAAAAAGTATTTCCTTTTAAAGAGAAGAATACAAGGAAAAGACAAAAATGAAGAAAAATGGAAGAGAAGAAAAGCAGCTGTTCTAAGGCAATATAGCAAAAGCTATATTTCACAAAAAGGTGCTGAAAAACAGGCCAACTTACATTTATACTTGTGCACTGAAAAATGCAGACTCCAATGTAGCGCATAATTTAATAAGGAACAAAGGGTAAACATTTTTTCTAGTTTTTATAAACTAGACATTAATGCTAAAAATGCTTTGCTTTTTAAAAGCATTGTAAACGAGTCGGTGAAACGACACAAGACCGCTGCAAAAAAAACACAGATCAGGGTCTTTTAGGTATTTTGTATCGTGCTCTGGAAGACAAACACAAGTTTGTAAAACTGCGTTTTTTCTTTGTTTCAGATTGGCAGAGAAAAGAGCTGTTAATACAATCTCAAATAAAAAGTGGGTTATGTGCACCACCAAATAACCAACGTGGGTGTCATAAAAACAGGTCTAACAGAATTGACATAGAGGTACGTGACTTTATAAAGGAGCATATAGCACACTTTCCTGCTGAAACACACATTATTCTCGCAACATCAACCCCCACCGAAAATACCTGTCTCCTCTTTTGAGTATTTCAACAATGCACAAAATATATTTAGAACAATGTAAGGCAGATAGTCTTTCAGAAAAGTTTAAAGTAAAAAGAAGCTTTTATTCAAAAGTATTTTCAACTGAATTTAACCTCTCATTTGGTTTGTGCAGCACCTGCGATTGAGGTAACTGTGATGAATTTCCAAGCAGTTTTATCATGCAGCTTTTGCATATCAACACATTGACAAGGATAAGGCAAAAGAAGATGACAGCATTGCTTATTGTACATTTGATTTACAACAGACAATGCCATTACCAAAACTAACTGAATCAAGGGCATTATACTTACGTCAACTATGATTTTACAACTATGATATTCATATAATCACTAAGGGGCAATAACAAAGTTCCTTTTATACCTGGACTAAAGATGTTACAAAAAAGAGGAGTGATGAGATTTGCAGCGTTAATTGAGTTCAACAAAATACTAAAACAAAGAGATCATATAGTATTTTGGACTGATTCTTATGCAGGTCAAAACAAGAATTTTCAATTGATTTTTGTGTACCAGTATTTGTTACTTAAAGACCTGTTCAAAATCATTGATCATAATTACCCCGACCGGGATTTTGGTCGAATACAGAAAGTTCTTCGTAAACATGAGTCAATATACACCCCAGACGAATATCGGAACATCATTGCTATGGCTAGCAGACACAATCATGTAAGAGACCTGACTAATGATTTCCGTAACTTTGATACACTACTCAAAGATGTAAACCTAATAGCACGAAAGAAAAACCTTCTTAAGGAGATTATCAAGTTTAGAGATTGGATAAAATGGGTAAGGGTAGATGAGGGTAGATTGTTATGATGAAAACACACCTTTCAAGAAAGTTGATCTTTTTGAACATAAGTCTCAAAGGGCTAACTCCAAAGATGTTATGATACCACGATTGTTTGGTCAAAAACGTAGTGAAATAAAAGATGTAAAGCTGTGCGACTTAGAAAAGCAAGTTATTTTTATTCCAGATGAATTCAAGTGGTTCTATGAACAAATATTAAATAAGCACAACACTGAACTGAAAATTCTTTGTTCTAGATTGGAACTTTATTATATTGTACACATTATAGGAACGTTAACTACATTTCAACAATATGTTTTACTAAACAGCTCCTTTATCCGAAAAGTTGAGTGCCACTATGTTTCTCAATTATGTAGATAAAGGTGCTAACTGCATAAATATTTGAAAAAGACTTAAAAGATGAAAAAATATTGTTATTTATTTGTTCAGCAAGAAAATATACTATTTTAGACATACAGAAATGCATGTTTCAAAAGTTGATCTCTAATCATATAAAAGTAACATCAAAAAGACTTTGACCTCAAATATCTGAAAATGTTAATTATGTTGCTTAGCACTTTTATCCACTTACCCCTTTAATTAGTTTTCTAGCATTAATATAGATATTCTCATAAAAAATTCATATTCTACAATAAAATGAAAGCAAATGTAGAATTACATCATAAGCTCAATTACCAAAGATATCCAAGAAAATACAACCTGAAATTAAAGCAGATGTCAGACAAATCAGTAGTAAATTAAGTAATTATGCAAAAAATAGCAACCAGATTTAGAGTGAAAATCCGTTTTAGAATGAAACAAACGTACACTATAGTTTATACAAATTTAATCTCATTTTCTTCCTTAAGCTGTTATACTGTTTTACTCGATTCATTAATTTTTCTTCTTCAAATTTTATGTATATTCCTAATTAGCTTGTAAGCACCATCCATAATGTGAGAGAATAATTATTACTCCAAATGGGGTTCTTATATGATGAAATAAATGAATAAAATGACTAAAAATCTCCCCATGTGTCAATTTAATAAAATAAAATAAAATTATTATGGTACAAAAAGTTTCGCTACATGTTTCAGGCTTATAATTCTTAGCCCATTTTCAGGCGATTGAAAGTACCAAAGAAATATTTTTATATATGAAGTACAAATTAACGATTAGGTTTATAAATCGAACATTAAAATATTGACCTTAAAACTATAGTGTATTACAACTGAGAATAGTTTTAATTTTTGTGTATATGTTTGCTTAATGTTTTATAATGTCTATTTTTGAATTTACAACCTGTTATGAGGTCGAACCTCATGATAAAACCAGAAATTTCGAAAATTATGTTAAGCATTATACTGCATCTGCGGCCATCATGTAAAGAAATTTGTATAGGTGTTAATATTAAAAGAAGTAATTTGGATGTAACTAAGATGCCATCAGTGTGGATTTAAAATGTTTTGTATTTTGATGGTAATTAAATTTTGATCGAAGTCAGTGATTTCATTAATACATGTGAAGTGAGAAGGTCTTTTAATTTCCAAAATTTCTGGATACTTTAATTTATTGCCTTTATTGTGTATGTGTAGTATTTCAAAATTGGTATCTGTGAATGTATGGTTGGTATTTATTATGTGATTAGCGAAAGCGGATTTACAATTTAGAGAATCTTTATTATTCCTGTATTTATTGATAAAAGTTATGTGTTCGTTAAAGCGTTGTTCGGAGCTTCTACCGGTGTGACCAACGTAGTAGGAATGACAAGTGTCACAAATAAGTTTATAAATACCGGATTTCTTTAAAGTTGGTATTTTGTCTTTGTTGTGTGTTAATATTAAATTGTTGGTTGTAGAAAAAGAAATATTGATATTGTGTCTATTAAAAATTTGTTTTAATTTATAGGATATATTGTTATAGAAAGGAATACTATAATAAATGGATTCTATGTTATGATTAGAGGTGAGAGTGGTTTGTTGTTCTATTTTTCTTTTGATTTTATAATACGTCTTATTTATTAGGTTAATAGGAAATTTATTGTTCACTGCAATTTGTTTTATTATATTTAATTCTTTGTGATAATCTGATTTATCTAAAGGAGTTTTAATAAGTCGTCTGAACATAAATCTGAAGCTAGCTAACTTATGGGAAAGTGGGTGGTTGGAATCGAATGGGATTACGTTGTCAGTGTATGTGGGTTTTCTATATATATTGAAACTAATGCGGTTTGGAAATATTGTGAGTGAAAGGTCAAGAAAATTTAATATGTTATTGGAAGAAAATTCTGCTGTAAATTTAATGTTTGTATGTATGGTATTTATGAAATTTAAGAAAGTATTAATGTCGGAATTAGATCCTGTGTGGATACATATTATGTCGTCTACATAACGTGCCCAAAGTAATATTTTTTCTTTGAAAAAAGAAGAAGTTTTATTATGAGTAATTTCTAGGTTGTTCATAAATATTTCTGACATTAAGGAGGAAAGGTTGGACCTCATTGCTAGGTCCATTGTTTTGTTTGAAATATCGGCACTATAAAATCAAGTCTCAAAATGCATGCTCTGCATTCAATGCTGTCAATTTCTCAAGTTCTTCCTTGTCACACTCCCCAACCATAGACTTCTTCAATGCTCCTGGTAATATTGTAATGATTATCAGTTCAAGCAATCTAGAAGCCGATCTCATGGAATGATTAACGATGACGATCAGCTTAATCATTAAACGTGTCCACAAGTGCGAGCTCGAGCTTTAATACTACCACCCACAGCGAGGTCACACTTAACCCCCGCAGGTTCTAAATCGCACCGTTTAAAATTTATTACAAAACTACTTATGCCATTGGCGTAGGAATTAACGATAGATAAATAAATAACATGCAGCCCCTAAAAGACTACATACTAATAACGTATCAGGAAAGAGACGTGCGCGGCACATCATTCTAAAAGGAATTATGTATGTAATGATGTATCTATAGTCGAAACCATGAAAGAAGCCGTCTGCGTCATCACTTATATTCGTACGATTAAGTTGAAAATTTTAAGTCAATGTAGCATCACACCAAACACTTAATTTTCATTAATTCTTTTAAAACTTTAAAAAGTATATTCCTTTTACAAAAAAACTACGAAAGATATCCTATTTTAAAGAAAAGGCATAATTTTACCAATGGTTAACCTGCTAAGTATATAAAGTTTAAAATATACGGACACATGCTCTTCTCTGTCGTTTTCCCAGATGAACGTGTTCACGTATGTCTTTATTTAAAACACGTACAAGTCGTATTACTATCTTTATCATATACATTACTTAAGCTTTTAAATAATCTTAAACGTATGTTTTGAATTGAGTAAGACACCTATGACGTAGAGGACTTCTTTCGTGGTTCCTACTACAACAAGATAGATAGCAACATATTTAATTTGCCTAGCGGAGTTCATGTTAATCATGTAAATGCGCAGTCTATTTTATCATTATTTCGGACTCATTATTTCGTATAGTAATTCACCACTCTCTGCATTTTTGATCCGTGAAATATGACTAAAACACTCTGTAAATAGTAATCTCTTACACCTTTCAAATTACGATATCATTCGAAATGATCGATTAGGCTGCGATGTTACGATTTATCTCAGAACTGGCTAAAAACACAAAATTAGCCTTACATCCCAGGCAGATAATATCACTGAATATCTTCCTTTTGCGGTAGTATCCTTACATATTTTCTTTGGTGTGATTTATTGTCCAAAGGCCTGAACATATTTTGACAAAATAGAAATGAAACTAGAGCTGTTATCCGACTATGTGGAAGTAATCATAATGATAGATTTTAATACTTCCCGTCTTGAAAACAAATCAAGCCTGAGTATAAGCAATTTCATAGACCTTCATTCGCCTGTAACTGAATTCACACATTTTGTGAACGAAAGTAAATCCGTAATACTAACATATGAGCAGATTTCTAGGCACAGCTTTTATAAACATAACATCACATACTTATCGTAAAAGGTAGAAAACACACAAGATGCAAAAAAGGATTATCAAGTACAAAGATTTTAAAAATCTAAACAAAGAAAACTTTCATAACATTCTTAGGAATACCGATTGTAGTCTAGTATTTCAATCATCGGACGTTGACGACAAAGTAGCCGCCTTTAGAATATATCTCTCAGCATCCTTGACAGCCATGTTACATATCAAGCTTGCAAAATTAACCATCGTTCAGTTTCTTGCCTAACTGATGAATTATGTGGCCTAATGCTGGAGGGCGATACATTCAAAATAGTGTATCGGTGGCAACCGACTGCTAAAAATAAAGGAATGTATAGGTTGCTGTGGAATCGTTACGATCAGCTCTGCCAAAAGGAACTAAAAAAGTTTATCCGCAATAAGGTGTCTGGTAACAGTCCACGCACGTATGCAAACTTAGGTCTTTTGCGGTTCTGCTAATGCAATATCTAATATCTGGAATAACTTTACTCCTGACGAGATGAACAACATTTTTATATGTTAACACCGTATTAGATAGCCGTTTAAGATGCGAATACTCTTAGCGTTTTGACCTTGGCTGGTTGATACGGGTAAAGTGAGCGTGACGTTTATAAACTTTGTTTTGCCCTGTAACAATATGCGGGTGCGTCAGCTAACTGCATTGGTGTATGATTGGGTTCCTATGAAAAAATTTATATAACATAATAAAGAAATTTAAAATAAAAATAATAAAGAATTAAAACTAATAAATAAACGGACTGAAATACAAAACCTAAGTTACAGAATCACTTACTCTGAAAGGTTTTCCACTTTTGACATAATTGAGGGGCGCCAAACCGCCTCTCACAGCAATTCCTTTTGATACATTTCTACCCGTAAGACGGTTATTCAGCATAAATTTCTCTTACTTCAGTATTCTAAATTTTATCGCTTTATCTTAATTTTCTCGAAGATACCTTAAAAACACTTATTAATTCTGTCACATTAAATATCAACGGTAAAATAAAATGCGTCCCAATTGCGAATTCATCATTGGGAGCAGCTGGATATTCTTTACAAATATGTTTGTGTACCTAGTTTCTAAATAAAGTCAAATAAAAATTT
The DNA here is from genome assembly GCA_036346225.1 of Platerodrilus igneus. Lineage (NCBI taxonomy): Eukaryota > Metazoa > Arthropoda > Insecta > Coleoptera > Lycidae > Platerodrilus > Platerodrilus igneus. The sequence continues at coordinate 553,198 of JARFIW010001407.1, forward strand.
AACCTAAACTAAAGCTCTTTAGCATAAAATAATTTCAATAAAAATATAAATGTATTTTCTAAAAATTCCAATATCGTAACCTCAATTTTGGTCAGGTGTTAATAAAAGAAGAAAATCCTAAAAAGACCTCAAGTCTAATCCATCGACAAAGCTATTCGCTACAACAAATTCTTCATGTTTTCTATATTAAATCACACGACACTTATAAAATATCACTTACTAGAAATGTCGCTCATAACAACATAGCAAACAGTTAAATCCTAACTTTTTTTGTTATATCATTTCATTGTCCATTTAAAAATACTTATTTTCTTTTGCTTTTAACAAACACTAAATTCTTCCACTAAAATGTGTATTTAAAAACTATATACACTACATCCATCACTGATTTAGTACAACAAAACAAATATTTTTACGTTAATTCCCTATTATATAAATACGAAAAATATACCATTTCAGTCCACAAATGCATAATTAATAATTTCAAGCAAAAAAGCTCATACTACTCACTGTGTAGTTTCAGCTTATCCAATCACGCCAATGTTTTTCTTGAAACCATGTCTTGATTACCCAAGAAGAGAAAACTCCATTGCCCGAACGCACCACAAAATTCCAATCTAATGGAGTAGTGAACTCACTAGGTCGCAACATCTTTTTCTAAATGGTCATTATGACAGTATATCCGCGACGTGGGTTTGTAAACCTATCCAGCCTCTACCAGAATTTGTCATTTTTATATTGATCCCCGCAAATTTCCCTGAGGGAATGTTTAGCTTTTAATGTAATATTATATTAACCTTCAACTTCGCGGTCATGTTCGTTTTTTACGCTTTCGTATAATTACATTTTTGGGGAGTTTTTACTACATGTTGCAAATAATTAATCTCCATTCTCCATCGGCATTTTTCTCCACTCTACTTTCGCATGTTACCGGGAGTTTACTCATGCTAGAGTTTCCTATTGCATTTATGGAACAATAAATGGGGAAAGTACTTATCGTTTGATTTACCTAGGTTAATACTTGTGCTTCCTCTTGTCTTTGCACTATGAAATAAATACATTGTAAATGCATTTTAACTAAACTTCTTCAGATTTGTAGCCCTACTTTGGCGGCGGCAGTGTAATTCTTTAATGTTGCTTTATTATTTCTTAAATGTATTGCAAATGTTATTTCGGTGTTCTGGGCAAACAGCCTATGACATTTTACACAAATATTTTTCGTCTTCTTATCTTGCGCTCTTGGATGTAAGTAGCACCTGCTCGGCATTGCTAACTTTTGTGGTGGCTCATTTTTATTAGTGTTGTAGTTGTTTATCGTTTCTGTGGCGAGGCTTTCTTGAATCTCTATTCTAAGTTGTTTTGGAAGAGTTTTCCAGCCGTGTCTTCATATGAGGTACTGCAAGTTTGAGAACTAGTTCATTCAAAAATTTTCTTCTGATGACTTTGTTATGGTGTTTTGCAGTTTTGAAAAATACCATGGCATTAATCCCTGCTTGATCATGCCATAAAATACCACAGAAGCGATCTCATAGTTTTTCGAGTCACAGTGTAAGAATGGACCATGTGGTCGAAAACGTCAACCAACACCTCCTTTGATAGAATAATACAACTCGATTATTTCCGGTTTTTTAGTAATTTTGTTAGTAGACGTAGTTGAGTGCATCATAGATAGCAAAATTACCGACTTTGGCTTTCTAGGTGTAATTATGAGACGCAAATTGGGAGGACAAAGCTTTAGGAAGACCTAAGTGTAGTAGTTATTGTTTGCATGTATCAGTGATCTATGTAGCAGCATTTCCCTAGATTGAGAATTCAATGTACATATTTGGAAATAATTATGCATCTACTGAATCGAATAAATCAGTGTAGATTAAAATACGTTGCAGTGGAGGCGAGAACACAACAATGTACCTATATCTGCAAAAAGATTATTAGACTAACTATTAGAACGGGGGGGTGTCGCTACTGCACACGCAATATGAAGTAACGATACAACGCGTGTATTTTAAACAGAATTTTTTTACTGTCTACATTCCAAAGCATTCAATATTCTGCATACTACATACATTCTACATACTAATACTCTGCAATACGTGCAATTTATAAACTTTTCTTAATATACGTGTTTAAAGATTCAGTCTAAACTTTATTAATTTTACGGTGGTTGTCAGACCTACTAATGGTAAGCTTTCACTTCTGAAATTGTTAATAAGAGAATATTTATTAACTAATGTAATATTGTTGGTGTTCGAAATGCTTGTATTTAGGAAACGTAAAGCCTAAAGAGAAGCTCGAATTCACTACAGCTTTTAAACCTTGCTGTTGATTTGGAATAATCAACGGGTTTTAGATAGGGATATTATGCATATGCTGGTGATTGTCGGATATAGCAAAAGTTGTGGTGATATCACGATTTCGTGTTGCTATGGATAAAACTATAAAAGCTAGTTGAAGGGTTAGATTAGAAATATTTTGCAAGTTAAATAAAAGAGCTATCACTCATAATACAACGGGTTAATGTCTTTTTGTATGCGATCGTACGAAAAATAAATGGCAAAAAAGAGCTATTCAATTATATTAGAAAACTAAGAAAACCGTGGAAAACAACACTTCTACGACCAAAAGCTCAATAAAAGTGTTCCGTGTTATCTACGTTTTACGCGTAATTAACGATACTAGACATTAATCACAGACAAGGGTTGTTTATTGGCAGCTGTTCTGGTCTTAAACCTTCTGAAATAATACTATCGTTTATCTGTGAAGAGGAGAAAACCGTGTTTTGTAATAATAAAGTTTTTTGCGGATTTACACGTTTTGTACTATAAGTTATTTCAAAGTAAACGTGCGATGGTATTTAAATTTAATTAGAATTTTTCGTCGACCGTTTATTAATGTCAATATTAACAAATGATTTTGTTTTAAAAAGGATGCATTGATGGAAGTCATTAATGCACTCTTTTTCATTAAGTAACTCTTTTTGTGACTTTGATGTTTTAATAGAGGTATAACCTCAACCAGACATACAGATACGCATCCTTGTTCTTAAATTCGCATGTCATATATTTCAGTGGTGACTAGTTTTCCTTTAACAAAAGTGAAGTTTTATGTAATTATTTATTGTATTCTGACGGTCTTTGTGGAAAAGTAAATTTTATTGTACTTGCGGTCGACGAGAAAATGTTGTAATCAACTCGTTTGTTAATAGGTGATTAATAATCTCAACTATTATGCACCCACTCGCTTCGCTCGTTCGTGCTTTAAACAGTTCGATTATTAATCGCCCCCATTAACCAACTAGTTGATTAAATAACTATTAACTGCCAATCGCATTTAATTCGGCAACAAGAGTTATTTCCTTTTAATTCAGGCATACCACGTACTATTAGGTCTAGAAAGGTCATTCCTTTTATACCTGCAACAATTATATATATAAATATATATATATATATATATATATATATATATATATATATATATAATGCTATGATAATAGGGTAGCTTAGGAGTAGATTAAGTCATGAGGGTCGTAGAATAAAGAAATACAACTTCCACATTAGGAAAGGCACACAATTTCAGCAATTATAAGAGTAAATCGGTCACTTTACATATTGTTAATTGAGATGCACACTGTATATAAAATACACAGGACTAAATGCATAAGTACATAAAGAGGTCTAAGAGTAGTTTACGAGTAAAGATAAGATTTTAAAATGCAACAAATTGCATAAAAATTAGATCACCGGGAAACCTAGATAAATTGGCATTGCAAAGGTGTAACAATTACGTTAAAATATCATCGTACACGCATTCTAAATAATTGATTATTAGAAAATCGTTACGTGATTGGAAGAAATCACACTAGGTCAAAAATCCAATATTCTATAGAAATAAACACCAGTCGATTCAATTGAGATGATAAAATGCAACAAACATTCAAATACGTGATTTAATAAAAGGCAAAAGTTGGAATTTCTCAAATAATACCACGATATGCGAAAGGCGTACGTGACAGGCAAGGCATACATTGAAAGATTTAAACTAAATAATTGGTGAAAATCCTGAAGTATACAAGATAAAGGTAAAAGTATCGTCCCAGAACGTAAATAAGCCAATGAAATCAGATGGAGGCACGGTTTATATATACGATAATGACGAAGCGACAGGTTAGTCTATATTGAAACTGAGCTACGACTATGACAAAAGTGTTAAAAATTTACGTAACCATTGAATTAAAAATAAGAGTTAAAAAGTGCGCGAATTTATGTAACAAAAAGAAGCCGATCCACACATAAGACGGCTTTTAATTCTAATTTTAAATAAGACGTCTTTAATTCGAATTTCAATCTGGATAAATAGACGACTTTTAATTTTGGATTTCAATCTGGACATTAATTTTGGCTTTTATTTCGACTTTCATTAGGAAAGATATTTTGATTGAGATGACTCTAATTTGGAATATTTAAAACGACTTTAATTTGAGACCCCGAAATTTGAACATACTCAAATTTTGGAGATAGTTTAAAAATAAAAGTATTCTGATTTGGATATATTCTGATTTGGAAACAATTTATAGGGCAGGCACATTAATAAGGAAAGAGGACACAAAAAGGGGATGCAGATCATGGAATAGGATGGAACTACAGAACCCATTCCAGGTTAGTAATCTTAATACACTTTATTCTTGAAAACTGTTTTAATTTAATATTTATCACACTGTGTATTTGTAAGAGTCAACAAAAAGGATAATTTAACAATTTAGTGTACTGGCCCGCCCTTGAAATATGTATACTTTTGTATATTCGGGTTGTTTAGATATAATTCAGTCGAGTTAAAGACGCCAGCCGTACGGTTATTTTGTTTGGCGCGTGTCCTCCGGTCATGTATTAATGAGTGTTATTTTGTAAACTTAGCGAGGGATGATTTATTTATTTAGTAATTTTAATCAATGTGGTAGTGACAGCATCTTTGTAATTCGTCATTGTTGGATTACTATACAGATAAGTTTCAGTAGTTAGAATTTTATTCATTTGCTAATAGAAGGCTTTATGTGTATATCTATAAGAAGTGTCGTTTAACCTCGTTGTGATTGTATTATACGACACGCCGAGTATTGGGCTTTGTTTCTACTGTGTTACATTATTTTATAACGCTATTGCATTAAACCCATATAAAATAGACTGCGAGTTGGTTCATTCTTTCTAAACAGGTAGTAGCGAGGCAACGAAACTGCTAGAATCTACGTGTATCCAGAAGGGTTGTGCTAGCCAGGGCCGACATCTCAAGGGCAACCGCTTCTGTGACGAGTCGTAAAGCATCGACGACCATTACATTTGGCGCCAACGGGGACGTTTATTGTCACACTATGCCCGAATAGCAGTGGATGAATCATACTGTTTTACACAAAGTTAAAAGGGTTTGTGGAAATCCCACCGAAAAATATTTTCGCTATGAATAGACATAAGTGAAGGACTTGTATTTGATTGTTGGAATAATAAAATTAAAATAGACACGAGTGGCGGTGTAAGCTTAAGTTATAACAGGATGAAACACGTTTTTCGATGTTCTTTGAAATTTAATGCCGCATACGTACAATACGCGATCGCGAAATAAAGAACAAACTAAGTTCCAAAAAACTGATAAAATGGCAGATTCTGAGATTGCAGAGGCATTAAAGCAGTTAGTTGCAGCGGTTAATAATATGAATTGCAACAATGCAGTTCTAAAGGAGTCGATTGAACAGATGAATTTAAATATTTCAGTAAATATGAATAAATTGAGTAATGATGTAAACCGTGTGTCGGAATCGGTAAAAGAAGTAGGAGCTAATGATGTTGAAAATTTTAGGGATGTAGGTGTTGTGAACCAGCGGGAAACCAGCGGCATCGTTCCCATCGTAGCCGGGACCCAAAATTATATGAGTTTATACAAAGATTTGGGAGGTGCGAACTTGTGCTTTTCGCCAGAAGGATCTGTACATCCGGTAGGTTTTATTAAAAAACAAGAAACGATAATGCTAGAAGCGGGAGTCCCTGATACTAAAAAAGTTCCCCTGCTTGTTGGTAATCTGCGTGGTTTGGCCCAAGATTGGGGTGTTTTGAAAGAAGAACGCGTAAAGAGTTTTAAAGAATTTACGGAATTATTTTTAAGCCGTTATTGGGGGGTTGAGGAAGAGAGGAAGCTGTTTCAAAAGATCAAATTTGGTTGTTACGATAGGGGGTCAAGGGCCGATTATTTTTTAAAGCTGGTGAGGGAAGCGAATTTCTTGACGGTCCCCCTTGAGGAAAAAGAACTTATTGCTTTATTAAAAACCACTTTCCGAGCGAGACTCAGCGAGGTATTGTAAACTGCATGCCTAGAACGTTAGATGAGGTGGAAAAATATTTAAGGGAGGTAAACGAAACTTACCAAATTTCCCATGAAAATAGTAACAATTCTAATGCGAATTGGCGTGGGAGAGGTACGAATAATGAACAAAACTGGGGTGCTCGTTACAGTACTAGGTCGAATATGTCAAATTCTGAGGGCGGTAATAATGTCCGTTCCGAAAACAGACCAAATAATAATTACAATTATAGTAATGATAATAGGGATGAGGGGCGCCGTGAACATGAGGTGACTAGTAGCTCGGGTGGAAGTCACCCACCGGCTGTGGCCACTTTATTTAATAAAAACGGGGATGAGCTTCTGTTGGAAGCACAAGATAATAATAAGTCGGTTGCTTTTGCACTGTTTTGCTACTGTTGAGGCTGTGTGGGTAAAAATATTGGTTGATTCGGGTAGCCAAGTTACGTGCATTTCGAAGGATTTCCTATCTAAGTTATTACAAGTTAACGGTGATATTTTACGTTTACCGTTTACGTCGACCATTCTGGTTAGTGCTACAGGTAAAAACTGCGTTGTTAAAGATCAATTTTTTGTAAATTTTAAATTTCAAGATTTTGAAGTGCCTTATCCGTGCATGGTAGTTCCGGGGTTGATTCGAGACGTAATTTTTGGATGTGATTTCTTTTCTGATTATCAGATTAAAATAGAGTTTTCAAGAAATTGTTTATTCGGTAATTTTGAGGGAAAGACAAGGAGCATAAAGTTTAGTATAGAACCAAAACCGGATGTTCGGTTGACAGTTTGTCAAGTATCAGAGGAAAAGTGTGATGAAAGTAGTTCAAAAAAAAAAGATAATGCCGTGTGAGGTGTCTAAAATCGAGGAGAAAGAAATAAATTACGTGAACTGTTGTTGTCGTGTAGGTCGATATTTTCGAACCAACCGGGTAGGATGAATATTTATTGTCACGAAATTGAGTTGTGGGATGACACGCCATTTTTTGTAAAGTCATACCCGATTCCGTATGCATATAAGGAGGAAGTGAAGCGTCAGATAGAAGAGATGGTAGCGTGGAAATGTTATTGAGACAAGGCAGACGGAATATATCAGTCCATTAGTTGTAGTTAGAAAACGGGATGGGGTAATTTGGGTTTGCTTGGACGAGCGATTCCTGAAGAAACGCAGGGTCAAGAATCGGGCGATGCCGCCCAATCCTACCGAGTTGTGGTATAATTTTTCTAGCGGCCAATGCTTGAGCACGCTTGATTTAACAGCGAGTTACTGGCAAACTGAAATTAAGCCAGAGCACCAAAAGTTTACGGGGTTTTTATATAAGGCGAAAATTTATGTTTTTAAGGTCTTGCCTTTCAGACTAAGCACGTCTGTGGGGTCTTTCATACGGGTGTTAGATATGATCCTAAGGGTAGAGGTAACATCGCGTGTCAATAGGAAAATTGTGCGGATGTTACGGTCACTGTGTTATTCAGCTCATGGGGGGGGGCGTTGGTATTGGATAAGATGGAGAAGTGGATAAACAGTGCAGTCCACGATTCTACGGGCTTCAGTCCATTAGAATTGCATTTTGGAGCTTCCATAGATTACCTCATGGTTAAGAGTATTGCCTTTCCTACTAGTCTGGAACTAGGTGATAATCGGGACAAAACTATAACTTTGGCGTATGATTGGTTAAAATCGAAGGCCGAAAAACGCAGATTGCGGCATCAAAGGGTAAATAAAAAATGTATTGTTTTTAAGGTAGGCGATAAAGGACTGGTTCGCACTCATCCTCAGTCTTCTGCCGAGGATAAAGAGATTAAGAAATTCTTTTTACTGTATTCGGGGCCTTCTACAGTAGTGGCCAAGCGAGGGCCGAATTCATATGAGGTTCAGAACGATGCCCGCGGTGTTTCGTTGGGTATACAAAATGTACGCAATTTAAAACCATATATAGGGCCTGACCAAAATCTGCCCGCAAAACTGTTGGTATAAGCTCAAAGTAATTACCAAGCAAGCTTAGTCAGTAAGTTAAACTTATAGGGGGGTGATGTACTGGCCCGCCCTTGAAATATGTATACTTTTGTATATTAGGGTTGTTTAGATATAATTCAGTCGAGTTAAGGACGCCAGCCGTACGGTTGTTTTGTTTGGCGCGTGTCCTCCGGTCATGTATTAATGAGTGCTATTTTGTAAACTTAGCGAGGGATGATTTATTTATTTAGTAATTTCAATCAATGTGGTAGTGACAGCATTTTGAAATTCGTCATTGTTGGATTACTATACAGATAAGTTTCAGTAGTTAGAATTTTATTCATTTGCGAATAGAACGCTTTATGTGTATATCTATAAGAAGTGTCGTTTAACCTCGTTGTGATTGTATTATACGACACACCGAGTATTGGGCTTTGTTTCTACTGTGTTACATTATTTTAAAACGTTATTTCATTAAACCCATATAAAATAGACTGCGAGTTGGTTCATTCTTTCTAAACAGGTAGTAGCGAGACAACGAAACTGCTAGAATCTACGTGTATCCAGAAGGGTTGTGCTAGCCAGGGTCGACATCTCAAGGGCAACCGCTTCTGTGACGAGTCGTAAAGCATCGACGACCATTACATTAGGACAAGGAAATAGGCATCTTGGAACGCTCGAAGGTCCCTAAATTAGTAAAGAATATTTTTGCTGACTTTCAGAATACCATAAATCTGTTATATGTAGATATTCTGTAGAAAAAGAAAATTTTGGGAGTTGTAAATATAGTATCAATCATTATATTGTGTATTATAGAATTGCTTTATTTGATTCAATAAGATCCATTCAGGGTAAAAGCCTAATTTAACATATCATAACATAAGGGCTTAAAATAATAAAGCAAAAAGGGCTAATATCACAGAAATTTTATGACGCCCATCGTAGGGGCTCGTTAATCATAAAATAATAAAAGCCAATTTCATAGTAAATTTTATGGTACATCCAATCAAGGGGATTTTACAGAATTTTATGACATGCCCAATCGTGGGGCTCAAAAATAATATTAAGGAAAATAACACGGCAATTTTATGGACAACCCAACGCTGGGGCTAAAAAACATAGCAATTTTATGACGGCCCAACTGTGGGGTGAATAACACAGCAATATATATATATATATATATATATATATATATATATATTATCATTTCAAATGGAGCTAGTAATTGAAAGAAGGAAAATATAAGGTCTTTGACAGGATTTGAACCTACATCTCAGTCTTGCCGGAACTGTGAGTTTATCAATTAAGCCACCGAGACCGATGACTGCAATTGAGAAATTTACAAATTTAAATCGTGTACAGTACCATATATAAACCTAACTTTCAATTACGTTTAGCATTTTTGTCAATCATATCTGACATTGTCAAGTTTTTGACTTATTCAGATATAGACAGGAAGCAACGCTCAAAATTACGGCTATGTGCAAAGTATTAAATATATAAATATTTTAAAAGTCTAAGTTATTATTTCATCTTATTAATTGTAATACGTTAGTATTTATCAACTTTACTTGTGTAAAAAAACTACTTAATATATATATATATATATATATATATATATATGTATATATATATATATATATATAAATTGCTGTGATAAAGAGGTCACGAGCGATTATGGAAACCCAAACTCTATAAATAAAATCCACCCAAATATAAGGAAACCGGAAAATTGACGTTTCCAAATACTTATTGTTGTACCCTTTATAAAAATAAGCGTATTGCATGTACACAGCCATTGAAGTTCTAAGCAAAATATACTGTCCGTGTTTACATTTTTTAAAGGGTGTGAAAAGATTATAAACCTAAATACCCCAATTTAAATCAACTTTTTTCAAGCATGTGAGATAAGTTGTACAAATAATTATTTTGTGTTTAATAAAAACGAGCTTCATTATATTACCATTAAGATAAAAAGCGTAGTACCGTGTGTGTAAATAATCATTCTGATATGCAAACGTTGAAACGCCCTGTTTTATTTTGTCATGTTCCGATATTTATTACATATTTTTCATATTACTTAGTATCGCTACTGTTATAGTTTTTCCCATTGGTACTTCATTCTGTATGAATTAATGCTATTCGTTGTTACTCTGTGCATTCTGAGCTAATGTTATATTTGGTAGCAGCCTTCGATTCTCTCTTTTAGTTAGAATACTTTAGTTGACTGTCATTTCATCGAAATATTTGTTGCTTATTGATCTTGATCCCCGGGTAAACCAGCATACGCCGACCTTGCGGTTGTTATTCCTAATTCAATTAGAAAAAGTGGTTATATAGTTTTTGTTTGCAACGTTATCATCACCTGCAGTGATATTGAAGAGGCTTTACTGGGTTTGCTGTTGCCAACATTCATTCTATTTGAGTTCAGAAACAATATCCTAGTGGATGTACTTCTTATTGTATGAGAACGCTTTATTCTGCGGTTTTAAACATCCACTCAGGATTTAGTTTAATTACTTTATTTGTGTTTGGTTTGGTTTAAGATAATTAATTACGCTTTTAGCGGATTGAAGTCGTTTCTGTTGGCGAAGAATTTTGATTGTTAATTGTCTGCATTCTAAATTGCCTTGTTAACCACTTGTAGTGGTAAGTATAATTTTTGTAGCACTTCTTTTCTAATTACCGTGTGTGATTTTTAGGGTCCTTTATGTTCAGAGCATAAAATTGCGTGTGCTATAAATATTAATACTCTTGGATTTGTGATGTTATTGGTTATTATGGCCATTACTGTTAATTGTTGGTCCGAATTGCAGTTAGTTTCTGTTTAAGCGCTGTCCTTATCGATATTATTGGTGTACCGTTCCTGTTTAGAAGAGCCTTCTGCCGATAACCTTACTTATTTGGAACCTGTCAAGTTATTTGCATGAAAATTACTGTTCATGAAATTTCTTGGATGCTAATACTTAATCACCAGCCTTGCTGAGTCATCAGAAGATAATGCCGCCCTGCTGTAAGTAGTCTTAGAAGCCCTGGACCCATTGCAATTGTGGAGCTTATCTTAATCAGGTCGTATGATATTTCTAAACATATGTCAAGCATGTTTAACAGTCAACTTAATTGGCATAAGTGAAATTTAATAATTAAACTAACCCTATATAAAATATAAATTTTCTGCAACCACCCGTACACTTTTACACTTTTGTCGGGACGGTAAACTGCGCTTATTAAAATAAAATTGTAGTAGTTGACACATATTTGCTATTTAGGCTGTCATTTGTGAAGGTAAAATATTATGTGTTTTATGTTCCTGTAAACTAATTATTTTCATTGATTATTTACGAGTTTGAGTTTGGGAAAAATTAGTAGTAGTGCAAAACTTACCAACCATATTGCAATTTTGTGGCCATAAATTTGTGTATGTTTATTTTGCTTGTTTTTATTATTTACAGGATTAGGTACTGTATCCTGTGGGTTCGTGTCCAGATATTTAAGTCAGTCATTTTGTATATTATGTCTGCAATAGTGCCCCTCCATATTATCATTGTGAATTATTTTTTATGTATATTTGGCAGTGGCGGCTACTCTATAAGTGCTGCAGAGCTTCAGAACCACCAAGAACCAGCAACGAACAAACACATTCAATAGTATAAAAGAGATCGATAACCAGCCACTAAAAGTATTATGAATTCCTAAGTTGGATGTCCATAACAGTCGGTCAATAATACAGTAAACATGCAACTCTAAACGACAAGGAAAATCCATAAAATCACCGCCTAACTACGTTGTTCTGCAGATCTTATTTGCGAGTTCGGATAAATATCGGAACATTTCGCGCAAATACGATCATAGTAAGAAACGGCCTTATTAAGCCAAGCTCGAGCTGCATAAATTGCAGCGCATTTGTCTATTGCAATTCGAATCGTTCAAGTTTTGTGTGCTTTCTGGTTCTTGTAGACATCGCGTCACGCATTTCATCTTTCGTTATCTTTATAAATTTCATATCCGCTATTTTAATATCACATTAACCCATCACCAGTTATTCACAGATTAAAAACTGAATAAACATTTGCGTTTGAAATTTTAGTGTATAGGTAGTAAGTTTGCATATTAGTGTAATTATAATTAGGTTCACCAACAATAAACTTTAACACTGTTCCCTGAGGACGTTTGCTACATTAATCGTTTCTATAATGGATGTTATTTTTAATTGAAGTGAATAATGGTTCTCTCAGCTTATTTTTCAAGAACAATTAGCTATTAAAGATCATGGTCGTCCTATTTCAGAACTGAACATTGAAATTCCTGGTACAAGTCGTGGTAAAACTTATAAAAGGCAGTTCAATACAGATATTTATCAAATGACCACTGTTGAAACCGAACGCAGTTTTCTACTCTAAACCGTGTAAAAACTTCTTTAAGGAACTCGATGTGTGAAGATAGGTTAACGACCCTTTCAATGCTGCCAATTGAAAAAAAATCATAACTTCAATTCCCGATTTTAATGAAAAAGTGATTGACTAATGTGCTACAAACAAAGATAGACGTTTTCCACTTATATTTAAGAAAAAACAATAAAATATTTTTACATTAGCGATACAGCACTACCAAATATATTCGGTACGAGCCGCCACTGATATTTGCGTTACTAATTAAATTTCAGTATCTCCTTAAAGCTAAATGTTTAGAGGCTTCACCTCTATAGCTATATTGTGTGATTACATTTGTGGTAACTTGTTGAGAAGTAAGTTTGAATCAATAAATTTTGTACAGTTGTATTTTAAATTTGGTCTGATATATTGTGGTACTTTAGGGTTTGTCCGAGAACGTGGAACAATTTTCGCAACTACTTTTAGCTCCAGTTCCTGGCGCCTTTTATTCTAGCTCCTGCTAAGAAGTTTCAATCGTTCCTTAGCGTTTACTTTCTGATTGTTTTTTAACCTGCACCTTGAGGAGTCTTATTTGAGCTAGTCCGGAATAACTTATTGTCACCATACCCCTAGAAACGCCTTGTATCATTCGATTTCTAAATTTTACCGTGGCAACGTATGTATTGGCACGTGCAAAGTTTAAACCAACTTCTTTTGAAAACGATGCATTATAGCGACTTTAAACAAGAGAATAGTTTTTTGTAATAAAATCAAAATTTACTAAATGCGATGCCAAATGGCGAAGTTTAAGACAGTAAAGTTATGAATAAAAATGTCCAATATCCCTCCCATGCGAGCTGCTTATGACTACAATTTAAAAATCGTTTTGACGACATACGATTGGGCATATTTCACAAAATAAGTATACTAAATGTTGTCACTAAAACGGAAACCGTTTTGAAGATATTTGAATTAAACCGATTTTACAGCGCCATCTTTAAAAAGCTCCAACTTCCTTACCAAACGTGTTTGAATAACAAAATTTACATCAAATCGACATGAAGTGAGTTCTAAAATTTGCAGTTTTCTTTTGTGAAGAGCTTTTCTGGACACTCTATAGTTCATGTTACATTCATTAAATAAACTTTAATACGTTTGATGAGGTTCGAAATGTATCTTGCTCTTATATTAAGCGTACTATAAACCTGTAAAAAATGCGATACGCTGCTGTCAACATAAACTTGAAATATATTCCGTTACCAACAAAACAATTTGCTGTTTCCGCGTTGAAAGGAAATGACTATCTAGGATTCGCTCATGAACCTTGCCTTAATGACCTAAGCGTTCCAAAAATTATACTGTAACTTTCGGGCTATTCCATTTTACCGTCTACATTCACACGCATTTCCTTTATTCTTGATAACGCCTTCGAGATTGATATTACTTCCCATTAACGTCGTCATCGCTATAAGACGAATACAATTTTTGGCTAAAAGTGTATGTGATGTCAGTATTGTAACTAACGATAAGATTAGTTTACACGTAGAAGCTTTATCCTTTACTAAATTCAACTTGCACTTAGGTACAGAGTTTGCGGATGTATACTTTTCCTTAAAATAATTTCGTTATGCTTATAATTATTAACGACAAAACATAACGCTAACGTAAATTTGGTACTTAACGCTATAATATGAAATTATGACAACCAATCACAAAATGCGACACTAAACTTGTCCAACATTGAAGGGGAAATGACTACGCCGATCACGATACCTATTGATATTAAGTCTGCTATATAACGTCATTTTTTACAACGGTGAATTTTTTAGCTGTCAAAGAAACCTGTAATGTAACCAGACTAACGCAAACAACATTTATACTTTTTTATACGGTATATATTTACACCTATACATTATCTACGAACTTCTGCTTTCTACGTGATAAAGCACGTTGTTTTCTTTATAGAGGATTTTTACAATGATACATTGGAGTGTATACGATGAAACTATAGCTTGCATTGATAGGTTCCTATCGGAAATTTCACAACGTAGAACATCAAAGCTTCTGTCCTTTTTCGTGTAGTGAAGTTAATATAATCGAAAATTTTACTGCTTGAGGTAAATATTAAAGAAGAATAAGGGTTTCATAACGGAAATCTCTGTCACCGACCTAACCTAAATTTTTTACTTCGAACACATTGGGGCTAATCTAACTTAGAGAAATGTCTAATTTCTTGAAACCGTGATAAATACTATTGCATTTGTACATATTTTTTATTGTATTAAGTACGGTGTAAGTGGGTGGTACAAGTTTAATCCGTTAAAGTATTATAAACCGTTTGATTTTAATATACAAATCGTAGTCCCTGTAACAAAAATATTGTTATGCTGAAAATAAACGAACTCATGAGAATGTACGATCTTTGCGTGAAAAAAAATAGATGGGGTAATAGAACTAACTTGCTATTGACGGAATTAGAGTAATTTATATCAAAGTCGGTTATATTTGCAGATACAAAAACTAGACATACTGCACATATCCAACTACTAGTTAGAAAAGAATGTAGAAGACGAATTCGTAGACGTAAATTTAAAAATAAGAATTAAAGTAATTAAGTTACAACAACCATATAGAATTTTCGGGCGTGGGTTGCTGTTTGCACTTGTGGGAGTGGAGAATCTAAATAAAGATGCATATAGTTTGTTACAGACTAAAACATGTCACCGAAAGAGGGCAACAGTTCTTTCGGTACTTAGAGTGGCAGAGGCTATAGGGGTCAGCATGACCTTCTGAAAGATACTAATGCTATGTAGAAGGCAACCGGAAACCACCTCATTACCGCCGAAGTACACATCGTACTTCAATTGTTATTTAAGATGGTGGCATCCGTTGGGAGAAACCAAACAATCTTCACGTTATTTGTATGGACAATAATTTTGGAACGAATAAACTCAGTTAACAAAAATCTACATTCTGTTAATACTGAAATTGTTATACCAGCTGATTATACACTTTGTTTTGACTTTGTTTTCGAAACCATGAGAAATGAAAGATTTTAAGAATTCTTACTTAAAGTTCCAAAGCTAACAAGTGAATCATGGGAATCTCTAGAAATAAACAAAGGGCACAAAAAGAGAAAACTGCTTTTGGCGAAGTGGACAATAAAATTGAATTCGACATTAAACAAAAAATAGAACACGAATATTTTAATCCTATTCCAGATCAGGTAATATCCGAAATTAGTAAACGACATTCAGAATACTCCAGCATTTGTCAAAGTTTTGGATTTTTATTCAATCTTTTGAAAATGGAAACATCGTATAAAAATGCAGCTGATGAGTTGGTGTAAATATACTTCATTGATTTAAATACAAATCTTTTATAGAAGTTCTGAGACTATTTACTTTGGAAAGACAAATTAAATTGACAGCAATGGTGCATTTTAAAGAGATTATAATAGAAAAGCCCTTAAATATTAACATTTCCAAATATTTTCACATTCTTAAAAATATATTTTAGAGTACATTTCCCAAATGCAAGTGGTGAAAGAAGTTTTTCAGTTCTGAAACGTGTAAAAAACTATTTAAGAAATAATTTAACTCAATTATGTTGAAATAGTTTGTCTACACTAAGTACTGAAGAGGATTTTTTAAAGGAACCGGATGCCGACAGTATTGCTGATAAATGTTCTATTCTAAGAAAACGCAGAGATTCAGTATAGTTTCATATAGGTGCAATTGCAATATATTATTGTTATTTTCCACTGTCGAATTAAGTTCCAAGGTTTATAGGCATGTATTTGTAAAAGTATCGTTTTTAGTTTTTAATAGGATATCACCTTTATATTCAAGAAACTTATATGTATATCAAATATAGGTATAGAGTAGCAAAAATATTTTGCCCAAAGCGGCATGGTACCTAAAAAGACCATATGTATTTGTGATGTATAGACTATGAGATAAGCCTTTAAAATAAATACATTTATTGTAAATACAAATAAATACCTGTCTAGATAAATTGCATAGTCGAACTTAGTGACAACGTAGTTAATTGTTGTGTTAGTGCAGTAATCACTTTTAGTGATTAGCTTAAAAATAATTATCATCAGAATTTTAAAATTCCTCTGTACATGCGAATAAACAGGCTTTATATTCGACAAGCAAGGAACAATAAGTTTATTTAACTACGAATTTCGGTAGTGCGAATCACAATACCCAGTGCTTAACTTAAAATGTTCGGAAAAACAATTTTAAGAAAAAAGAAACGTTTAGGGCCAGGGAATCATAACCATAATATTGTTGATGGAATTTTCTTTGGTCAACTTGCTACGTATAGTTTTTGGCCCTCTGAATATCTAGCAGGTAATTCACAGAGTTCTCGGTGAAACTTAAATCTAATCACTGACACACTTCTAAGTACTTTAGTCAATAACACATTAGGGCACTAGCCTTCTCACTGGTACAGTATCAGTCTTTTCTCATGGATTTGCTTTTTAAATGTCCATCGGAAGATATTTTCTTTCCGTCCTTTAATGCTTGGACATCTCAACTTAATTTACACCCAGGGGTTGAGCCTGTTCCTAAAAAAATGACCTAAGCCACTTGGTAGGGGATTATCCGATCATCAAAATGTACTTGGCTTCGATCGCGACCTTCTACTCAAGTAACCGAAGTGACGTGTTGAGGATGTTATAAATGTAATCTTTTCTTTTGTACAACGAAACTGCTCTGTTTCAATTACACGAGGCCTTTTCGCCAATCTTCGGACGGATGGATGAAAATAGGATTTCGTTTAATGTTGCTATCCCTATTTATGTTTTAACTTCCGTATTTTGGATTGTATATGAAATCTGAATCGGCACAAAACTGGATATGACCTGTTTTATTTATAGACTGAATGAGATCACCGGCGCTATCATATATTTTATAGACATAACCAATCAAACTATTTTAATTGCCAAGATGACACCACGCCTGGCCTGTTTAACAAACTGACATATAAATTTTTTAACCTTCGACTATGAATGGAATATGATGCCAAATAGTTCTTTCTTAAATTAGTATTTATAGAAGCCTAAAACTTATATTTCCTGAAGGGAATAACACAATCATATTGGCGAACTTTACTTATACAGATACTTCTAAAATGAAATGTGATTATAATTAGGGGTGGGCGATACGGGATTTTGCGTATCGAATATCGATACATATTCTATATCGATTTGTATCGATATATCGAATATCGATATATATCGATACGTCTCGATACGTATCGATACGTCTGGCCTGTTTAACAAACTGACATATAAATTTTTTAACCTTCGACTATGAATGGAATATGATGCCAAATAGTTCTTTCTTAAATTAGTATTTATAGAAGCCTAAAACTTATATTTCCTGAAGGGAATAACAGAATCATATTGGCGAACTTTACTTATACAGATACTTCTAAAATGAAATGTGATTATAATTAGGGGTGGGCGATACGGGATTTTGCGTATCGAATATCGATACATATTCTATATCGATTTGTATCGATATATCGAATATCGATATATATCGATACGTCTCGATACGTATCGATGCGTATCGATACGTATCGATACGTATCGATATGTATCGATGTGTATCGGTGCGTATCGATACGTATCGATACGTATCGATTCGTATCGATACGTAGCGGTACGTATAGATATATATAGCGATTCGTATCGGAACGTTTAGATGTGTAGATTAAGTATACATATCGAGATGTAGCAATACGTATTGGTACGAATCGATACGCATCGATAATTTATCTACTCTTTCTTTGGGAATAAAATCACAAGATCGTTTTAAAATAATGTATTTACTGACAATTCGATCTTTCACTTAAGATTGTTTGTTATCAAAATAATTAAAGTTTCAAGTTTAATATTTGTGACATTAGTATATATATATATATATATATATATATATATATATATATATATATAGGGTGGGCGATACCGGATTTTGCGTATCGAATATCGATACATATTCTATATCGATACGTATCGATATGTATCAAAACGTATCGATACGTATCGATGCGTATCGATATGTATCGATGCGTATCGATACATATCGATACATATCGAGTATCGATATATCGATATTTATTTTTCGCTGTATCGGGGGGGTCGATACGGGGGTCGCATCGATATATCGATACGCCGACCCAGCCCTAATTATAATTATCTTCAAGGAAATGTCACAAATTGTATCAAATTCAATTAGCTATCAGCAGAGATTTCTTAATTGACATAAACTAAAAACTCATTTTCAAAGAAAATATATCGACATGTGTTTATTTTGCGACAATAGTATCATAAAAATGTTCACAAAACTCATAACAGGAGCTGCTTAACGAAAATCGCTGCTTCCATCATATTTGACTTTTAAATCAGAATCGACAAATACGAATCACAGTTTAGAAATTCCGTTTCAGTCACGATTCATCTCAAAACCTCGTCAGTGTGCTCAATTTATGCGCCCAACAAAACATTCTGTGGCATTTAATTACACGGTTTAGAATTTGGAATTTCATTTTACTGAAAACATTTACATCTATAAACATTGAGCAAGTTGTTCTTAAAGCAATAACTGCCGTAGCAGGGTTAAATGAATCATAATTGTAAAACAAGTTTCCTAAGATGTACGGTTTATAAACCTATATACAGTAATCACTGCTGCTGTAAGTGAAAAGCTTTGATTTAGAGATTTCTCAATAACTTCATGCATTCAACTGAACGGGTACTGCTATGCCAAATTTTACAATTAATGTATAGGGTAGTAGATTTTCAAATTAGGCTACCATTTATTTGGGTAAAACTTTCTAATTTTGAAAATATTTGGATAGAAATAGAAAAAAATACAATTACTGTGTTCGAGCAGTTTATTATCTTGTAGAAGACAAATTTGTTACACATCATAAATAATCGAAAACGTGCTCATACGTCATGGTATTGATATGAAACGTTAAAAAAAGTAACTTAGAATTAGTGTTTGATAGAAGTTTTATTTCAACGCTGCATTTTAAAGTAACAAATACTCAGAGTTTCAAGCTGTTGTAAAAACGTTGAACTTATTTCTCTTGAAGTATTCATGAAACCTTCCATCCCCACACATAGAAGTGGGGAATCAAATATTCGAATGAAATTATGTAATAACTAACAGAACTAAAACTATTCTTCCGATGGCAGTTCATAATTACAAACTGCCAGAAGTCATATTTTGAACTATTTATTACAGAGTAACGCCTAAGTCATCATAGCAATTAGATAACGGCGAGGACATCTATTGAGAGAACCAAATTGGTCCATTTAAATTGGTCACTAATACAAAATAGTTTTATTTAATATTCGATCTTTCTTTTTGAAATAATGGTTGCTGTTACGGCAAGTCCTGGGCCACAAGGTAATAAAAATTTAAGAGTAGGAATATCGTTTATTTTCTCCACTTGCTAACAACGGACACTTGTTCGCTGATTTAAACTTGTGCGTGAGTCGCTTAAAAAGTTATGTTCTAACAACTAGAAAATCGTTGACTTTTAACATGCCTGCATAATCCTATAACTACAAGTGCAAAAATAATTTTAGATACATGCACCAGTAGCTATCCCATAGGATTGCATAAAGTAAAAGCACAAACTTTAACTGTTAAAACTAAAGTTTATAACTCTAAATGTGTAGACAGACCGTTAGTCGCAGTAACAGTTTACCTCCCGGTTGTAGATTATGATAACTTGAAATCTTTCTATACATCTAAGACCGCTACTTAGATAGGGGTCTCACAAATATCCCATCAAGAGTTTAGATGGTAGCTTGTCAAACCTGTGCACTTGGACTAACTTTAACGTTTATTTCAATGCCTTTTTTGTAAGTGTTACGAGTTTACTTCACATCAACAATTATAACTACATAACCTTTTTTAGGGGTTCAACTTTATGAAACCATTTAGTCCACCTGGTTGGGTCAGGCAAATATTCCAGAATCTAACGTTTCCAGAATGGGTTGGCCAACTCTTGAGCTATTTTCCACTTTTTTCGTATGAGTAAGAGATCATCAATAAATTCACCATTCGGTTTCTGCCCATTTGAACTTCCAAGCAAGAAGTGGTTAGGTCTTCATAATTTGATTGTACAGAAATATACGTTAAGGGCCTAAAATTAATAATGCACTTAACATACAATAGCAAACTTCGTAAAAGCTCATCTATTGGTTGACGAGTTGGGAGAATTGCTCCCAATATTTTTTTCTTACAAAGTGAATCAACTTTTTCCAGCTCTTACCATATGGGGAGATGGTGGAAGATTAGAATTCCAGGAAAGACTTCTTTTTGAATCTTGTTGACATTTAATTTGTCAAGCTTTTTTCGAAGTTCACAAGCTGCGCCCATGAAGTTTGTGCCACTATGGTGTATATATTTTTTTGATAATCTCTACTGGCCGTAAAGTTACCTAGACCCATAATCAATGTGTCTGTGTACATTGAATGGGCTTTTTTGATGTAAATGGTACGAACGGTTAAACAGATAAACAAGACACACCAACTGTTTTATGTTTGCTTACCAACACATGAACACATTAGCCCAAAAGAAATCAACGCCCACAAACGTGTAAAGACGTCAATCTTGCGTATGGTAATTCAGCCAATTCTGAGTATACGGGCGATGCTATAACTGTTTCTTGCAGGTATGATTCATTTCTTTAATTTTTTTCAAACATGCACAAAGGAAAGGAACGTCGTACAGCTGCCTAAGCTCATTAACAACTGTTTCATATTTGTATTGATGAAATTTGAGGTGATAACGGTCTACTCCGAGTCGGGTAATGTGACTATCTTTAGGCAATAGTATTGGTCATTTTGTTATATATATATATATATATATATATATATATATATATATATATGCGGAAAAATTCTATTGGTAGAGATAAGTGGCATCACGTATTTTCTGTTTAGAATGTTTGTACGTCAATCATGTACCGCATCGCAGTGAAATAGTCTAAGGTTATTGTAATTGATTTGTGTTAGATTGCCGGGTGTGCATTCGCTTTGGAGTGGATGTCAAAAAAGCTTGGGTTGTAGAAGGTTCGTTGTTCTAGGCTCTCTTGGCCGATACTGCAAAAAGATGGACGCTTAAAAGTTACTCGACCAGTATTAATCGAAAAATATTACATTCATTTTATTCCACCGTCAGATTCGATGTACTTGTTGAACTTTAGTAGACCAATTGTCAAGTGGCTAAAATAATATGTCAGCAGTGTTGCTAATTTAAAATAAATAAAAGACATTGCAATTAACCCACATAGTAGTAAGTGGAAACTGTGAATGTACAATTAATTATTCAAGTTTAATGTATTAGGGATCTAGGAAGCGGAGCTTGAAGTACATATTCGTCTGTCAATGGTATAAAGTTGAGGGTATACAAGGTTTAATTTGGAGACCCGGATCTTTATCAATCACGAGGTGCTGTAGTAGCATCAACACAAACCCGCATTCAAATAGGAAGATTAGAGTATTCGGAAGTAGGCTTAAACTAATAGACCAGATATCTACCTGTTAAAAGTTTGTCGGAGCTGCAAGTGTTCTCCACATACGTCTCTGAAGCGCTCAGAATGAGGTTTTGTTTCTATTTTAGGGATAATTTCAGATTGAGGTCCAGTGAGTAAAAGGAAAAACAATTCCACACCTACGGTGTCGAAAGATTAAATAATATTGCACTCTGTAAAGAAGGCAAAGATAGTGCAAGATAAAACATTTGGGTTTTGGCATACGAACGGTGGGTGCAGGTAAAAAAATAATTATAAGTTGAAATTCGTAAAAATATAGAAATAACTGGGTTTCCTTGTTCTTGAGGATTATCTTTAGTAGGGGAATGCATTCTTCTTAACAGGAGTTCCATTAATAGTTATAAGTAAAGCAAGGGAAATTAACTGCAATTATTGTATTGTCATAGTTCCTATAGATAGAATATAAGATCGTATGTGGGCAGTGTTACAGTTTGTGACTAGATTAGTTAAAAAGGAGTTATGTTATCTCGAAATATTTATGATTGTATTGGTCAAATGAACAATGGATAATATACAACAGACAGAGAAAAGTATAAATGAAGCGTTGGATAGAAGTCACGTAGGATATACACGTGTATTTGTGAAGGACGACTACAATATCGATTTTCTGTAACTTAAGAGGGGTTTGAAAAGGGACAACAGATATGCGTAGAACAGAGATAGACAGTTGAGAGGTGGCGCGTCTGAACGGGGAAAATTCTATCATTGGTCAATGGCGAGCAGTTTTCAAGAAATGCGTGATCGTGACGGTGGTAAACTAAATTATAGATAACAACACGACGGAAGTGGGAATTTTGGAGAAGTCAGTGTTCGTTACATTAAAAATTTTAGGAAGCGGCTTTGAAAACAAGCTTTTCACATGAAACGGGTTCCACGGGGTGGGGGGTGGGGGTGGAATAATATAAATAAGAGAACGGGGATATTAAAGCTCTTTTTCTAGTAGTAAATCCTATTATCAATTATTAATGTTCAGTAAAGTTGCATTAACATCCAATTAAAAACTATAAAAGCTGTAGTAGCGGACCGCTAGTTATAAAAGTGATTGCACGAGTTTGTGCTTATTTAAATAAAAGGTGCCGTTACTACGACATAAGTTAGTAAATGGATGGATGCTATTTGGGGTAAGCAGAACTGAAAGCAATTTGTATGCGTGGAATATCTGGTATGGAATGTTACTGTTGAAACGAATCTAATATCTTGTGAAGAAAAGGAGTGGTAGCGTAGATATTAGATAAATGGGATCCGTGGATCCTGGCCTCAGCGTAGTAGATGGACACATCGACAAGGGTTTCTGGTAACCATCTCCAGCGGTGACGAAGTGTTTGTGTGTTTGACTTATTGGTGGCGTAGTTATTGTTTTTAAAACTTGTTCAAAAAGGTACATGTGCAGGACAATTTAATAATTTTGAGTATTGAAAAAAGGTTTATTGATGATATATAAAGATTTATTCAGGCTATAAATTGTGGTTGTAAGGAGTAAACGGGTCTGTAAATTTGTTTTCAATAATGCAAGGTTTAGAAAGCATTTACAAACAAAACTGGGTTATAATGAGCTCACAATACACCAGTATGAAGTCAAATTAGGGTTACATGTGGGGCCCATCTACTCATATCTACTCGAATTTGTTTAAAGTAATTTTAAATCAAGGACTTTAAAGCATTCAATACATTGAGCTGGTAATAATTGTACTAAACTGTTTGTACTCGTGTGTTAATATTTTATCTGTCAATATGTGTAAATAAAAGGTTGTATGGTTGTTGTATTATTTTAGGAATTTCATTTAATGGTGTGTGAGTGTGAGGGAGGTATGTACGTAAAAATAGGTATTCAAGAAAAGACCGATTGCTGAGCTAGCCAGGGTGTGCAGAGAAATTCGAAGGCGTACAAATAAAAGGGCAAGGAATTTAAAAAAAGATTTTTTTTTGAAAATTTTATGTTGGCCCATAAAGAGGGCTCTAGTGTTAAAGAGTCTACGGCAATATATATATATATATATATATATATATATATATATATATATATATATATATATATATATATATAATAATACTGAATTCTTGAACGTAAGTCAATAGTTAAAACAAAGGTTGATGAACTCTTGGGATACACTCGTTCAACAATGAATAGACTATTATGTCAAATCGTAATTTAATTCAACGTTTTGGCAACAAAATTCCGTGCCTTCTTCAAACACTAAAAAAACATAATGAGGTTAGTCACAGTTTTGAAAAGTACACACAACGTTACTTACATAACTACTAAGACATAACTCGGTGGTAATAACTACTAAAATTAGCACAACATATATAATAGTCCATTGCAATAAAATCTAACACAACAACATAATATTATATCCAAAAGCGGTTATAAATAAGAAGTCAAAATAATTAATGCAGTCAGTGTAAGGAACAACTACAACTACAAGTTGTTTCTCAAATGGCCAGACGTACTTGTATAGCCATTTATAGAATCCACTATGTAGTTTCGATTCAATTCCCTACTTCCACGCTTAGTAGTGTTGGTGTTTTATCACCTGATGGCGGTTTGATTTACTTTTGCCATAGTACAGAGATTGTTTCAAAATTATATCAGTATAATAGCTTTGATTACTTCATAGGGTTGGAAACTATTTTACTGTGATGTGGCTTAACAAAGCCGAAACCGTCGGTTAGTGGATGTTTCCTCCCTGTGAAGTAATACAGCTTTTTTTTTTTAATGGCTATATAACTACTAGCCCGATTTGTAATTGTCAATAAGCTTTTATTATTTTCGTAAAGGTTTGTTTATAGATACATCTTATTTTATATATTGTTCTACACAATTTCTTATTGCGGACTGCAAATAACTTGTCCTTTATATATATATATATATATATAATATATATTTATATATATTGTAACAATTTTATTTTCGAATTCATAATCCGCTTCATTTAAGGTACGACAATAGTTAAACACCTTTATTAAGTAAAGTCATAATACATTTTACAATTAGAATATTACATTGTGACAGCATCTTGACTCGTTAGTCTAGTTGTTTTGGATGGCGGTGTATTTCACACCCAGTCGCAAGCGCGTAGAGAGGAATGACAACCCCCCCCCCCCCTTTGGGATCCTCCCATCGTACGAGAGCACGAGATAGGCACTCGGCCATAGGTAAAAGAGGCAGCAGCATGTTTAAGAGAACAATGGCCAGTGACCTGCGGGTCGGTTTGATTAAGTGAAACATTTTCTGAATAACGGTTGGTAATGTATACTCGTTATTATAGTATGTAATTTGAAAATTTGTTTAGCGCAAACCAAGATTAGACGACGAAACACTACAACACTTAGGCGATGAGAAGTTAAACAATAATAACTTAGAACTGTGAATCAACGTTAAGAAACCACTTCAATTTAACACATGCTTTTAGAGGATGGAAAGCAGATCTAATTAACAGGAGATCGTTTGTTGGTCCGAGCCAAGATACTACTTTGTTAGGATGTAAGCAGTTAATTCCGCATGGCGATGCAAATCCTATTTCAGCCTATGAAAGCAGTTTTGTTTGGTTCGTAGTAATTTTAAGAAATTCAATTGTGTTCCACTCAGGAAACACGCTATTTTATTTTGATACGTATAAATACGATTTTGTTATTCACTTTATCTGTTGCTAAGCTGGATTTCCCAGCGCCAAACTTAAAATTCACTGTTTATTTTGTCAGAACAACACGTTGCTTCACTTTAAAATAACATGTGTAATTACGTCATTTGTTTGTTTGAGATATACTGCTGACACTTGTATTTATGAAAGCAGATGCTTAGTATTTTATTACTACCAACTTTGAAAACGAGAATATCTTTATGAACATTTTCATTTTAAACTGAAATTAGCACACGTAACTTAACGAGAATATTTTGTATTTTAATTTTGACAATGTAATAGACCTAATCAGATCTGAATGGGTTAAAAACCATTAATGTAACAAGTTACACTCTGTTGTAATATTCTTGATCTAGAAACAGATTGATAAACCTTATCTTAAATTTCCAAACTACTACAAGTAATTATTTAATTTTGTTGCATTCAATTTTATTTAAAGTTAAAGGAATTCTTTCTAGTAAATTATTAACCTAAGTTTAAAGTTTTTATTTTGATCAAGTGTGATCAAACCTAGCAACCCAAAAAGGCAATAAGAGTTGAATTTTGATGCCACCCTTATGTAGAAAATATTCTTTTTATTTTTTTTAGGTATATTTGAGGGACACAAACAGTGTTCCCATTTTCTATGTTGACTTAATTATTATTCTTTCTTACAGGAACAGCGTCTTATTCTGTTAAGACAGGTTTTTGTCACCGAAGGCGATCTTTTTTCTTTGGGTCTCCACGTCCGCCCTTAGAAATATGCTATGCTTTTAACATGAATCAATCTGGACTTGGTGGCGCCTATTTGTTTTAGTTTGAGTGTGACCCCCAACAGATTTCGACTTACCCCCCCAATGCTCATAGCTCTACCCAAGGAATAGACCCCTAGTTACGTCGGAAGACTTTGTTTTACTGACACCAAATGTGGGGCTGGTGTGTTAGTAGTTCTAGTAAGTTTGTTTCACTAGCACACTCGTGGGTTTAGTGCTTCAGAAGTAAAACCGTTTCACTAGCGCCCATGCGTGAGGCTAGCGGAGCCAATTAGAGAGAAAAATAGTTACAATATAATATATAAATATATATATATATATATATATATATATATATATATATATATATATATATATATATTGCCGTGGAGCCTTTCAATCGCCTCGTTAGAGTAAAAATACATTCCATTCCAGCCTCAATAACCAAAGATATTCGAAAATTTTATTAATTTTACAAAATCTTCATAAATTTCACACAATAGAAAAATTTAATAAAAAAATTAACCTCTTACCCAGATTCCTCTCTTCGTCTTTACCTTAATTCTTCTTAAGTTCCCAGGCTAGCTCAGTTGGCCCTCCTCTTGGATACCTAGATTCACCATTATGCTCTGCATCGTTCACGCACACTCTCAATAAAACCACAAAATACAACAATCATACAATCTTTATTTAACACTATTTACAACTAAAATTCAATATTATCCACATTTCAGTGATCAAGTTACACCTCAATAAATCCTATTTTAGTAATGTCCTGTATTTTAATTTAAATTATCAAACACATAGAATGTATCCAGAGTAAATGGGCGCTGAATCATATCTTATTTTTCTTTCTTTAGGTGTAATTGATTTTAAATTTGTAAACTCTGGAGTATGGTGAGCTCATGATAACCCAGTTAATTATGAATAATGTATGCTTTTTACCTTGCATACGCTGACCGCAAACAACAAAACCCATGTACTCGTCACAATAAAAATTTTAAATTCCTGACGGAACGTTAATAAGCTTTATATAACTTTAGATTTCTATTTAAATACCATAATACAGTTAGTTATACGTATTATTTTCAATACGCAAAATAATGCACAATACCTTCAAAATTCACTTTCACACGTCACACAATATTCATAGTTTCATAGTTTATAACAACAACAATGTTAAAGCGTTACCTGGAATTTCTAGAAGATCTCTACTCCGTTGACGAAGCTGTAAAGTTGGTTCGCTCTGCTATCCTGGCCGCCTCTAGCTATTGGCAGAAGAACATTATTTATGTTGTGCTGCTTGCGCTGCCTTCACGGTGCATCCCATTTCCAAATCCAAATTAATTACACTTCTTTTAGTTAAATTCAATTTATTTACTTTTAATTACTTCACGTCACTTCACGAGCTTGTTTAAGATCAATGTTGCACCTCAAACTAAAATTTAGACTTGCCACTTATTCGCGCATCAAATTATGAGGCCAACACTGTATTATTTAATTTAAAATTATTTATACTTACAAACTCGTATTTGAAGCGATGTAAATAGTATTAGAACGAAGTTAAAAGAGACGAAGTTAAAAGAGCTGAAGTTAAAAAAGAGTGAGCCGTGCTAATTCATCGAATATTTATATGCTTTGACTATAACCTCTCCGGACACTCTCACCGTGAAAATCTAATTTAAAATAACACGTTCTTAAAATTTTGGTTCAACCGTTTTCGAAATCCCCGGAATTTAGCGCGTCGTTACGATATTTTCCAATAAACCCAACTTCAAATATTCTCGTGCTTGTCTGTTGTACAACTAACGATATCGACCAATAGTATATGCATTGACGTCTTAAAAATCCCGCCTATATTAACGCTATCCCTTGCTTATGCATATCATGTGTTTCCTTCTAACCTTGTTTGAGTAGTAGAGAATCGATATTACTGTCCGCGTTCTATTCACTCCATGTGGACCAAATTACGTGCTTGGCGAGTGTTGTTTACCAATATTCTTTGAAACTTGCTTGTTATCTATACAAATTAAGAGAAACTTGACATTTAGAAAACATGCAGGTGTTTAATTAACCGACGTTTTAACACAACATTTCTAGGAGTTGGCTTTTCAACGTATTTTATATCCAACGGCTGTTTCTGTGTTAGCAACGCGTTTCACCTTGGTATTATCGATTTTTCATGCTTTTATGCATATTATACGTAAATAACCGTTCAACTAAACTCAATTAAATTAATAAATTAATTGCATTGGCTTCTACAATTTATTTTCTTTGCAATCCTACTAAATTTTAATCATTATTTGTAAAATTTTGTTAATACTTGTTACATTAAACTGAACTAATGAAATAAATTTCGCACGCAATTTCTGGTTGTTTCCTCTATACAGGGTGTTTCAAATTGCTTTGTTTATAGTTAAATTTAACCTTTTAAAACCACTACAATATATATAGCAAAATACACATGACAAATCTTCTTGGGAAATAGTCCATTAATAAAAAAGAATTAATAATTGAAATTTTAATCAATACTTTACTTGACGTTTCGGTGAGATTTTTTCACCATTATGAAAAGCTACGATGGAAAAAGAAAAACAATATGAGCAAAAATTCATACTAAACCGCTGACTACCTACTTTGATTACATCAAATTGGTAAAATTTAATGAAAAATTCTGAAAGATTTACATTGTAAATTTGGGTCAATATTTAAATTGAAATACGCAATAAGGGCACGTCATGCACTAATGACGGTTAAAACGGAAATGTTGGAAATTGTTATATGTTGTATACGAGTGACGTAAAAAAATGGGGAATGATAGATGCGACTTAAGAAAGAAATGGGGGATGACAGATGTGACGTTTGAACAAATGACATTATCGTTAATGAGTTTTGTCATTAAAAAGCGATTAGTGTTAATGAGTTTTGTCATTAAACAACGATTAGTGGCACTGTCCCGGTAGGATGTCTGTCATTCTCTACTTACGAGGCATTCGAGTATAACAGATCATTCCAATTGGCATTATAAAAGCAGTTTTGTCTCGATCCGACGATCGATAAGCTATCTGATGATATCCGGATTTGAGATCCACGGTGCACATGTACGCCGACTTCTTTGTCATTTGTAATATGTCGTCTATTCTTTGTAGAAGTATTTGCTATCCCTAGTTATAAAAATTGTTTAATGATAGTCTACGCATAGACGAGTTCTGCCATTTTTTAGAACTAAAACTGGTGCTGAATATGGAGAAATGACATTTCTCGATTCCGCCATGTTCCAACAGCTCGGTTTGTATCCATTTTTGATCAAAATTGCAGAGAGAATTATGGCAATTCCAGTTTCTTTCGCGTAATCTAAGACATTTTCTTTGTACTGGTGAGTTATCAGAAAGATTGACGAATGTTATAGACAGATGCAGCAGAACGACCAGTTGTTATGTCGCAACTTCTAAAAATGAATTGGAGGTTTAAATTATATTATTCGGTCATTGAGGTATAATGAATAAATCTGATTATATGATGTCCTTAGTGTGTAGTGTGGATTTTTCTATATCAATTACTTAAAATAAACACAACGAGTTATATAAGATAGTTATATAATTTATTTCGCATTTCATGTTTTTTAAAGAGAGTGTAAAATTAAAAACAGAAAGTGATATTTTATCTTTATTTACTTTGTAGTTTTTTGTTAAACAATGAACGAATAACAGAATCACTCAAATAGTACTCAAAATTATTCATACGAGTATTTATTGCAATTACATATGCCAACACACAGAACTAAAAATATCTTTAAAAACAATTATAATAGCAAATTCGGGTTGATATAAATTACAACGTTGAAACCACAAATTCACAAGGTGAATTTTTATTTTCTAAAAAAATCAGTAATTTATTATACGATCTGAAGCAATAGGTGGGTCAATTTGGGTTAGTGGGCCAATTTAAATGAACTCGCAAACTAAGTTACTATTGATTGAACCATGGACCACATCTTAATTTGCTCACATAGCCGAGGAATACGTTTTAGTTCGCCCACCTCATTCTTGGCTTCAAAATGCTAGAAATGCTATAGCTGTTCGAGACTAGGCTCGTAACTACACTAGGGGATTGTAAAATAATGTTTTTACACGTATAGCTAAAAAAAGAAAATCTACAGAAACTGGATAATATTTTTGACCATACTGTGAAGCACCTAGAAACTAGAATGCAAATATCACAACATCCGATAAGAATGGTATTATAATAGCGATGAATGAATAAGATGAAATTATAATGTGACTCACTTATTGTTTATATATCTTCAATGCTTTGCAAAAAAACCGGATACGGCTTAATTGTCAATTTGCTGAATTACAAAGATCGAATATACTACAGTAATTATAACCTATTCTTAAGTTAAATTAGTTTCCGCTCTCCCTGTCATTAGATTCAAATGTCTATTTGAATCGGAAATGAGTTTTCTCGTTTTTTTCCAGGGTGTTATTCAAACTTGTTTATGTTGCGGAACGTGAGACATGTCGGGAAACCTATATTGCGGGTTTACCTGCATTTTAATTTAAAACGCCAATTTGTGAGTATTTATCTGTAGAATTGAAAATTTATATTTTATATCCTTACGCTACTAGTAACGAACAAAAGGTCATTACAAGATTTTGAACGTAGAGTACGAGCCGAAGTACAATGAATCGATGTATGTTCCCAACTAATTTTTCTTAAAAATACATTATTTTTCACAAACTTAACTTGGATGATTTTTTGAATCTCAATCATTTACCTAATAAAACTGCTAACAACTTCATTCTAGAATATAATATCATTTGTGTTCGCCAACACGTCATCTAAAAATATTTACAGTCGTATTGCGTTTTGTCTTGCAGATCTACCTCTTGAACAAGAAATTCTAGCGTTGATTATACAATTCAGTATATTGCGACGTTCAAAAACGTATAAAAGCTAAGCAGGATTTGAGTGACAAGCTTTCTTATTATCTTCACCATTAAGAGAAGCCTTTTGAATTTAATGTTTCAGGAAGCTTTCGACAGTTTAATTGTATTATATTGTTTAGGTGAAATATTTTGAAGGATACGATCTGAATCATTTTGATATAATTATTAAAATATTCAAAGCAATCAAGGATACGGAATATTAAGTGAATAATTTGTGAACATCATTTTCGTACTGTAAGAGTTTTCTTTATGGTAGATACAAATATAACTAAAATCCTAAAAACGATTGTCAAATTTTTTCCTTCTACATAAACATAGAAGCCTTAATTTAATACATTTTTATCAATGTCAAATATAAGATTATGTTTCACATTTGTCCGAAACTTCTTGTTTTGCTGTCCTTGGTAATTCCTCTATTAAAAGTGAAGTAAGCCTCAAGTATTTGCTAAAAATGTCTAAATCCAGGAGTCTTTACAATTTCACGAGAAATTTGCTTGACTGATATGTCATTTTACTAAAGATCGATCTGCTTAATCCTCAAATGTATAATCTTGATTGGTTCTCTTTACTAATAATTTGCTTAAAACAATTTCATTGGTGTGCCCTAAATAAATTTTTATTTTACTTATACATGGTGATTCGCAACTTCATAGAAATATTCTAGCTAATGTGTAAGAAAGGATGCAGATTGATACTTACGCATAAAAAATATTTCGTAAAAAACAAAAAACTTAAAATTTAAACAGATGCTTGTGAAAATGTCTGTACATGTTCGTGTAAAGTAATGAGGAGACACCACAAAAAGTGTATTTGCGAGTAACTGACTTTATTTTTTCTAATCAGCAAGCCGCTTTACCCAATAAATTTGTAAATAGTGCATAATATTCTGAGCTTTATGGGAATATGTACTTTAACTGATACTTAACAGATTCACTGCCTAGACAAAACTTTTATTTTTACCCCTGGCGCCAAAATATTAATTTGTTGAAAGATGTTTAGCTGTATACTTTCACGCAAACAAAATATAAGTGTGCAACTTATTAAAATTTTTACGATTGAAAATTAAAAATTGTCCGATATGACCGCTCTGGCGCAGATGGCAACAATCCGTATACCACACCGCGCGATCAGCAGTGGCGGTCACCCCTCACTGCCAGTTCTTCCACGCGCCTAACACTTGACTACCATTGTACAGTCGGCACCATTTATTCTTTTGTGGTTTATGTTGAATGCGATTGCTATTCGAATTTTGTGGGTGTATTGAGTGGCTTTATAATATAACTTCATGCAAATATGTCTCAAAATAAGCGTACGTTACGAATACTAGCACTAGCAACACAAATGCAATCAAAAAGTTTTAAGTTTTCTTTTTAGTACACACGTGTTTTGGATTATAGGTAGGTTTTATTTTAGATGAATCAAATAGTGATAATTACTTCAGTTTATTTGATTCCGATAAGAAGATCTTTATGTGCCTTCAAGTTCTGAAGACATAGATTATTCAGATTCTTCTAATGATGGAATTCCAAATAAAAAATCTGGAACAAATGACTCTTTATTTGATGAATGTCAGCCTAGCACTTCAGCAAATATAGACTCATTTTACATGGATAATGGAGATGTACAACCAGTAACAGGTGACATTAGTGATATAACCTCTGATCTGCATGAAGACAACAGTTGCGACGATGAAGAAACAGACCATCAGCTACCGGTAGTAGCAAACAATAACCTCAAGCAGCATGATAAAAACGAAGTAACGTGGACGGACCCAGTAGGCAAGCATCTACAGTTCCATTTTGTAGGAAACTATGCAATCAATCTCTCCTCTGCAGCCCCCTTATCTCAAGAGGGTGTATCGCTTGCTACCTGGTTTTCTGCTTTTTTTGACAATGAAATTATCGACACAATGATTGATCAAACGAATATATACGCAACACAACAGCTACTAGCGGCTGATGCTTCAAAGAAATCAAGACTACACGACTGGTAGCCAACTAATTAAACAGAAATGCTAAAATTTAAAGGTCTTCTCGGATACATGGGTTTAGTAAAAATGCCGTCCTTGTCACATTACTGGAGCAGGGATAAGCTTTTTTGTAATGAAAAAATCTCCAAAACTATGAGCCGTAATCGCTTTGAGCTGTTGCTTAGAATGTGGCACTTCTCTAACAATGATGAATGTGAAGACGGTGACAGGTTACATAAAATACAACCATTGGCAGATTCACCTATAAAAAGATACCAAGACATTTACACGCCAGGAGAAATAATCTGCATTGAGGAGAGCCTTATACCATTTCAAGGCAGACTACTGATAGAACAATACATGCCTAAGAAGAGGCATAAATATGGCGTAAAATTCTTCAAACTGTGTTGCGGTAAAGGCTATGACTGGAATTTGCAAATGTACGCTGGAAAAGAATGAGATAAGGGAGTTTCAATTCCTTCAAATCGAAACCGTCAATTCAATCGCAACTATTCAAACAATTAGAAGCCTTGATCGAATTCACAAGAATACGAACAACAGCATGTCACTCGCAGTCTAATTGGCATGGTGGGACGATTTCGCTGACGACTAAAAACTGTACTGACCTGCCACGTAACAGAAAGATGGAGAAAAACAATACCTTTAGTCCTATTCGTAAATTAGAAATGCTAGGAAGAAAGAATTAAACGCTACAGCTACGAATCTTACATTTGGCGTATTGCTGCGCCTACCTGTAAAATTCCTCACAAGTTCGAGGAAGCTAACTAAACAAATACATCCTGAGGCACTTGCAAACTAACTACATTACCACTTTCAATGACTACAACCAGTCCAATGCATCAAACACATCGACAGACAGACGTTCATATTCAAAGGCTTGAAAAACTCAATTCACGTTTTCCTATACTGCAAAGGCATTAAAAATGCTTTACAAGGCAAGAAACAACTATTTCAATAGACAGGATCAAGCCAGCATATATTCAAAACGAGTCTTCGGAAATGGTTAACATAAGCCTAAAAAATCAAGTTGTACTCCTGTAACGGCAGTTATAAGAAGCGGTGGAAAAGCACACTTTACAAAAGAATATATCACTTATACTGTGACCAACGTAGTCACTAGAAATGAAGTATTTAGGAGCATGAAGCCAACCATACTCCTAACGAACTGACCCCTAAGCACGCAGCATGCAAATAATCAGAATGCACGCATAAAGACCTCCTCAATCAATAATGGACTTGTCTGACAGTTCTCGAAATACAAAATCTAGCCGTTCGGTCTACAATACAATCAAGTTCACTGTATAAAAGGAGATTCAAACGCTAGAGCAAACTTTTATTCATTTATTCTCTGCCTAGGGTAGTCACCAAACTTGTTGAAGTGAACTTAAGAGTAGCCCAAACCAGAAGTCGTCAGGTTTGTCGTGCACTAAGGGTCTTTTTTCAGATTATCTCATTAATACCACTAAATCTAGCGGGATTAACTACAGTTAACTTTCGCAACGCTATGGACAGAATCCCACCATAAGCGATCCAACTCCAAAGCCAGCAAGACCACTTTCAAGTCTACATGACGCCAACTGTCACGCCAGAAATCAGATCATTCTACTATCAAATCGCTCCAATGTCTACCAATCAAGTACGTTGACCGTGCGCGAGCGTATCCGCCCACCAGTTGCAAGTTACCGAAGCATGTAAATCCAACTTGCGGCATCGTCAGAGGGTGTCACATAGCATTTAGTGTAACGATGGACATCTTCCTCTACACGATACCAGACTTAGCTAGGTTTCTGTCCCGAAGAAGTAATAGTCAAATCAGCAACATAGAAACATTTTCCGCAAGTTTACAAACTAAGGTGTTTTCTGTGTTAAAGGCGTTTGATATTACGCACATAAACCTTTTGTAAATATTTCCTTTGTGCGCCATACATTTAATTTGTAATATTAATATTTAAACTTGTAAATAATATTATTTCTGTTGCTACGAAGCATTAACATAGTAATAGTAGGGGAGCCGTTGACAATTTTCAGTGATTATTAAGTCAAGGCCTATTTTTTGTGGATATGTTGAGGGAAGTATGCTCATGTACCCGTATTAAGGATTTTGCCAGATAGCGGTATGGGAGGGATGCCGAACGCCCTCAACATGTAAAAAAAAGAGTGTCCCAAATATTATTTGGTCCACTGACATTGTGCAGCTGTCTTTCATTATGTAACAAGGGTTGAGCACTGTCCCGTCGGACACACCGTTCTATCAATACAAACGCATGAAGATGATTAAAGATTAAATTGTACTTTTGTGAATTAATGGCGGATAATAACGCGAAACCGAAAGATGCAATAATAATTTAAGTCAGGTCCATTGAAGCAGCGCATTTCTTGAACGTTGCCGTACCTTTTCCTGATGATGGAAATGGAATTTGGAATATTTCTTATTTCTTCTTCAAAATTGAGAAAATTAAAGAAATAGCTTTTTAATTAACATGATTTTGAATTCATTTTCATTGCTCATTATTGCAAAATTACACTTTGCTTAAAGCTGATAAATCTATGTCATACTGCCAGTCTTTCCTGCTCACTTGTGATAACACAAGTGTGAAAATACATAAACCAATACACTCATCAGATTTGGTTATTTCAAAAAAGCTTTTTGTTGTGATCATAACTGTTGTGAAAATATTACACTATGGATTAACAAAAAAATCTGAATTACGTCATACTTTAATAAAAAACAGTTTTTAAATATAACAATTTATTTTAAGAAATATACTACTTCAACAAATTTTTGTGCCATTCCTGAGGTATCAGCCACTTGCTCTAATCTTCTGGTTCATCATCGAATGTTGTATTCAAATCGCTAGAAGCACGGGTGTCCAACTCTGTAAAATTCAAAAAAGCAATTAGAAAAAACTTTGTTCTTAAATTTTTTATATTATTGTATTTATTATTTAGTGTTCATACCTAGCTCACTTTCACATCACTATCTTTAGCCAGGTTAACAGAGTCAATTACAACTACATCATCAACGAATTCCTGATTTCCTTTATACCAAACGAAGTCGTACTTGCCATTATTGACATACTAACCATGATTTTCTGGAGAATTACATGTTGGTCGTTGCA
This sequence comes from Platerodrilus igneus, assembly GCA_036346225.1. Taxonomy (NCBI): domain Eukaryota; kingdom Metazoa; phylum Arthropoda; class Insecta; order Coleoptera; family Lycidae; genus Platerodrilus; species Platerodrilus igneus. Next base: position 589,882 of record JARFIW010001407.1, read on the forward strand.
AATTTGCGTTAAGCCATATGTTGGCAATATACTGGCTTCGTAGTAGCTGCTGTCGTGCTTCACTATAACATGGTGGTAAGCTTGATGCGTCGTGGTTCCGATGCGCTTTGTGAACGATGTTGTGTTTTCCATTTTGTAAGGAAGGGTGAATAATTCTAAACGTGCTTCATTTACGGTATTTACATTCCGAGCACCGTACATTCGGCAAATAAACTCCTCTAAAACGGGAAAGACAGTAAAAATATCAACGTCGTTCATACCTAAGGTTTCAAATGCCTTTTGGTATGCCTCAGATGTTTTCAAGAGCTTAAGTGGTTTGCTTCTAACTTTACCAAAAAGGGAAAGATTGTAGTCAAGTAAAAAGCTTTTTTAAAATAACTGATACTGATGAGTGTAATGGTTTATGTATTTTCGCACTTGTGTTATCGCAAGTGAGCAAGAAAGGCTGGCAGCATGGCATAGATTTATCAGCTTTAAACAAAGTGTAATTTTGCAATAATGAGCAATGCAAATGAATATTCCTAATTCCATTTCCATCATCAGGAAAAGGTACGGGAACGTTTAAGAAATGCTCTGCTTCAATGGACCTGACTTAAATTATTATAGCCTCTTTCGCTTCGCGTTATTATCCGCCATTGATTCACAAAAGTACAATTTAATCTTTAATCATCTTCATGCGTTTGTATTGATAAAACGGTGCGTCCGACGGGACAATGCTCAACCCTTATTACATAATGAATGACAGCTGCACAAGGTCAGTGCAAAATACAATACAAATCGTTAAAATTCAATCAATTTGTCTTAATGTTTGCTATTACAGAAAGTAGTAAAGTAATGGTAGGTAAAAAACTTAGTTCGGCCGCATGACAAAGGGACGTTTAAATTGTTCCGCAGGGGGTTAATCCCGACATTTTGGTCTGCAACTTAGAATATATGCTTGAAATAGTAGCTGTAACGACATATCAAAATTTCAAGCTTGACCTAATAATATGAATTAGACCGTGTACATGGCATGTTTTGGGTGATCAACATCCCTCTAAATACCAATGTATCGATCCGCAAATACTATCCTGCATTCCTGGATCACTAGACAAGCTGTGCACAAATTTTCAGTCTTGACCAAATAATATTTGGGACACTCTTTTTTTTACATGTTGAGGGCGTTCGGCATCCCTCCCATACCTACTATCTAGCAAAATTCTTAATACGAGTACATGAGCATACTTTCCTCAAAATCTCCACAAAAAATGGGTCTTGATTTAATCATCACTAAAAATTGTCAACAGCTCTTCTACTATAACCCCAAACAATCAGAATACCACATAAGTAAAGAAGAATATATTATTATAAAAAATATGTACTATATAAACCGCTTATATCTAGCAATAAGCAGCGCTCGAATAGATAAGATATATACATATTGAATTAAAACTGAATGCACTAGCAACAAGACCTCCAGGAGAAGAACCATGTATAAAACCATTAGCATTAAGTTCAATAAAAAGGGTCCGTTATATAGTAGCGATACCAGACAGTAAACGTAATCTGTTATATCGGGACTATGTCATACTGTAGGTTAATGGAAGGGACCGGTTTTATAAAGGTGTCCGTTATGAAAAACTTCCATTTACTTAAAAATCCCTGCCATAAGAAATGTACAGCATTGCTTATTACCATAATTATTTATATAGCTGGAAGACCTAAACAGCAATTTATTTTTTTTGCGTAATCGCAATTTTTTCTTGAAGATCGTTTTGGAGCTAGTGCTTCCGCTTACAAGTGGAGAAGCGTGTTGTAATGAAACCTTTTTTGCAACAACAGTTTTAATTGCACAGACCTTTTTACTCGTAGCATCAGTGAATTTATAAGGTATTAAGGACATTTATTTTGAGCCGATAACTAACAGCACTAACTCCCTTAAACCGACAATACCATATTCTAAAAAATTACTCATTGTGCTTATAATTAAGAATTGAAATAGAAAGGAATCACCAATCAACATGGAAATTATAATAGAAAAGCAGCCATTAAAGAATTTGAAGTGCTCAAAAAGTCTAGGTATAATTTTTGATTGCAAACTCCGTTTTGAGGAGCATGTCTTGCTACTGATTAAAAAATCTTATCTTGTTCTTAGACAACTGTATAGAAATAGGCATATTTTCAACTTTGCACTAAAAAGGATACTTTGTGAAACATTAGTTTTACCTATTTTAAACTATGGTCTTATTATATATTATCCATGTTTGCTACAGGTCACAAAAAATCGTCTACAAAGAGTGCAGAACAATTGTTGTAGATTTATCTACGGACTTCGCAAATTTGACAGAGTGTCTGCAAAGATAAATGAGCTTGGTTGGTTGAAAGTAGATAACTTGTTTGAATATTACATAAGTGCTTTAGTCTTTCGAACATTGTCTACTTCTTCGCCAGCTTATCTGAAAGAAAAGTTAGTACTCAGAGGTGACATGCATGAACGAAGTATTCGACTTGTCCATACGTTAACGATGCCTAAATTTCGTCGTGCTGTGTTTGAAAGATGTTTTTCGTATAATGCTGTGAATATATATAATGATATACCTGCGGATCTAAAAGCACATACGCTAAAATATTTTAAAAAACACTATAAATCCAAACTAGTGCAAGAACAAATTAAACGTACACAACTTGGTCACTAGCTTTACCATACAGTTAACTATTTCTGGAATAGTCATAATGTAATTGTTGTAGACTATCTACAAGTCACTTGTTGTGTTTACTTATCCACAATTTCTTTATTGCAAATAATTATTTAAAATTTGTAAAAATTGTAATTAGTTGAGGTTAAGTTTGAGTAGCGTTAGCTAAACTTCGCCTCATGTAATTCTTAACATTGTGTTGTAAATTACGATGCAAATAAAGGCACTATAATAATAATAATAATAATAAAATACTATTATTTTAGTTATTACTAACTGTTAAAATCTATTAATCACTAACTCTCAACAATTGATATCACATAGAGGTATTTATTTTGATGCCATGTTAACATTAACTTATTTCATATCACAGCTATATAGATCAAAACTTCAAATGGAAGTGACTAATCCTCGCAAAAGGCGACATATATTTATTTAATTCCATTGTTCTAGAAAATTTTAAATGCAAATCAGAAGCCTCCCGAACTATTCAAATTAGCTACCAAAACGCCGGTTTTGTAAGCTTATAATGACTTAAGTGCACTCTTGTAAATGTCTATCATCTTAATGATTGAGAACGCCGCAGGTAGCCAAAGGTATTGCTCGGAGAGTAGACTTTTTGACTTCTTGTTAAAATGTACACTATTTGACGCCTCGTCAATTTTAATTGCACGTACAGACTAATCTGTGCCTAAAAATGTCTTTACATGAGAGTTATGTAACTACACTCACGCTACTTGTATACAACCTATATAAAAAAACGAAATCATCCTTTCCAAGCAGAAAAATGTAAAAATAGCAATTACGAATATGTGTGTAAAGCCACGGCTAGGATGAAAAAATATATATTCTGTTTGATCTGACCGGAATTTCGTTAAATTGCTATTTTCCCATTTTTGTAATATAGAAAGTGGTCTCGACGCCTAACATCCGAAGAGATGTGAACCCGCGTAGACTTGTAACTTCTGTTAGAAAGTATATTTTAATCTTAATTTGATTAGCACATATGAATAAGTTTTTCTTAATTGTGACCTTTAAGTTTTCCTGATTAAAAAACACGTTTCCATTTTTACACAGCTTACGCTAACGCAGTTCTTTAAATACTACTTAATGATTTTCATCGTTGTTTGATCTACACACATATTACTCTTAATTGCTGCAAGAAACTTATAATAGAGGTGTATATTAACTACTACCTGGAAGTCTCTAGGTACAGGCATACTTTTCCTTATTGCAATTTTGACATTTTTATGTTTAAGGATTGTGTTGACATAGCATTGAGGTGGCTTGTACGAAGCTGGAGCTAGCGCAATTCATTAATTACTGATTAAAGATATTTTTAGCGCACACGTTTCTCTTACTAGTGATTTTTAATTTTACTTCTGGTAGGTGACGCTTACATCTCTACGTCAGGCGAGTTTAACGAATTTGCACCACTGCACTTTTTAACAACAATTTAACCTTAATTTCTAAAAGTACTTTGATCTGTGCCCAATTTTATCTAAATACGATTCTTCGTTCTATTGTTTGACAATGGCGTTTCCAAGTTTTGAGAGTTTCTAAAAAGTTTCTGGTGATACAGTTGTTAACAACTGTCAATAAGTACTTTTTAACCGTAATTTGATTTACGCGTAGTTTTTTCTCAAGAGGTCGCGCTTCCCTATTCAGACTGCTTTTACAACACTCGTGTTAGATCAGTTTCCTTAACTAATATTAAAAAACCTTAACCAGTAGTTTGAATTGTACTCCTTGTTCTAACCAGTGCTAAATAGAGATTGTGGACTAACGAAGAACCTGTTCACGATTTCTCTCAACCGGTTCTCATCGATTCTAAACTTATGAAAGTTGAAGCTCGCTTTTCATTTGTAATATTTCGTGGATTTAAAGGTGCGTTTTTCATGAAGATTTGATTCCTGGTCGAGTTCGAACATTAGTATCAACCCTTTTAACCACTCGAATACCGGTTGCCGCCTTTTACATTTTCTGACAGTTAACCTGTCACTGATGTAATGTTTATCTTAGGATCTGACCACAAGCTCCAGAAACCGAAAACTTTAGGACGTGTGGCCTATGCCTTATAGGCAGCTAGCTCAGATTTCATTTTTGGCAATTTTTTAACTTGTGGTTAACCATTCACTCGGTTAAAGTAGGACAATGAGCGTTATTGTTGTCATGCGCTGAAGTACTGACACCAGAGCAATGCGCACTTAATGAAGAAGCGAACACTTTGAGAAGTTTCCAAGTATTAAAAAACGCATTTTAATAATTTAAGTGACACTTTTTGCGGCACATGGAAAATGTGTTAGTTAAATCGACTTTACTTGTGCAGACTATTTACTACTACGCAGTAACCTACGCCTTGCTATATCTGTCAAAACATTTATAACTTCTAAACACAGTCATTATATAAATTTTGTTAAGACTTCGCGTGGTTTTGGAGCTACACTGAAAGTAATTTAAACGTTCCCTTGCACATTTCTTAGTATTGATGAATAATTTAGTTCGAATAACTGCTAATGCTGTATTCAAGTTTTGGTTAACACAATTTTATTTCTGAATTTAGAATAGTTATACAGGAAGTTTTTCAGATAAGCTTCACCTGTTGCCATTTACGCTCTTGATTAATTAAAGAAACGATACAATGTTCTGTTTTATGCTTTTGATGGCAATTAGGCTGTAGTACCAGACGTTCAACCCAATTCTGTATATATTTCAAACAATCCGAAATAATATGTTTACGTTAATAGCTGTCCTAAACAAACGGTCTACTAAACGACGAAAGATGTTGCTTAAAACAATACAAATGTTTTAAAAATATTAATAGTAATAAGGATTAAAAATTGGGCAATTAACTACTGCCAGTTCGGGATTTTCAATATCCTTGCTTTTCAAATGAATCGCATTGCTCTCTTTAAAGTATCAAGTTTTTCGATGAATAATGGAGAAGTTGATAGCCTTTACGTTTGAGTAATCAGCCAATTATAAGAATTTATTACGGAATTCTAATTGTGTCTATCTCAATTCATCTATCCTTAAACACTGATATTCTTCCGGTTGATTGATTGGTTGCCGAAATGAGATGTTAGGTATTTAATATGCTGTATTGCTTGAGAAATGAATAATTGTTTCAGACAAAACGGCTGTTAGAAATGGGTCTGAAGTGAAATAGCATAGAGCTCTGAGGATTATAATATAAAGGGCCGTAGGTTCTTTACGGGAAAAATAAAATTACCTACAATCAATTGCAATGCAAAAGAATAAAATTGTTAAAATTAACAAATTAAATTTTGAAAGAAATTGAAGTGAAAGCTTTAGAAATATCGAGCTCTCATTTCTTTTCGCCTTCCTGTCTCCTCTTTTCTACCCCTTTCTTGCTTTTTTTTATAACGGTCAAACCGATGGCCGTCAAACCACATAGTCTCGCTTTATCACCGTTTTATGAGATGACTTTCCCAAATGAATTTGGAAACGCTGTAATGTTTTTTTTAGTGTTTTTATACAACCCTTAATTAGTTATAGGAGTGCCCCTAAACAAACAATAATGAAAACAAAGAGAGTTCAGGTTTCCTGTTTTTGAAATTATGACCAATAGTTAGAAAAGTTAGAAAATGGTCAAATTGGAGTAGAAAAGCTAATTAGACAAAACAGGTAGCGGACTTATTAAGTCAGCTGAGAGCAGGGGTGCGTCAAATATATGAACAATAGATAATATTAAGGGCGCCACTATACTCTGCCGTATGATTCAGATGTAACTGATTTCTTAGAGGCGGGTATAGAAACTTCAAGACGACTAAATCTAACACAACAAAAGTACAAGACACTTTGTTAAGATATACGGTACTTACTGATTGCCCAAGTGAACACTGTACTGCAACGTCTCGTCTTGGATCTGTAACGAACTTTTATAGCATCACCTCAGACTCGATTTGAGCCTATTTTATGTCACTCCTTAATGTTTTAATTCACGTTAGCGATTACAACCTTTGCAAAAATAATAAACTAATAAATTGTAAAGATTTCTATTAACTTAAACTCTTTCTTTGTTGGAGCCTGAACAAAGTATCTACATTTTATATATCAAAAAAGTTAACCATAAGAACAATCTCTTGCTTAAATAAAATATTACGTTTACATAAATTATGACCACAACTGTATTAGATTCTATTATGGATGTGTTAGACTGAAGTGCCATGAGGCAAATTTAGATATGCACAGTAACTACATATACATATATAAGATAACCAATTCTCAAAGGTATTCACCAAAAAGGCATTAAGAGTGGTACACTTACCCCGGAATATTTAAATAAGCAGATACCACCTCAGAGTAGTTTACTCATCACCAGCTAAGTAAAATGACGTACCAACTGACAGGAATTTAGACGATCACGTGCGGCTTCCATTTGAAACGAAAAGTACGTTATCTCTTTTAAATGAATATATTTCGGTACTCTGCGCGGGCAAGAAAATCGTCAGCACCGAATATCGCAACAAAACACAGGGACAGAATGGTAGAATCGAACTCCAAAAGGATCAGATTTCGGGCTAGCTCAAAAACGTCGTAGAGTGGGGTGGGTGACCTAGAAAGAATAGAATTGAAAACCTCAATAATAACAAACTATATTATGATCATGTAGGAAAACATACAGTCCGGAAAGAATATTTACAAACGTCGAAAACACATTTACGTAATCGTTCGTTACAACGTCATGTACATAAAGCGTCAATTTACTTATTATACAATATAACCTAACCAGTTAAAAATATTGAGAATAAAATCTTACTATCTAAATAGTAGCATCCTTAAATATATAGTCCAGCGCTAAATGTGTACAAGAAATAACGAAATAATAATGCAGTAAGTCAAAATTTGCTATAGGAAGCGCATCTCGTAACCTTAAAATTTTAAACAGTTAGTTGTTGACGTTCCCATTTATTGATGCAGTAGAAAGGAAACAGTAGAAAAGCGCTCTAAACGCAATAAAATTTTAAATATCAAGTTATAAAAATTAATACATAACGGTTCATGTTGTGAGCTATTCATTACCTTAACTGTGTTGGTCCATTGACTTTCTTCTGTTAATCGCCTCGGCTGCTCCTCTAGATAACTTTCATCCTCATACATAAAAAAAACAAACACATTCCTACCACAAACATCAACGTTAACTCTATTTACATCAATATTCACAATACATTAAAATTTTAAAATTAAAATTCAGCATAAATTTTAATATCAGAAAATTTTAAAATTAAATTCATTATCATTTTAATGTGCATCCAGAATTAAAGTCCTTGTAGGATGCCTACTAATTACTATAACAATATATGCAGACCGGAGTCTGAGTACAAAGGGAGCATCTACCACCCCTTTACGATAATTAACCAGGTTCGTCTAATTGAGCTCAAAGACATACCCATATTTTTATCATAATCCAGAACATCAATACTAAATACCCCTTTCTACTTAAACAAGCAAATTTCACCTTAAAATTAAAATATTATTGTTAGTACAATTTCACTACTGTCCATTTTAAATAAACAAATTATAAAGTTATTCAGCACACACCAAAATATCAAAGTTCGAACAAAATAGTATAATTTACCTGAAGGTTACTGCACTCGTAGCTTCAATGTACATCGTCCCTTTGTTAATTACACCATTCCAACTGGGTTATATTTATGGCTTCTGATTCTCAACGCTTTAAAAATTTTCTCCATCACCATTTATTTAAAGTTGTTTCAGGGCTTTTCCGGAACTAATCTGTGTATATCTGAACCTTGTTTTGTGGATCCAGACACGTTTATGCACCATTTAAGTATTAATACCCCCGAAAAATAACAAAGAACTTCATACTTCTTTCACCAATATACGCCAAAACCGCCTACTTTTGTGTATTTATTTGTCGTTGTAAATTTTTACCAATTGGTACAGTGATACTAAACTTTATTACCTTGTATCTTCTTTTCTAAGTGCACTAACGTACATTCATTGTAGTACGTAAAGAACAAGCTGTTTTAAATCACATAATATTCGAGCAAACTGTTTAAATTATTTAATATTAAAACCGGAAAACTAAAAAGCACTGTTTAACGAGTTCAATCAAGTCGAAGATCTAAGAGAGCTTGTTTATATTCACCTCGGTATATATAGCGGTTAGCCTGTCTGTCGGTCTGTTCCCCAAAACGGACAATTCTAAAGAATTTCGCATGCTAGGTTCCCAGTCCGCAGCTCGGTATGCGATTTTTACGAATTTTGCAATTGTCCCAGTTAAATCTCAGAAATTCTCACACGGCACGCAAACATGTCCGAGAATAACTAATTAAATTTTATACAGAAATTGTTGTTTCTACCTCTCATATGTGCATCTTATTTTCAACCAATCGTGACCCTCGTGACGTTGCTCATATCACGCCTTTAATTATTAGTGTCTTTGTCTTACGCACATTATCTTTCCTTCTCTAACCTGTTCTTAGTGCTGCAAATTGATATTCCTTACTATCGATTATTTCAGTCCATGTGGACTATCTGGGTTAAATAACCCCGTATCGCGCCTTCCCGTGAATATTAAGCCCCGGTTTCTTCAAGATTCTTTGTAACCATTAATTATCTGCAAAATTTACGCAGAATGAGCTTTTTAAAAATACGCAGGTGTTCAAACATAATATTAATTCTCAGAGCTTTATTTTCTGGTATTATAATCCTGGATTTTCACAGACTTTTATGCTTATTATTATTAATGGTTCAATTAACTCCAATTAAAATTGACTTCTATCCTTTCATTTTTAGCGAATACAAATTAAATATTAATTATTATTTGTACACTTTGTTTAATACCGGTTACTTAAAATAGGGTTAATTAATATAAATTTTGCACGTAATTTCCATTTGTTTCTTTCCTCGGAATAATTACATTACACGTAGAGCTTGTTAATACTGTTTCTTTTGATATAAAGCGTCTTGTACATGATTTTATCTCTCTTATTTTTACTGAAACGACCGAATTTATTTATGCTTCTTGGTTTTAATAAAGCGTACCTTTTCCCAAAGCTTCTACACGGTGATTAAAATTATTTGATGTGATTATTTAATTTTCTACCCTGGTCTAAATATGAGTAATATATATATATATGTATATATATATATATATATATATATATATATATATATATATTAATTTGCTATGACTTTCTCACAATTATTCGTGCCCCATAATTCGGGCGGTCATATTAATTATTGCTATGATATTAACTGGAATTTATCGTGGACCGACCTTGTGTCGACCAATAACAAAACTTGATGTGATAACACCTTACTCTGTATCAATGGCGTATTCAACTTGTAACTCCTCCTCTCTTTTTAAATTATCAAATTACACTCCCATAAATTTTATCATTCGCTCTCGACTAGCTTTTATTTTGAATTATAAAATGAAATTAGTTAATTC